>JANQDE010000010.1:71821-154925 GCA_037157785.1 Cephalotes varians
TCTCTCTCTCTCTCTCTCTCTCTCTCTCTCTCTTTCGCTCTCTCGCGACTATTTAAATCTTTTGTAGTCCCTCGTGGTCCCGCAATGCCAGGACTGTATCGTCGTGCCGGAGCGACGATACACCAATGTCAATGCGTCTGTTTCTCAAAATACGGAATTCTTGACAAGAGAATTTAATTTAAATAAAAATATGTTTGATAAAGTATGATTTTAAGAAATTATTTTTTGTGATCGCAAAATGTGATAAATCTAAGTGATAAATTTCATTGTTTTTACTGTTTTTACATGTTTGGGAGCACATAGAACAACTTTATATCAAAGGCTTAAGATTATTTTTTAGCTATGAATTCTGTCGGAATAGAATATATAAAAATTGATAAAAGACGCAAATTATTAACGAAAGAAAAAGATTTTACATTGATTTTGCAGAATATAATTTTTCGGAAATTTGCGGAATATATATATATATATATATATATATATATATTTCAAAGACTATTTTCATTAAGTTTCCGGATATAAAAATTTCCATTTCATCTAATATTAAATAATATTAGTACTGATACCCGAGTACTGATCAATACTGATCAAGCATATCTTATTTTAGAAACGACGCCGGGGAATAATCTTATAAATTTTGCTATTTTATTATCCGCCTTGACCGCGATATTATGTAAAAGCTCTGATCAAGAAAAAGATCTCTTTCCCTGACAAATCCATTTAATTTATGTATTTGCATTCAATCGTAAAGCTGGACTATATACACATGTTAAACATATCGATGATATTGCCGTTTAAACTATGCGGATGTCAAAACACATCACAGATTCTTTTAACGATTGCGTTCTCAAATACATTTTCGGCTTCGTGCATTTTCTTCGACAATTTATTTACCGCGATTTAATATCGTTCGTCATGAGAGATAACATTGTCAGTTCTTATGTTTAATATCATCAGTTTTGAAGTCCGACAGTACGATATTTTTGATATTGAAGAAATTTGTTATGAAGACGATGATAAATTGTTCATTAGACTAGCACCGTTTCTTCATGCGATGTAATCTATCAAACGGTTGAAAAAGGACTCAAAATAATCTCTAAGCTTGACGTAGGTGGCGTCTGGTTTTCTCATCGAGCGAGCATGAGATGGGAGCAGAAAAGAAAGAGTCCAAGAACTGGTAGATTGATCCAACAACTCACTTTGAACCCTCTCGGCGCGCTGTCAGTTTTTCTAATCGTGAAGGATTTTCTTCGCACGCCACTTGAATGCACCATGATAATCCGGCTGCATAATGCGTCGGAAGGAACAAAAAAAGCTCGTGAAACACTATCTTGATTCGACGAGAGTGTCAGGCATACTTTTTCTATTTGTATATACTGGGTGATTCTAGCGTTTTTAACGTTCCTAATTTTCATTTTGTAATTTTAAAAACGTAATTATACGAGTATATAAAATTTAATTAACTTTTTTGGTTTTAAATAAATGATAACAAAATTTAAAAAAAGGTGCTTAAACGTATTTCAAATTTTTTAATGTAATATGTTATATATTAAGATAATTAATTTATATAATTAATATGTTATAAAAAGATACGTTTAATTTTATTACCTTCCACTTTAATTAAAAAATTATTAATAAATAATGCAATTATTCGTGAAAAGAATAGCTAAGAGAAATTCTGTAAAATCATTTCGATTATCATTTGATAGCATTATATCGAAAATTATACGTCATTGCCCGCAGTACATTTATAATAAGCATGCTTATTTATTTATGGCTTGACTTAAACGTTTACTAATAGTTGAAACAGTTCAAAATATTCGAGTTACTGTCACTGATGGCTCCATCAATGGGAAACTGAAGTCGAGATCGGTTTCAACGGTGTTACGTTAGGATAATAAGTTAGCGTTTAGCTTTTGGAGTCTGTACAGCGTCGACATCTGGATCTCGAATTCTAAGAGAACAAACCATCATTTCGAAATATTTGCCAAAACAAAGCTTATCTTGGCTCACCGGATAAATAAATTTCGAGGAAATCATGTAGATTCACGTGTCGTAATTCAAACTTTTCACGTCATATTCACTCGCGATGTCGGCACATCCTCAGTTTTATTCTTGAGTTAAAATCAAAGCATAATATGACAAAAGGTATACGATGACATATACCCACCATTGTCAATCTTCTTCGAAGAAATGCGGTTAATCAAGCGGTTTTAACGGCAGCCTCTTACGCGAGCTTTTCTGTATTAGAATCCTCAGTAATTCGATAATTGGCCGAGAGTTTCACTTTTAAACGATTAAGTCCTTTTGTCTTTACTCTTGGTCAATTTGTATTTGTACTACAGCTTCATAAATTTACTGATTAATCACAAAACTACCTGGATTCCTCGTTGTTCACGTTCAACTACAACAAATCACTGGTAAAGTTCTCTTTTTTCTGTTGATTTATTAGGACACTATCTTTTTTTACCGTTTGTTAAAATAAAGCGATGTTATTCGATGAAAGCAAACGTTTCTTTGGAAATTGGAACGCGAATGCGTTTTACGTCATCTCGGGCGCGCTCGAGCGCATTTAGCAACTGAGTCAAGTCTTCTGGATCGAGATCGCCGGTACTAGAAACTGTACTACTCGCTTACCCGACTGGACAAATTCAGCGTGTGCAGGCCAGGCCTCGAAAATAGTTCGCAGCAAGTTCGTACGGCGACTTCAATCTGATGTATGCATGTGTCTATTTGTAGATGACCGCAACGCGATGCAATTTACCAGATCTGCCATAGTCGCGTAATAAAATGCCCCGTGATTATCACATACAAAATATATTTGACCTTTTGTTGGTATCACGTAATGACGAATTCATAATTAAAACGATGGTAGCGAGATTCGCGAGATTAATGACATCCATTTGAAACGTCCTCCAATTTCAGAGAGCACAATTGCGCCAAACGAGTTTATTAAAATATCTGCCAGTAAAGCACAAAAATACTCAATTTTACAAATAATTAATTTTATATTGTATTTGTGAGAGAGAGAGAGAGAAAGAGAGAAAGGAGAGAAAGTAACAATTTGTATGAAAGGGTGCAATTAAATTTTGACGATATACCCTTTGATAAATTTAGGATCACATATACCATCTTTTTATTGGAAATGTAATAAAACAATTTTGTACATTATCAAGATATTAACTTCCTTTTCATTGACATATTTGTTAACTTTAATAAAATAAAAGTTTGAAACTCTCGCTCTTCCGTGACATCAAAAATTCCTTTAGCGGTAGTTAAATTAATCCTTGATTGCTTTGGCGCAGTCATACCCTAGAGGATCAAATATTTAACATTATTAGTTGGTCTGGCCTGCCACTAACGCGTAATGGAAGTCCCTGCGAAATTAATTTGGCCCCCGAGTGTGAATCGTCTATAACGGCAAATTAATAATTCAAACAGCGGCGTTCAGAGCAACTGCGTTAATAAAATTCGCTTAAAACATTTTCCGGACAAGAGGGGAAAATGTAACGATGTAAGTAATAAATAAGCTGAATAAATAACGGCGTTATAACAAGATGCGAAAAATTCAGATATTAGCTTCATTTATCATTTATCTTTATTTTTTATAGCAGAATTTTTAATCACTAAATTCAATGCACGTATTTCTTCAGTTGGAAGAGAAAAGTTGAAAACGATTCTTTTGTTTCTTCGTGCATTGAAAATCATTGTAGCCCGTTCATCGCAAACGTTCTTATTAACTGGGCGCAATCAAGTCGAGGGAAAGGAAAAGTAATCGCGGCATCATTGGGTCCTTTCGAAACGACACATTCGCGAACCATCGCGATTTCCTTCACCTTCGATCGACAGATCCGCGCGCTTCCCCTTCAAGCCCTCTCCCTTTACCTTGCTCCACCTCGGCATTGATGTGAATGGTCCTCAGTCTAAGCTCCTCGTTCTCGTAAATCATCCCCCTCGAGGACTTCCGGTCGAGTTTTCTATTTGGCTTGACGCTGACGTCCCGCCGCCTGGTTCTCAGCATCCCGACACCGCCGCCGACACCGCCCACCCCCGTTCCCGCCATCATCCTTTTCCTCTTACGCCACTTGTCTTCTTCCTTCTCCGCGGAGAAGATATGGCGTGGTGTATCACAAAGAGCGGATCGCGACGAGTGACCGATTGTTCGTGATGATCGGCTGCGCCATGCGCGCAACTTCTCGAGAAGAGAGCAGCACGCGGCTCTCTTGTTTCCTCTCTTCTCTCAAGAAACTTTCGCGAGAATACTCCTTCGTAACTATTTGATCTTCCGTTTGATCTTTGACGTTACTCGAAGAAAGTTTCAAGCGCAAAGGTTTCGCGCTTGTCGGACTTGACGAGCGCGGCTATGACTTAACTACTCGACGTTTCTTCTATGGCATAAGCAAATCCGACGATTCATTTCGAAGTATTTATTTAAATTCTTTATATGTTGCACTATAAAAACTCACTTCGAAGCGTTCGCACTTTCTTCAGAAAGTTGTTTCCATGTTGTTTATTCCATCATGGATCTTATCATATTAGTCATATAATCTATCATTTAATGATAAGAGAATTTTTGTATTAATATTTATATAGTAAAATTATATTATCTGAAGATGTTTTACACTTTTATTTATATCGTTATAAAAACTAATACTTTTTCTGGTAAGAACTGAATTATCTTTTTCATTAGACCTTATCTTCACTTCTAGAAAAATCACTAGCATTTAGCAAGCATATCATGATCTTACATTAATTGTTCAACAATGGGAAATTAATTTTTACATTGTCTATTTATATCATTAGTGTTATAATAACTCCGCACTGAAACGTTTAAAGGTGCGCACTCGCTCCGATACGCTGGAACTCGAAAGCAACGCGATGCGAAGCCAGTTTTCCTCCGTTTAAAGCCGAACGTATGTTTGGCGAATAATCGCACAGTCACTTCGTCGACGAAGAGTCTGCGTCAATCCCGGGAACAATCCCGGGAAGCGAGGTGTAATTGATGCTGGAGAGACCGAACAGACACCTTACTTGCCGAGTCACTCCGCATTGTGAAGACTATACATGCTGGTTTGTAGCACCGCAAAGTTTGTACACGCTGACTCGTGATATCGCAGTCTATACAGACTTAATATCGCCATGCTGTTGCGTTGCGAAACTAGGGTTAAAAGCCATTGAGTTGCTGAGGAGTAATCTGTCTAAAATTTCGTATAGGTTTCATGAAGACTATAACGCATTGTGGTATCCCGCGGATTATATACCTTGGTCCCCGTAGCGAGGACAGAATTGGGAACTATCGAGCTGGCGAGCAACATAATCTGCCTATGATCTCCGTTGTGTTGATACTCGTCGTTGTATTGACTTAGCACAGATCCTCTATCGACAGTACTAATTGGCTAATTCCTCCAGGGATTACGTGTCTCTTCTTGGACACGAAGACGGCGAAGGACGACCGGCTTGCTTCGTGGACCTCGATCCACGCGATCGTGGTGAACTGTTTAGATGGAGTTACAGTATCCGGCAATATCGGTCGTCGCGTCGCCCTCGCGGCCAGAAGAATTTGCATCGAGTACTCATTTTTCACGCGGTATTCCTCGCACGTAATTTGCGTCCCCATTACTCAGCGTTTATCAGCATGCTCGAGCGACCACCTCTCGCACTTTCAAGCGTCCTTGCGTTTTTTATTTTTCCCTCTCTCTCTTCCTTTCTTTCTATTTCCCTTTCTTTTAATTTGTTTTGTACGTCCACGCGACACACGCGAGAGAATTTATCTCGTCGCCCAGACGGATTTTCTGCAATCTTTCGACCGGCTGTGGCACTCATCGGTCGACTACCGCGTGCCGTTATGAATGTCGAGATTCTTGCCCTTAGGACGCCAGCGATTATTCACGAGGGATTTAAAGTTGCGGCTTGAATTTCTAGTTTTTAATATCTAGCCTCTTTCCTATCCGGCGGGACACGTCCGTGTACTCGCGCAAAAATTGCTCTCACGAGAACGATGAGTAGTTGCTACATGTAATGTCTCGCAGTTGCTAGAGACGATTATCTACGATGATGCGTGATCTTTTCGTTGCTAATCCTTGAAAAGTGCGTTGATGTTAGAAGAAAAGTGATGAAACAGTTGCTGTATCATCAGATCGAAATATATGATGTGATGATTAGTTCTTCAGATAGACTTCAATTACGTAGCGTTTTTTTTTGTGAATTCTGTGCGTTCTCTGACTTAGTTGAATGAAGTTCCCAATAATTACTCCCGTTGTTATTGTCGGTGATCTGAAAAAAAGATGCATATATTAGAAATCATAAATAAATAACAGTCATATAATTAATTTTTCACAACATGCATATTAAATTTTTCTTTAGGAAAATACATTTAGAATCATGAATATTTCACACACATTTTTTCAAATAGTCTATAATTTTTTCTTAATAATATTTTTTCTCTGCCTTATTGGCTGTAAAAATAGAATATTTGCTCTTAAATAAAAAAATTGATAAAACGCAGTAAAAATTCATTTTGTTCATACATTGAAACGGATCGATGTCGTTGTAAGAACTATCACGAATGAAGATTTTATTTGCTGAGCGAGATTTTCAGTCGCGAAAGAAATCACGAAGAATACTTGAGTGAAGGAAGTCTTGCAGGATATTGTACGTGATTTAAAATCTCGACAGCTTCACTTAGAGGATTGCTTCGCGTATCGTAGAACGTTGAAGTACCCGATACGCGTGTTGGAGTAAATGCGCGGAATGGCAAAACACTCCGCTCTTATATGTAAGAGGAAGCGAGTATCCGCTTTGAAAGACATTTTTTTCACGATGTCTTTCTCTCATTCTTGCTCGTTCTTCTTACAACACTCAAAATCTGGAGAATGGCATCATCAAAGAGGATAGCGTAGTAAAGCAAGTGCGTATTGTCAATTCTGTTGTTGTCTTGTTCTGCAAACAGACATAGAGAACGACAAAGAGAAAGCAAGAAGGAGAGAAAAACGTAAAAAAGAAGTTTATTCTATTTTAGAGAAAATTGACTTGAATGTAAAATGTTTTACTATATGAAATTACTTACGAAACTAAGAATAAAATGAAACAATTTTATAAAAAGGAATCATTAATTAAAATTGATAAAAATTGATTAAAAAATATACGTTGAAACAGAATGTATATTTTACAGCGAGAAATCTAAATATTATTTTAAATCTGTAAAAATCCCTTAAAGTTTTAATATTTTTCTGAATTTGATTCCTATAAAACTATGTGAAAAGTAATATTGAAACTATGTCACATAGACCGAAATACCGCAAATATAGAATAATTAAAAATATAGAATATAAGATAAGAAGTTAAGAAAAAAGAGGAAAGCTTTTTTCATACATTCAGCTAGTTTTTTATCTTAATTACTGTATAAATAACCATCTCTTCGTGTTTGAATTAGAAACTTGTAATTATCTCTGGGCTACCTCATGCGATAATTAGAAAAAGAGCGAAAACTTTATGCTTCGTCATACGTCTGCGGACTTTCTTAATGAAGTTGATCCTTTACTTAATTAACGTCAACGAAAATGAGAAAAAAAGTAAATGACAAAGGAGAAACTTTTCTCTCGTTATGATATCATACTGAAGGAGATAAAATTGCGCAAACTGTATAATTATACGAAGATTGTGAAATTAAAACAGTATTTTTTGTAGAGAGACAAGACTGTATTGATGCTTAGAACAGATATTGAGCAAATATTACAGCAGATTTGAACGCATTCCAAAAGGATGATGGGATAGATGAAGCATGATTCATGATTTAACAACGAATCACGTCAACATGAAAATTAACGTTTCGTCGAAAATTATTTGCGAAACGAATCACATATCGAGGAATTTATATAAAGAAAATTCAATTCTGTTTTTATTTGACATTGCTCGAAAATAATTAATTAGACTCTCACTATATTTGTAGGATATTTCTGTAACAATTTCAAATAAGGGCATACATTAATTTAATTTTAATACGAATTAATTTTACGACACGTCATCGAATATTTCAGCAAAGTAGAAAAGATATATATTTGGAGATTTTATATGTTTGCTATTATTTATTTCTGTTGATAAATTATTATTGCTATTTATTTGACAGAATCGAATTGAAAAATCTATTGAAAATTTAGTTGCAATTATTGAGAGTACTTTTCATCGCGTTCATCACAAATAGATCAATTCTGCTCAATTAAATTTATTTTATTTATCATTAATTTCATTTATACGGATGATTAATGAATTTCTCGGGAGTGCAGGGCCAGATGATGCAGCTATTTATAAACAAATGCGCGCGTCGCGTGCAAAGCGCCGGCGTAGCTTTTGCAAAATAAAATGCTTGAAACGCTCTGTCGACGTGTGTTTTTCGCGCGCTCGCGGTCTAATGAGGTAGAACGTGAGAGATCTTTGATGCGAAACGAGCGCCGACGAAGTGTAAGAGAGATCAAAAGTTACAGTACGCAACAATTACGCTCTTTTAAGCGTGACAACGTGACAGAATGCGGGGGCGATGTATCTCCTTTTGTAACATGAGCTTTAACATTACGAAAGTTTTCGCGCTGCCGGGCAAAAACTTAAGGCTCGTTAAGAGGCGCGCATTTACATGACATTTATCACAACTCCTGCGAGGACCTTAAAGATACGTGCCAACGCGACCGGATAAAGCCGGAAGGATTAATGAGGACGTCTTTCTTCTATCTTCTCTGTTGCCACGCTCGCACTTCGCACGAGTGTTAAGACGAAATATGTATTCGCCCGGCTCTTAACTCTTTAGTATTTTGGCGTTATCTTTTTGATAATATTATTTTCTTAATGTTTTTGTCGTCAAATATACGTAATCTTTATTACGCAATTATTTTTTAATTTATCGCTTGAAAAAAGGAATTAGATATTGAAGTTTAACAAAGAAAAGCTGCAACAATTTTTAATAAAATATTTTTGATATACATATTTTAATATTACGTATCAGAAATATGTGAGATATTAGTGTAAACAGAAATTTAAACTTTACACGTGAATGTAATATTATTATTTTATTGTCCGAAACAATTTCTCTCACTTCTCTTCTCGCGATTAGAATAGACTTGACCTCACTCATGAAGTGCTTTTTTCAGAAGATTGCTCTTATGTGTGTGAAGTGCTGTATTACCTATTGGCCACCTGGTGGCCGTGTAATTTTAACGATTTCCGGTCTTGTTCAACGGATACGCGTTTAACGACCACGTATTACGCGCATATTAATATACCGATAATCCTCGATGTAAACTAGACATGAGTCTCGATATGCAATACGATGGTCGTTAATACCAAATAATCAAAAACCGCGATTTTCAGTATATGTATCTAGATAGTTAAATTATAATTATAGCATGTGGGATGTAGCTGTACGCTGCTGTATAATTCAAATCCATATATTTTGATTATAATATGTTATAATGTTATACGTCTTGATTTTAAACGTGTCAAGTACCGAAAGATATTTTCTTCTCATAAAATAAAATACTCTTTATTCTTTTTAAATATTATATATATAAATATAAAATAGGAAGTTATTTCTAAATTATGGAAATTAATTGAAATGCAAATGAATTCTTCATATGTTTTGAAAATTTTTTGCGTCATTTAACACGTTGAGGACTTTGACTTTTCTCATCCAACTCATGCAATGATGCTGCGTGCAAAACCGGTCTAGCCTTCTCTCGCAAGCGTATCTGCGTAGCGTGAAACGTAAGCGGTGCAGCGGCTATGACTCCTCGTGTGAAAATCGAATTTGCACCGTGAAGTGCGAGATCGGGACGTTATCGGCCAGCCGGCGTGTGCACAATTTTAACGATTTCCGGGCTGGTTACTTTCGGCGTTTCGCTTGAAGGTCGACACGAGCCAGACTCCCCCCTGCATCCAAGTGATCGGCCACGTTGGAATGGAATCGATGACGGGGCGTGTTATTATTAAGCGAAGCGATGATGAGTTACCAAATGATCGCGGAATGATTTGCGCCGTCGACGTCTGCCGTGCTTTTCATGTTAAAGGGAATCTCCTCACTTACGAATACATCCCCGTTGTTTGAAAGTTGGAGCTAAAGTAAAACCTCCGTTTTGTTTGGCTTTCGTAATGGGCATACGTAACGTCGTGCACTGCTATTTCCTAGAAGAGAATTAAGATATTAAAGTTTGTCGATATGATGAATTTGTTTATAAATAATTTAACGTCGAAAAGAATTTTATTGCTATTTATTAAAATTGAAAATAGTTAACGAAATAACTATATTATAATATTATGTATGAAAAACTCACATAAAATATAACTAATTAACTATGAAAATTCTAATTACTGCCTTTGTTGAATATCAATCATTTAATTTAACTTCATTTTTAGAATTATTTAAAATTAAGATTTTATTTGTTTAATAACAAATTTAATAACAATCTTATTTTAATTGAAATGTAACTTAAAGATTAATTGTACTGTAGTAGCATTATTATATTTATTACACTGATATAAAGATATATGATTGTGAACTTATCAAACTTTATTTTAATGTTAAATTTAGTTTGAACGGAGATCCAGTCTGTATCTGTTAAAGAGCATACAGTTCAAAGAGATAACGATTAACACCCGGGAACACTTTGTAGAACATGTCAATGGCGTTCATGACATACAGCCGAGGCAACGACGAGCCCATGGATTACATGCGCGACATGTGTCGCCGACGCATTTACCGGCGTGACGTTAACATGTGCATCGTCGCGGCTTCTCGTTGCGGCGCGTCTCGCAATGCGTAAGTGCTGCGCGGAAATGCGTGTACACTGTGGTTGCGAATGCACGTTGCGAATGATTTACGCGCGGTCACGGATAGCATGCACCGGATGCAAGTTGCTCGCGCAGATGCGACACGCAGATTTAATTTTCCGAGCGCGATCGTTAACCGGATCGTTCGCCGGCGTCCGATTCACCGGTTTTAATTATCGCTCGTCAAGTTCCAACGCATTTTTTTTCTTTTCACTGCAAAATTCTGCTCGAGGGCGAACATCCGAGATTCCGATATATCCGTCATCGATGGAAAACATGTCGAACGTAACGAAGAGATGGTCTCGACGTGCCGCACTCCATTCTCGGGCTTTTCATTCAGAACGAGTCGTGTCCAATTAAGCGAGATGTTCTGTGTGCGCTTCATTTATTCATAATGCGACATGTTTCATCGATATTTTGCCTCTGGCTAAAAATGGGAATGTATCAAACTTTAGATGAGGACCCATGTTTGTTGTCAATAACATCTTGACTTTAAATTTAATAAAGGAGAAATACTTCAAAATTTGACTAGCATAATGAACGATATAAAGAGAAAAAGATGATAGGACATGTGAAACATAAACAAAATAGCCAAATTATTATATTAGCAATTATTTAAAAAAATGTTAATTTTTCTGTTTAAATCTATTTAAAAGTTTTTGCAAATTGGTAACAATTGCAATTGGATTCGTTTACGATTCTCATATTATTTAGAATTCAAATTTTTTTCTAAGAAAATATGTTTTTACAAACTGTTTTTATAACGGAATTAATGAATCTTTAACAAATTACTTGTACATAAATTATGCAGATGTCTTGCTTCTCACCGTAGGATATTAAACAAATGAACATAAAACGCGCGTAATAAAAGAAGTCACATGGGACACGGTTAGGTTATCCTCTTTGGGCAGGAATGTCTAATAATAGTAATAAAATGAAGCGGAGACGTACTTAGGCGCCTCACGAGGAATGCTAACGAGATGGTCTCCATTTGCAATTCCGGTATACTTTGGAAATACAATACAAGCCAAGTTTCGCCGCGCGCGCAGAAGTCACTCCGCGCCGAGGTAATCCGGATTCGCGACGAGGCCACGGACGCGGCTAATTGAATTCAATCGAAAATGCTTGCCTAATTGCAGCGTCAAGCTTTCGTAAGCCTCGTCTTCGGAACTTCGCTGTTCTTCTCCCTCCTGGCCCATCCTCTCTTTCCCGCCTTCCTCGATTCGCCTTCCATCTTGGAAGTGGGACTGAACTTTCAAGTTTATGGAACTGAATCTTAAGCGGCCGACCCTCCAATTTAAACTTGGGTTGCGATGCTATCGTTTTGCCCTTGAAAGCGGGTTACCCCGGCCGGCGCGAGGACACAGCCGTGGATCCCCTTGGATCGTACGTCTTCGCGGCGGCTCATGAATCATTTCGACGTGGCGATGTGTTTCTCTCAGAAATAAGCTCTTTTACGCATTTACGGTAGCGTCACAGATTTGACGTCATTCAGGATTCGTTGAGATATTTGACAGATTTTTTTGAACAATTTCGAGTCAATTTTTTTAACACGAAAATCATTATCTGTCATTTGCCAACATTGAGTTCTTTATTCTGTCAAACTTGTTTTCTTGTCATTTATATTTCTTTTTCATTTTTGAAGTGTGATATTTTAGTCTTTTTCGAAACTATTTGACATTCATACAGTTTAAACATTTGTCTCATAACTACGATAGTAACAAATATTGATGCAGCAGCAAATACACAACACAGCAATACCGATTTTTCATCGAAAAGAAACACTCAAACTTTTACTTTTTCTTCTGCTAGAGAATTATGAAATTCTATCGAACGATTTCACCGTTTAATTCATCTTTAATGACTTCTCGCGATCGCGACGTAAGCGAAAGTGCGCCGAAAAATAAGCCGCTCGCGAAACGAACAGCATTCAGGCAGCCTCCACCGCTCTATGCGATTTGCCCCGACTGATTTTTCGAGTATGTCCGACCTGTCAACGGCCTGATGGAGCAAGAAAAGACTCCAAGAAAAACGGACGATCGCCGAGTTAGAAATGAATCATCGGTTTGTAACACTACCATCGACGATTAATTTTTCGTCGACCGCTAGTTATTACGGTCGACGGCCGACAGATTGGTTGGCGTGAAGAAAAAAGCTTTTACGCGGCATATTCGTGTTCGGGACGAACGATCGCACCGGATCGGCATGGAATCACGGCGATGAAAACTTGATCGTCGGGGGAGAAAGAAACAGAAGGATATAGGCCCCACATGCTGCTTTCACGATAATTTGGAATTTCATAGGCACGCTACTCTTTGCGACAGAAATAACTCGGAGCATCCTATATGAATGTAGCCTGACAGCGCAACATGTAAACACCTCGTAGTCAGCTAATCGGTCGAGCTGTTGGGAACAGATACCTTCAAAAAGTTTCCAGATGCATCTCGACAAGGCAAGAAAAGAGTAGACTTTTTAATATTCAGCGTTAAGCATCTTAACAATTGAGCCACGAGTTGAAATTCCGAAAGAAGTGAAACATGAATTTCAGTGACACAATAGCTTTAATTTAAGTCATTTATTCTCAGTCGCTTGTAATTCCGGAATTCGCGAAGCTATCTTAAAATATCAGTATAAAAAAGTCTGCTTTAAAGTCTGCTTTAAATTGATTTAAAAGTCTGTTATGAAAGACTAAAAACTCAGGAAATTGTACAGTATTGTTATATTATACAATATTATATCGCAGCTGTGAAGTTGTGCAGGAAAGATTTTCTTTACAGCGATTTAAAACTTTTCGGGTTTAGTGTACCTCTCGAAAGAGTTCTATTCACGATCGTTCGACGAAGTTTTCAAGGAAGCTCGCGTTTTTATGCTGCACGCGCTGCTCTTACGTGTCGCAAAATAAATTTCCTCGTCGTATTCCCGCATTTACTGTCGCGTTTACTGTTTGCGGTCGCGCATAGCAGCTTCAGAAACGGTTTACGAAGTGCGGATTTACGAATGTCGATCCTACGAATCTTCCATGATGCTCATAAGGGAATTTTATTGTTACGACATTGTATCTCCATCGTACATAACGTGAAACGTTGCATCGTAGCCCGTAGCGTGTCGTTTATGTCTGAACAATCTCGAGCGTGACTACTTAAATGTCTACATCGGTTGTCTGACTCATAATGGCAACAGCTTCTCGTACGTAGAAAAAACATTCTCTCTTCGGATCTTCAAATCGTTCAAAAACTTCTTTATCGGTATCTATATATACAGAGTGATTCCAGCATTATTTTTATATTTGAAAAGGTTTCCTTCTTATATTTTAAGTACAATTTTAAATTCAATTTCTTAATCTTGTCAAATTTGAAATTAATTCATTAATATAGAAGCATTAGAGTGGAACCGTACACTCAATTTCTGTACAAATATAAGGCAAAGAATTCAAATTGTTAACTTACTATCTTTGAACACTTATCAGTGTCGAAGAGAAGGATCGAAGAGTCGTTTTATTATCATTGCGAAGATTCGTTGATATTGCATTTTAGAATATCGTCTACGTTTCTACCGCGAGATGCGAGTTCTTCTTTCTGCAATCAAAGACTGTCGGGAAGAAAAATAAAAGGATTAAATGGAGCACGGAACGTCGGGCTCGTGAAACTCGATTTCGCGACAAGGGGAAAAAAAGATTCTAATTGTACTCAACGCAGTCGCTGCGGCGTATAGCGCGATAAAAGGGTCGGCAATAAAAGGCAGCGAGGCGGCTAACGGTGAAGAGGTTTTACGCGAGACGCTGTTACTGTCCCGGTTCTCGCGGGCGAATGTCTCAATGTCCACCTCCACGCAGGACAGTTGATAAATGTACGCGCAATTTGACGCGTCCAGCTCGGGCCCTTTCCCTTACGATATCTTTATTCCATGTTCGTATTCACACGGTTTGCAATATACACTCCTCGTGTTCCTTTCCGCGCATTTAGATTTTACGCATCTCTTCTCCTTCGAGACCAACATCGAAAAATGGAACGAGGATGAATGTTGAGTTGATTGCGAAAATAGAAAATAAGTTGAGGGAGGATATTCGATTTTCATAAATTAAAAGCGTGGTAAATTTACGAGATTAAATTTGCCCTCGTTGCGCATTATTTCGCTACGTTATTTAAAGGGATTAACGTGGGATGAGAGGGAAATTACTCCTTAGCGACAAATTCCCGAATAAACTGCGTTCGCGATAGGCAGATGTGGTAATCCCGAACTGAACAAAAGAAAAGCCGCGCGTTCGCACTCCCAACCAAAGCTTCCATTGCGCCGGCAATGTAAACACCTGGATATATATAGCGGCGAGAGAAAATGGCGAAAAGTTTTAGCGAGTGCCTCTGACAATCCTCAAATGGATGATGGGATACATGTATAAGAAAAATTTTAAAAAGAAAATTTGAATAAGAAAATAATTAATTTTTGTTGTTAATTTGGGTAATTTGGATAATTTTTTAAATTTGATCGAAACTTGTATTCACATTTCTCTTTAACTTTTTTATGTCTTATAAGCACTATTAAGTAGCAATAGTAGCACTATTAAAGTTTTCTTTTGGACCGTAATGGTTTAAAATGTTCATGACATTTTTAATTCAGAAGTAGCGTTATCACATTTGTAACTTTCTACCATCGAAAAGACGCGAAGACATCAGCTACAATATCTTGTAGACACGTATAGCCGTATAACTGGCGCAGACATTTCCAATTTTTCAGAATCAGTCTGTAACGTGATTTCATCTCTTGTTCATGTTGTTATTTTCTCTTTCTTTCTCATTCCTACTGCAGAAATTCTTTATGTCCGCGGGTATCTTCGGACACGTTTCCGGGGACCGAACGAGAGATCGGAGATCGGTTATTTTTCTTTCTCTTTACGCCGAGATAACCCAGAGTTTTCTTGGTTCTGTCCGCTTTATTGCCTCGCCTCGTCCGTCTTCTTCTTGCGCCGTAGCAACGCGGACGAGTAGAACGCGCTCTTCGATTCTAATAGAACGTCGTAAAACCGCGACGACATCGTGAAAACTGCAGAAGACGATGCAGCGAGAAACATTCTTCAGCGAGCATTCTTAGTGTGCCCGGGAGACCGTCGCTTTTCCAATTTCTTCGAACTTCACATTTCTCAGCTCTCACACTTTTTCTATGTTTGATTTTTCACGAGGAATGTGCCGGACACGTGAGAAATATTCACGCGAGGAAAAATATGTGAATGGATGTCGTTGTGAATAACGCGCATTTCTTGATTGAAATAATCCGGGATAGAAATCGCCATGTGGTTTATCTGGTTTCATTGATGAGCGCTTATTTCTTCATTTATCTTAAATATGTGCTAATTATCGCGATAATGATTCTTATGATATTCGAAGAATCTGTCCAATGTTGATTGTTTCATTAATCTCATTAGTCAGTTTTATCAATGCTAATTAAATGTAATTTTAGTTCATTAAATTTTTTTTCTTTCTCTTTCATTTGCTTTATTTCTTGTTCTAGAAAGACGTGCTTATGTTAAAGATAAAGCGATGTCGAATGAAACCAGATGTTAGCAATTTAATATGTGTCATCACATTAGTAGGTTTAACTAAACAAACATCACAAGAATCACAAAGATATACCAATAGCCGTAATCTTACTCCCTCAATAACTATCAAATTATTAAGGACATATTTTTTCAACCAGGGCATCGCAACATCTGGCTATCATCAACCTTGGGTTCTTCCCTTTTCGAACGTAAAAGCTTCTCTCCTATCTTCTCTCGTTTCACCCTTTCTCCCCCAAGCTTCGTTATGTTACGTCAAGTCAAATATGACCTTCGCTTTTCTTTACACTTGTACAAGACAGGAAGTTTCTTTGGCACGTACCTTTTTCTTCTTCTTTCTCTTCCACCTTCGCAATTTCTTTTTATTCACGTTCTCCGTCGTGCTTGTCGTCGTCGTTGTTGTCGTTGTCTTTGTCGCCGTTATCCTCTCCTCCACCGTCCTCTTCCTCCTCCTCCTCCTCCTCTTTTTGTTCTTCTTGTTTCTTTCCGTGGCCACGGCCGTGCGGAATTCGAACCGGGGTTCGATTTGGCGGCACTCGGTTGGAGCTGGTCGGCATTACTGCGTTCGAGTAGACTGCTCGCACCCGAAGTCTACCTCCGTCTCTACTTCTCTCCGTCTTTCTCTCTTTCGTCTCTTCGGCCCTCCGCCTCTTTTCCTTCTCCGTTTTCTCTTTCTCATTCTGTTGTCCACAGTTTCCTCCGTGGTACACTCGTGTTACCCTCTTTCTCGCACCTTTCGCGTTTTTCCTTTTCTCTCTTTGTCTCTCATTCCCGTTTTCGTAAACGTTCCGTGACCCGTCTCAACTCTCTCTCTTTCTCTCCTTCACGTTTTCCGGCGATTGCTCTCCCACCTCGAGTCTTCTCTCTTTCTCTCTCTCTCTCTCTTTCTCTCATCTCATCTTTCTTCTTTATGCGCGTCACTCCTTCATCTTTCTCTCTCTCTCTCTCTCACGAACTGCAAGCTTACCGCTATCTTACCGATCTAAAATTACCCTAGAAACGATGAACGCCGTTTTCTCTTTCTCTCTCTAGGTCTTCTCCTACCGCCTTTCCTTCTGCGGCTTTCAACGCACATGTCGTCTTCCGCCATGGACGCGTAGCTTGCCTCTCTGAGGTGAGCTCATTCTTGAGTACGATCAGTCGCTTAGATCAGCTTTATCGATATTTAGATATTCGGTAGATATCGAAGTGTGGCTATTGATCAATTCGGTGATAGACGACGAATTAATCGATAATCGAAGAACGATTTATGGCAACAAAGAACAAGAAGCTGATTTTGAAGACAAAGTGAAGCAGTGAGATTGAGATCAGCTTGCAGTGTTTCATACTATTTATTTTTAAAATAAATTTCTTTTTACATCTATTTGAAGTTAATTGTGTAATGAAGTAAAGAAAAGTTGGAAAGGCACAAGTAACGAGTTTTATTAAATATAGACTATGAAATAATCATGTAGAAGTAAATGTAAAAACTAATAAATTATTTTTTTAGATATTAAACGATACTAATATTTTTACCGAAGAAAAATGGACTAATAATTTTAAATTTAATCTCACTTTCTTTATTCCTTTAAATTATTATTCCTATTAAATTAATATTAACTTTCATTGCTTTGCAAACACCGAGTGTTACCTATTAATTTTTGATATTAACTTCAATTTGATTTGGTAATACAGAGAAGTTTGATTTTCAGATTTAAGTAGTTACAGTGTCAATGTAGTTACGACGTCCCAAATTTCTACTAAAATTGTTTTTCAAGATTTTTAAGGTATCTGTAACAATCAACTTCTGAATTCATTCAGATATTTCCTATATTTTTTATAGAAGATAAAATTACAATGGTCAAGTCAGCGAATCACTTTCTCGTGCGCGCTTTCGCGACAGTAGCTACCCTTTTTTAATGGCCTCTGCAATTTTATACCTTAAAGTGTCGTAAATGTCGCGGCTGACTTATGGCTATAAAAGATGCGGAAAGGCATGCACGCTATGTAAATTCTCGCTGCGCGTTTCATGCACCATAAACTTGTGAATGACCAGGGGACAGTCGCTCAATTCGCAAGCGTTTACCTTTGACTATGTCACGCATTTATATTAACAATGATCCAATCAATCTTTGGAGATCTCTGTTCCACACTAGAATAATGAAAATATCTGTACATTCCATTTTTAAATTCGCAACATTGCGGTCCGTGTGCTTATGTTTCCTTTACATATGTTATGTGGTACGTTGTTTCACGTTGCAACGCTCGCGTAGCAGCATTTGATACATGCAAATTGCAAGATCATAGACAGATAGCATGATAAATCATTAACAATGAAGTTCGAGAAACATCACAAATAAAAGCAATTGTGCGTTTTATAAATATTAATTCTATCGTTTTAGTCACCGCACGAAAAGAATGATTTTGAAGTATCTAAAAATTTAGTTTGATACAAATTTGAAAATAATTATGTTGAACCATCAAAATAATTATGTAGGACGCTTAGCATTAATGCAACAAAAAGTTTTAACATTCTATTCTATCAGTTTGAATGTCCTACATAATTATGGTCCAAACAAAATTATTTTCAGATCTGCATCTAGCTAAATTTTTGGATTCAGCAAAACCGTCGTTAGATCTGCAGTCTTTATTTTATATAGCTATCATTTTCATTTCACCAAACGGACCGAGAAAAATCCATCAATTCTCAATCCAACGAAGGCATGCATGCGCGCAGAGATGGGATTTTGCTTTATTTGCAGTTTGCGTTATTTCCGCGGTTCGCGTCGCGTCGCATGGAGAAGCTCGATCGCAGAGGCGACCCCGTCGTGTTTCGCGCTTCGGACTTCTATATCTGACCCGGGCCGACACTGTCCCGCGTTTGACCAAATAAAATACCACAGACTCTCCAAAAAGAGGTTCAAGATCGTTCGACCGTTTGGCTAGAGTTCGCGCGGTGATCTCGATTTAGGCGCATGACATATTTCCGCGCAGCCTTTGGCTACACGTATCTGAACGCACCTGTCGCACCTCCTCCCTCCGTTCTCCTGTTCTGGCCCTCCCACTACGGTGGAATCCAAGTATCGTATCTCCGGCCGAGGATCCACTCCGACTGCGATTCGCGCGCATATCCGCGTGTTACTGCGCGACCCACATCCGAGGCTAAATCCACGGAGACTCCGGCTCGGTAACGAATAGATCATATGTGTGGATTTCCGCGCGATCGCGTAAGAAAATAAGCGATCCCTATCCCGTTTCGTTGCGACTTGTTCCACAGTGATAATACAGTTAAAATTTGTGGCAATGAAATGTATTATATAAACTTAATTGTTATTATATAATCGCAATTATTACAATTCTATGCTAGGAGGTAAAAATATTTTTTGATAAAAATATCGCTTTTCAACTTTTTCCTTTTCTTAGAAAGATTTTAAATCACGTAATGCAATTTTTTTAAAATTGACGATATTGTTAAAACAACATATGATAAATTATACATATTGTTTATCACTGATAGAATAATAAAGAGAAGATTATAAAAGAGATTGTAATTTTGAGCAAAGTTAAATATATTTACAAATTACGATACCATAAATTTTTCTAAATCGCAATCAATATCTCTTCGAGAAATAAACATCTAATTTTGTCTATTTTCAAGCGCATTGATCTTCCTGCCATTTGAGCGCGCGCCAAACGGAATGACTCGTGGCAAAAATTCCAGGCATTTCCGCGCGATTGGCAAAGATTTTTGCTGCGAGAAAAAAAAATCACGTCGAAAACTGCGATTCTCATCGTGACAAGCAACAAAGTTGCGCGAAGTTTGATCGAGTGCGCCAATCTTCCGCAAACGTGATGTGGTCGAATTGGTCTGAAATTTCCATTATTACACGTTCAAGTACCCGCCAACGATGTATACCGTCGCGATAAGCGCGCGCGGATGATAATTACTTCACAAGCGAGGAAATCAGAGAAGTTTACTCCGCTCGGGCATGGAGTGTGTCGATGTTACCACCGTCGGCAGTACTCGCGAGCTGCAACTTACGCGTATTTCCATATGGCCGCGAACTTCAGCGGCGCACCCCAAAGTATCGCTAGCCTCGAATCAAGAAAGCAACCTTAGCGCAACTTAATCAACTCGCGTATGCAACTGGCTTTAACTCTCTATAACCTAATTGTTTCCGGGGAAAATTGGTGAAATAGTGAGATTGCTAATGATGGGAGCAAAATATAAATTTGAATTTTTATTATTAATTTTTATCAATGAAATATATCAATGAAATATAATTTTTAATTCCTTATAATATTACAAATGCGGATAAAGAAAGTCTAGGAATCCTATGTAATCTATAAAGTTATATTTCTGTAATTTTGAAATATCGTAAATAAATAAAATTGAATATATTGAAAAAAATGATAATTTAAAGTAAAAAACGAAATATTTAGTATTGATATATTTCTGAATATACTTATGATAATTGTCGCAAACTAGATACTAACGTTACAACGGTTTTTTTATTATTTTTTTATTTTATTATTTATATAATATATATTTTATTATTATATTTTTATAACGATTGTTTTATTATTCTTTTTATCCAATTAATTTCGTACAAAATTTTCAACAACATTAAAATTTCAAAATCTATTTATTTCACATTTTATTTATTTTATATTTTTGATCTAAAATCTTGTGCTCGTAAATATACGAATCCAATCGAGATTGTCAGGAAAAATGGTCAAGGATCCCATCGTTCAGCTTACGTTAACCCGAGATACGCCTGTACTTTATAGGGAGTTAATTTCGTCGTGCGTCGAGACACGATTTTGATGAGCCCTTTCGAGCGCATTTAATTTCCTTGGGACTCTTCTTAACCGAATAGAGAAACGTTGCTTTACGAGCCGACGATTTATCGCGTGCGTGTACGGGACGACGTGTGAGACCTATCGAGTGTTGTCCTGCGGCAAAGGAGGAAGGAAAGTCCACGATAAACCAGCCGGTTATTCGTCGGACATTGGATGTCGTTAAAGTCGTTGCCGTCAATGTGGTCTCCGCGTAAAAGCGGCTTTCCTCCCTTCGCCTTTACGACCATCGTCCCGATCAGTTGTGCGACCGTGAACGAACAAATTGACTGCGCGAGGCGGTGGATTATTTTCGCAATGGGAACTCGCGTTTAATTTTATTTTCGTGGAGTTTCATTACTTAAGAGTGCTCGATACGGCGGTACAACGATCATACTTGCCGTTTGAAACGCGAGGCACATCGTCTCCGATTAATCTTAAACTTTAATTTGTTATTTTATAAAAACTACGAATTGTTTTTGGATATTTTATTTCGTGCATTTTACTTTTACAGAATTAAATCTATTCGTGTATTTTTCCTCGCTTTTTTCTTCATTGTACATTATTTGTCCGCTGATTCTATTTTTATATCTCTATTTGTATTATATCGCGAAGAAACAATATTTTTCACAAACATAACAATGAGTCATGCCCGTACGCTCGTACAAGCATATTTTTGCGTCGTTAATTAAATTTCCACGCGTGCGCGTATGGAACAAAGGGCCCTCATTGAGCGTTCTTCCCGACGATTGCGCGATCGTGGAGGCCCGCCAACAATAACGCATAATTTTTGCGAGGGCGGAGAAAATGATTAGTGAGTAGAGGGGACGGTTGGGATGCGAAAAATTTCATATTCGACGTCAGCGCGGAAAATGCATATGCATACGTGTGGCATATATTTCGGCTAGCACCACGTATATTTGTGCGCGTGCCACGCGCACGCCTAAATAGGAGAGCATCCCAGCAGGCATTCCCGGCCGTACATCGTGCCCCGCTCCGTTTTCCCGTGTCGCTTCCCTTCCACCCCGTGGGAGTCGAGCTTTTAATTAACCCGTTTGTTTGTCCGCAGGTTGGTATTCTTGAATTGTGCGGCCCTACGTGCGCCGGAAGTATGCCGGGACCATCAGCGAGTACGTGTAAGTACGGCGTACTTTTGTGTGGGTGTTTGGGGTGGGCGAAATTGCATTTTCCTTCATCGCACTCAATTCTTCTGCCGTTTTGTCAGTCCTGTCATTTATGCTACGACCGAAATAGTATAATATATTGTTGTTACATTTTAACAACGCACTTGGCAATTCTTTTATCCACGAATTGCGCGAAAAGCTTAATGTTGATTCTTAATAAGACAAAAAAAATTATTTGTAGTACAATAATATATTAATGAGTAAAGTTTATATTTGGACACACATTTTACGTACAATATAAAAATAAAGTTTAAATAATTAAGCTTCTCGTATAATTATCGTATTATTAATACACTTCGATTTATCGACGTGTGTTCTTTATTTTTTATTATATTGTTATAATTCTGTGAATTACACATGGAGATTTTAAAATATCTAGATAAAGATAATACGATAATATGATTTATGTGAATAATTTGTACAGTACAAAGCTAGTATTGTTCATCAGTATAGATCCAATCATGTTTCGCGGTTTATCTGCTTTCGAGTTTTATCAGTCGCTCTTTCGTGTACGCACATATGGCTTTACCACACTTCGAAGCGTACCTTTCTTAACTCTACAAATGCCCCGGGGATTTCGAGGGATCAAAGAAGCCGTAAATCGACGACCAAGTAGCTCGAATCCTATTGAGAACCTTCACGAACCTTGACAGTAGTGATGTCCTATCGACATATCTTCTGACACTGTTTCTCGACTGACGTTTTGCGAATGTCGCGCTGTCTCTCTCGCAAAATTTAAAATGACGTTTCGCTGAAGTCATGACATAATTCCAATCCACAGACATGAATTCTATACAAGGAATGTTCGGTAAACTTAATTATATTCTCGTCAAAATGATATTCAGTCTTTTGCATTGAATATGTCGATATATTCCGCAATATAATATTTTCTTATATTTTTTCTACTCAGAGCTATATGTAATTGTCTATTAAAATTCTAATAATTCTCATGCACTTTTATACGGACAGTTAATTTTGTTGTAGGATATATCGTATTCTCCATCGGAATAATGAGCATAACTTTTCTCGTTCGGGCGCGACGCGAAGTTAATTATAAATTTCATATATCGCGTATAAACTCAACAATTTTAAAGTCAAACTCGAAATTATCCTGAAACGAGCGGGTAATATGTGACACGGCAAACAGAAAAGAGAAAGAGAGAGAGAGAGAGGAGAGAGAGAGAGAGAGAGAGAGAGAGAGAGAGAGAGAGAGAGAGAGAGAGAGAGAGGAGGAGAGCAGAGAAAGCGCAACCGGGTTACAACCAGGCCACGTATAGAAACGAACTATGCGTGCGGATCTAATTTACGCAGACGCAAGTACGCAACGCTTTCAAAGTAAATTGCATTTCCCTTTGTCGGGCCCGTATCGTCTGCTCCTCGCCGCGGCGCGTCACTATGCACAATACGTGAAAATCAGCACACCATACACACGCAGGTCTACAAAAAGGGAAGGAAAGAGAGAGAGAGAGAGAAAGGCAGAAAGAACGGGAGGGAGAGAGGGCAAGCGACGGGGCTCGTTAAGAGCCCATGAAAACTGTATGGAAAATAAATTGCATGGTCAGCGAGAGCATAGTTGTGAGAGAATTATTCGCGCTATGGCTTTGGCGCAATATGCGTCCGTTCTGCACACGTAGAAACGCAATGTTCGTCTATACGTCGGGCAGATTCATCGAGTTAATTAAACTTTGAGGTAATACGCGGTTATTTTTTGTTTTTTTGTTTTAGTTGATACTCTCTCCATAACCTCGGGCAATAGGATATAACGTCGCGCACAGGATATATTAAACCGCAATTTAATTGCCAACTAATTCTTATTCGGCGGAAACAATGTACTGTCTGCTATAGCACGATAAAATAAATTGTTTTAACGTTTTTAATGGGGAGAGATCGTAATTATTTATTTCGCAATTATTCGATTATTGATATCATAATAATATAAGTAATCCATATTTATACGCACGCACGAGATTTTATTTTATATTAATAGAATACATTTAATTTGCGTGTTTTAAATCTTTTTGTGCTCAATATATAAATTTTTATTCTTAATTTTTTTTAATCTCAAAAAAGGGTTTGTAATTGACATAATTACGATTATTTAAAACTATTTGAAGAAATTTATGCGAACAAAAAGAAATTTTTTATTTGCAAGGAAATGATTTAAACATTTTAACAATCACATGTGCCATTGGCTCATCGTAACAATATCGAAACCTCGTTGCAAGCGCAAACAACGATAGTCGTAAATTCGGATCAGATTGCATCGAATTGGAGATGAAATGATTGATCGAAATTCATATCTCGTCATTTAGCTTCGTCGATTCGCCCGTCGCTTGCCGGACGTATCCGCATTTATTTATGAAGGCTTTTTACTTAGGTGCTTTTTTTTTAGTCGATATGCATCGATGCATTTTTTTTTAGTCGATATGCAGAATGGCCGATTCTCGCTGGTTGATCATATTTCAAAGCTCGTTAAACCGCGTTAACGGTTGATGCACTGGATGCATGCCAGCAGGATGCGTTTATGCCGTATAAGATTCTAAACGACTCTATACGTTTCACTTCGGCTATTTATCGTCTGTAAAATAGGCTAGTTTGGCGCCAGACAACGCGAAACGTCAAGTTTCATTGCGGAAGCTTGCTTCGCCTTTCAGTTTCATATCACATCAGACTGAATGTGAAACAAATTGAAGGCGAAACAGTAGTAGATATATTTTTAAGCACATGCTCGTAAAGACGGTAAAATATTCATCTGTTTACTGCATTCTCTTACGATTATGTAAAAAGATAAATCTAAACTTTCAAAGTAATACGTTATGTCAACAAGCGATTATTTAATCACTTGAAGTATGAATTAACGGTTTAAGAAGAAAACTGTTTAAAGTGACAACAATTTACACTTAGTTACTCAAACACTGATTTCTTTCAAAGTAACGTTAAGAAAATAATCTGTTACTACATTTAAAACTCGTGTATTTTTATTTAACAAAATGACTTTAATAATTTCTCTTTATATAATTTTATCCATTGCGATTTTATATCGCTAGTTACATAACGATGTGTTGTAAGACATCGCGTTTACCACTACTGTGGAAAGTAATGATTGATCTCCCTTTGAGGAAATTGTGAAACTTACACAGTAGCCGTTGACACGATTGCGTCATGGAGGGAGCGTCTTCATTAATAAAACTTATTTTCGTTGAGGTTGCGCTGATCCATCCATCATCCATTAAATTACACGCCGTCGCAGTTTGTCTCGCGCAAAATCACAATATCGTATAATTAAAGTGAAATTATGTGATTGGAAGAATGAGAAAAGTTTCCGATATTTACTTACGCATGGAAATACTATTTCCGTCAATTTGTTACGCGAAAAAGATAAATTATGTTATCTCTCGCTCTCTATCCCTGTACGAACCTTCGCTTGTATTACTTATGTATATTTTTGTTTGGTGATCAATCAAATTTATTAATTAATTTCATTATTTGTTATTAAACTTACATAAAGGAGACTACCGGAATATTACAGGAGAAAGGGGAGTTGATTATTTTTCCTGCAGATTATTTTCGCAAATTAATCAATATTATACATTTCGTACGCATGCGCGTACATTTATACGTTATCTATACATTTGTGATTTTATATTACTTTATATTACTTTCGACGCATGCTCGCTAATGTGATAGGAGCTTGCACCACATTCGGATAGGCTGAACACGTCTAACTCCGAGAATGGCGAAACGGGCGATTACGTCGCGTGACTCGATGCGCCAGGTCAGATTACACGTGGCAAAGAGAGCTAAGCTCTGGGCTCTTGCTACACCTTCGCTGATCCTAAATCCTGTTGGCCCTTGTCAACCGAGTTCAAGAACTCTGAAAGCGACGTGGGCGGCCGAGACCGCTGTATCTACACCCACCTTTCTATCCCTCTTTCACGGCCGCGAGATATATATTTCGAGGATATAGTCGACACGTACGGAGGCAGCTGAGTTTGCCCGTAAATCGACCATGCAAAATTATTGCCCTAACACCTCCTTTCCAGTCCCCCTCGAATTCGGATGCGCCGATGAAGAATCGCATTTGCCGCATCGGCGCGCCACCCCACGTTCGTTTACAGATCTGGGGATCTGCAACTCCCGTTAAATGTTTTCGCATGTCGATTCAATCATCGTTATTTCCATTGGTTTCGCTGAGTTCATATGACTTCAATTTTATTTGTTGATATTTATTATTAATACTGACAAAGTAAGATGAACAGGAAAATGTTTAATTACTTATTGCACACGATCAATTAAGGTTCATGAAATGTCAATGTGATCAGGATTGAAAACATTCATTCCCATCCCTCACATAAAAGAAATATTTGATTCAAATATTTTTAAATTTAATTTTTACTACTATATTAGATATCCGTGTACAAGAATGAACATTCTTGATATATATATTTACGGATTTTGAAGCACGAACTTAAAATTTTTTTCTATATATTCTTTCGTTGTTCAGTCGTGAATGATTTGTCGGGTATAAGAATCGATAAAAACTTTGTCCGTCTATAATATAACGACGTATTATTTAATATCTTCTCAAAAGGAGTAGCTAATGTATGAGTGTACGCCAAATTACCTTTTTATCGTCCTCAGTTTCTGCCCGAGCGCGCAGCTTTATATAGCAGTTAGTGCTATTAAGGAAATGCGCTTAGAGCGTTTCGAACATCTGCGTCTTCGTCATTAATCCTCTCTCCTACGTCGACTCGTCTCATTGCTTCCCGAAACAGATAGACCGAGTTCCCCCGTCGCCTCCCTTTTATCTTGTCTTTCGCTCTGCAGTTACGGCAATTTTGCTTCGTCGCGTTTCATAAACATCCACCCTCTTCGCTTGCCCGCGGCTCGTTTGTGCTACAAATTGCTCTAAGAAGATTTCGTTGGGCGATGCTTTTGATAGACGCTCAGATTGTGATTTATGCTTCTTGCCCTGCACTCCCTTCGGAATTCGCGAGGCTGCGACACACGCGGGCATCTTAATCTTAAATTTTGCAAAAAAGACAGGAAGCGAATTTATAATTACATTTGTAATAAAACATTTGTAATAAAGCAAATCTCAAATTGTTCAAATACGACAAAGAATATTCAGAACTTTTTTTTAAATACAATTTTTGTGTTTGATACATTATAAAAAAGTTATAAAAAAAGATAAAATTAACAGAGCGATAACTAAAAGTAATATTTATGAGTTAAAAAATTATACTTATATTTGTCATATTATATATAATTCTATATTATCTTGTATTTTATCAGTTTTACTCATATGATATAATATTTATCCTTCATCATATTGATTTCTACATTTACTTCTAGATTTAAATTGTACGCTTTTGATTTGCATTTAATCTTAATCTTAGTAACAGTATGATAATTCGATCGATACAAAAGACACTAAAGATACAAATAATCCAGCAACTGTCGATGCACCTTGAAATACAATTCTCGTCGAATTCTTTCGTGATAACGACATTTGCTCAGAAGTCTATCCTCTTTTCTTTAATCAACAGGCCCTACCGTCGGGACAATTGCTTCTCGTCGCATACGTGTAATCGTCACACGAGCACAGCTAACTGGCTCTCTCTGGAGAGAGCAACCGGGGGAGATCGTGAGAATTAACTCGGCGGGTTCAATGGCGCGATCTCCGCTGCGCAACGAGCGAAGTGGCAGATGGCTCGGAAAATCTAGGATTACGGAATTAGCGAAACTATCGAATTACCAGAGCCGGGCGTGCTATGGGAACGAAGAAACGAACTTACTTGGTGGGTGCTGTCCACCATCCTCTTCACCGATATGCCGCCGAGCAATCGCCGGCGATCTCGAATTTTGCCCGTGCTGCGAGCGGAAAACGTGATAGAGATAACGTCTGTTATCGCCGGCGAAATCGTTGTTGTTACGAACGAGGGTTGCATACTCTCTGTGAAAATCTGAGTCGGCGGTAAACCCGGCTGGTAACTTTCATGATCGCTGCGGAACGTTGGTGAACACGTGCAAACCTAAATCGTTATACGAGTTCGTAGTTCGCGGATTCCGCCAAATTTTGTCGCGCCATAGAAAAGCAGAAGATATCGATATATTATAAAGGGAAGATAAAAAAATAATTAAACACATTCTATATTTTTTAAATTTTATAACTAATAGCATTTATTGATTCACTCCTGGTTCATCGCATTATAGGAAGCACAATATATTCATTTCTCTTTCCTCTTTCTTAGAGTTAATGTTACATTCACAGTGGTATAAAACATATGAGCGAGAGACACGCGCCATCACTATTAATTACATCGAACTCTGCGGAGTATCCTGCGTTAGCCGATTTCGAAGCCATCAACGAAGTCCCGCGGGCATCACGAATCGGCAATCAAGCGACAAATTATCTCGAATCCCATGCGTCCGTATCGTACTCCATTTCCGACGGCCATCCTACGTCGTACGCGCGACAGGAATGACGATATCGAGTTGATTTGTCGTTCGACTTGCGCGCTATCGTATCTCCATGCGTGGAGAACGTTACTTCGATCAAAGGGAATATTCTCAGCAATTCGCTAAGTAATTATTTCAAGAAGCGCTCGGCTATTGAAAATAGACGAATTAACGAGCCAATCATTTATCGTCGCATTTATCCTGTCAAAGGTACGAGCTGCATGCACTCAGAGGTGGAACTTTCGACATTAACCTGTTGCTTCGACGGCGGATTTATCACTCGATGCAATGAATATTTCGTTGTGATCGCGGCACATCTCACTTTTAATTATGAGAATAGGGGCACTTCTTTTATTGACCAGAGAATCACATTTATTGTGCAGTAATATCAACGTATTAATATCTCTAATTCTATTGACAATTACTAAAAAAATTTAAGTAATTTAAATTACAAACTCGATTATTACAAGGAAAACAAAGATTAGTTGCAGCAGCAGAATCTGTGTGCAGTAGACTAGTGTGCAGTACACTAAATGTGTAATTACATCTGAAATTTAGCTATCACACAGAGATTTTTGCTGCAACTAATCTTTTTCTATCTTTTTTCCGCGTACGTCGATCGAAAAATAAAATATATCTCTCGGAATCGTGAACGAATGAATGATTTCATGAGCTCGTGCTATCACTCTTTCGTTTTCCTATCGGTCCGCCGTAATCTCGTGAGCTCGCTTCCGAGGAGGCGCTTAAGCCAAGAGAAGCGCACAACCATCTAAGCAATCTCGACGGTATCCTCCGGTCTAGTCGCGGCGTGGAGGACAACATCACGGAGGGAAGTGCTGGCGGGATATAGCTTTATTAAAGTTAAACAATTCCAAGGCGGCGAAGCGTAATCCTGACGCGCGGCGTATTGGCACGAAGTGCTTGCACGTGGTATCGTCTGCCACCCTCGAGGATAGACACCGCTCCTCGTTGCACCTCTACTCTCATCTCCGTTTTCTCCCAATTCCTTCTTTCGCTGCGTTCTTTCTTCTCTCGTTGGTTCTGCAAACGGAAAAGCGAAAAAAGTCTTGGCACGAAGTATCCTCGGCGCGAGGATAAACGATGAGATAGACGATGTTATTGCTACCGCGATGCAATAAAGTTCGAAACGGAAATTATGATCTAAACTCTAAACGGTCAAATTTTTCTCATATCGGAAATTTTTTTTTGCTGCCGTTTTATACCATGGATTATGGCATTATGAATGTGTGCGTCTCTAGTAATTTATTTAGAATTTTTCATCATCAGATTTTCTATTTTTTTTTTTTTTTTCTCCTAATCTTGTTATAACATTCTATCTTGTCAGAATTCTCTTAATTAGCTAATCTTATAATCTTGTCAATCTTACATTCAATCTTATTATGATCTGATATCTTTTTCAAGTATATCCCATTTATTGCAACGAGTTTACAAGAAAACCAGGTCTGTGGTTATGAATTTACAATAATTAGTCATAGAGCGTGAGCAACGGGTATGAATAACTGCGTCCATAAATTTTCGCGGACGTATCTTACACGCGTGCGTGTACCTTTTCATTACTCATATGTGAGGTGATCTCTCAAACTGAGAAGATTTGTTGCACAACGTCGACGTATCTATTCTTCACGGGCTACAGATTGTTGACAGTTGAATAAAAAAATGCATTAAGCAATATTTAAAAGAGATGAAAACTTCTTTATCAATTAATTTCAGACAGTCTTTAGGATTCTTAATTTAAATGAAAGTATCTTATGACGATACGGGTAAAATATGTGTATGCAACAAATAAGTATCATCCAAATCGCTAAGAAAAAATTGGTATCAAATTTTTTAAGAAAAACCCGTTGTTAAATATTTTCAGCCGATGATGGATCACTACGTATAACTGCCAGAGAAAGGGTTGCTACCGAGCAATTTCTCACTGCCCGAAGTAATATCTGTTTTTATGGATTCGCATAGTTCCTCTCATCGCGTCGCTCGTTCTTGAGTGAAGCAGCGAAAGAAATCTCGCGGCGACCATTTCGAGGCTTATCTACCGAGTTACGTTAACGTCATGCCACTCTGTCTCCTTCGTCGTCGGATGTTTTTGCCGGGGGTTGATTCTCCCTCGTGTCGCTTTCATCCAAGAGTACAATTCCAACCTCTCGATCGTTATCTAAACGATCATTTTCTCGTACGGCCGTGCAAGGATAACCCAGGATCGTACTTCTAGGATCCACGTAGAACGATCGTTTGGATCCTGCGCGCCCGTCTGGTCCTTACTTCGTGCCAACGACAGCGAATTAACTTTCGCCATTGTTACGCTTCTGTGCGCACCAACGACGTTATGACCTCGCGATTTTCGCGACGCTTTAAGAAGCGCCGATTGCCATTCTCCACGATATGGACGAAACGTTAATCGCGTTCAGAGAGCGCAATTTAAAGCGTTCGCTTTATCCGATGAATCGTGGAATTGCCACGAAGTTTTCAGCCATCATTCTTAAATAGCGAGAAAATAAACGATTTTAAGTAATTTTTAGTAATTACGAAATAAGAGGAACTTTTTTCAAGAATTTAATTAATTCATTTATTTAATGTAATTTTATTGCATTTATTATTCAAATCTAAGTAAAATTCTTTCTCTCATATGGAATTTGTATTTAAAATTTTTCTTAAATATTAACTTTAATTAATGTTTTTTACTTCTCTTTTTACATTATTGTATCATCTTTATATCAATTAGATACTCGTGCATTTGTGAATTTTTTGTGAATTTGATAGAAATTTCACGCGCGCGCATGAGATAATATTTTAGCTTCATTTATTTCATTTATTGAAAGTTTTTGTATGTTTACAAGAAAGTATTTTTACGTTTACAAGAAAGCAGATCTTGCTCGATTGATCCTGAACGGATTAACATTGAAACCTCTTACATCACAGCCTTTTGTTTGAAGTTGAATTAGTTCGCCTTTTCGTTTAAAAAAAGATATATAAAGAATTTCGTGAAAACTCCGAGTAAACTCGAAAGTTTCTCACGCACACAAGAATGTGCGCAGTTTCAACCGAGGAATTCCACGCTCAAATTATTTTTCTTTTCGCGTCTGGTTCGTGGCAGCGTAAAGATGCAATTAAACTCGGAATGTTATATAACGGAAATCAACTTTTCGCTATTTGGAAACGAATTGTTTATTTGTTGAAGTTTTTCGCTTTAGTTAGCTTCTGTACATTCATATAAACGCCCTCTATTTTATTAAATTATTTTACTTTATTAAACGCAGCTCTGCAATAAAATTTCACTTATTCGAATATGTAACATGAAGTTTATACCATTCAGAAATGAATGACAAATCATTATATAAACGACTCGTGTCGTTATGCGACTTTATCGTCCAATCTTAAACACAACGAATTCAATTATTGTAAATGACATTTCGCCATAGAAATTTCTCATTCAATTTTTTGTTGTAAATTCGATCATTATAAGCGATATCTCGCTACGCGAATTTATCGTCCGATCTTAAATATGCGAGTTTTGCCTTAATGCTATTTAATTTAGAAAAAAATGCCGATATTTTTGTCGAGGTTTTTGTCGCTTGTTAGCTATCGATTCGCCAACTTCTCGACGGTCTCGATGGGAAGATATCGCGCTACCGTAATACGACTCGACTTGTTAACTAAAACACTCCAATTAGTTGGCGGAGGATCACGCACTCGGCCTAGTGGACCCCTCCGTACTATCGACGACTTGCATCTTGAGATCTCGTGATCGAGCGTTGTCGTACTATAAGCATTTATTACACCATTCCCTTTCACGATTTACATATTCCTAGGAACTCGACCTAAGGAGAAAGTTTTGATTACACGTATCTTTGTGCGAATACTATCTGTGTAAATTTTTCAATTAGCACATTCGTTAGAATGAGACCAGATATGACATAGTAAAAAAAATCATAATAAAATTATTTAATTTATTAACTATTGCTATAATTATTGCATCTATTTTTTTAAGCAGATCACTTATTTGTATGTTCAGCACCATACGTAATTTAACAAGTTATATGTATAAGATATTTAATATAAAATAACATGGTTAAATATATATATAAATATAATAAAATAAAAATAAAAATAAAATGGATAAAAATAGGAACAGAGAAAACACTATGTTTTGTACTCATATTTTATAATAATTTTATATTATTATAAAATATAAATTATTAAAATATGATACAATTTATTAATTTTCATTCTGTTCTTTTGTACATGTTCTACAAAAACTTGTTATTTATTAATTTGATTTTCATAAATTATACTTTAACTTATTATCGCAAATAAAATATTATTAATTTTGCATTTTATAATATCGTAAATTATAAAATTAACAAAACTATACAAAATTTTGTTCGCTTCTGATCTCATTACCGTGAGGATACTTGAGAATTCTAATACCTTACTCGAGAATATTGATATCTCGTAAATGCCTAGCGAGTGCAGTTTCGTGAACAAATGGAAATTCTTCGCTATTGAATTGTCTTTTAAATGCGGGTCGCAAAACGATTGCAATAAATGTCCTGAATTTTGCAACGCGCGACCGCCACACCCGCAAGGAATCTATCGTGTAACGTGAGCCGACCTTTCTGTGCCTTCGTGCGCACAGCTCGTAATTCAATTCCGTGTCGCCGAATCAAAACGATTAATCTTCCGGCGCTGTGCAACGAGCTCGACACGCTCCGTCTGTAAAAGTGTAAAAAGAGATCTCAAATTCTTTGGATTCCGCGACTTACCCGAATCTTCTATTCGCTTTCTCTCAGATATGAAAATAACCGTGTTAATATCTTTGCACTCTTGATTATTATGTTACCTTATCTTCTAAAATTCGATATTTACTATATGTGGAATATTTACTATCTGTGGAATTTTTATAGAGCGTAAATAAATCAGAATATCATCTAATTGATTTTTAGTACAATATTTATACTAGAGCATTATTTAAATAATTATAGTTATGTTTTAACACATACACACACACACATATATATAAAAGATTAATTTTACATATTTATATAAGACACATTTTACAACAAATCTGAGTCGATGAACACGATAATGATTTTCTCTCTCTCTTTCTCTCTCTCTCTCTCTCTCTAGTGCAATTAATAATTTATGTAATTATAGACAACAATACCTAATTTTGTCGTTGGATATTACTTCACGCCCCATCCTCGTATTACTCCCATTGGCCGTATAAAAAATAAACACTGAGTTATACACATAACGGATTGCAACCAATGTAAAAGCCAATATCGCGTAAGCGAGATGCAAGCCGAATTTACACCGCAATATTGGAAGCGACACGCACATCTTGCGTCTCGCAGCTGCTCCCACGCTATCTATTCGACCTTCGAACACTATTTTGTGTCGGACAATCGCGTGTTCCTACGCCTCCGTAATGGGATTCCGTCGGACTATCTAATTCCTTTCCTCTTTCCTATTTCTCCCGGAACGGAATTCCGGACCGTGGTGTCTTTAAGTAACGGCCGCCGTGTGTCGATATCCCGAGCAAAGAGCGCAAAGTGAATTTCCATTCGGCCGAGTACGAAGTCCATTCCGCTCGCAGCTCCAATTCCTTTTTTTCCCGCCGGCTTTTTCCCTCGTTTCTACCTCGCTCCGTTGCATTTAACGAAATCGAGCCCGCGCGCATCGCTCGTCGCCGCGATAAAATTCGCTTGAAAATTGTTTCGCGTCGAGAGCGACCGAACTTGAACTCTCTCCCTGATGCATTCTGGAATCGATATAATCCCGTAGAATGCGTCTGTTATTTTCTGATCTCAACAATTTTAGACGTATCCATTTGGCAAAATTATTATTTTATTCTATGCGATAACGCTTAATGAAAATTGTGCGATACAGTACAAAAGCAGAAGTTAATGACAAAGGACAATTAATAATTAATCGTTTATATCACTAATATATTACGTTAATATTTAAAAATGTATTCTTTGATGAAGATTCAGTCAATTGAGATATTTCAATTGAATACGTTAGTTACAATGTAAGTCGATAATTCTCTAGATATTCAGAGTCTACGTGTATATAATTACAACTACCTCCATTTGTTTTAATGTACTCGATTAGCTACGTCCGTATCAATTAAACAGAACGAGCTTTCGCTAGAAAATACATTCACTGTAACTATAATCTGGAGTTAAGTCATTAAGTTGGATTACCGTCCGTGAATAGCTCGCGTAATACGCGTATACTGCAAAATGTATCGTAAAGTACAGTGCTTCTTGCAGAATTCGGACACGCTGTTTTCTCAGTCAACATTCTCAGTCAACAAAAGTCTAAATCTTTTAGAGGTGTTATCAGCTCATTCGATCTGTTTTAAATCACGCTGACTATTTCTCTAATTCCTAATTTCTTTAAAATACTCTTCTAGAATAGTGACATAAGATACACATCCGTAGAATATTTCATTATTGTTTCAACTTTCAGAAAGGAATATGTAGATATCTATAGGATTTTTTGTAAATCTTTCATACTGTAGGAAAGAAATTAATTGGCCACCAGAGTTGCAGGAAAAGATCGTAAGATGAAACGAGGATTGGCGTTGACTCCATTCTCCAGCTCCGTACAATGCGAATTTTTCTTCCGCGCGACACATCCGTACCGAAGTTATGTCCGCGGGCGTAATTGTTGAACTCCGTTCGGGTCAATCGCGCAGCCTGTATGTGCTCGGTGCTCCTCCCATAAATTATAGTCCGCGCACGAAACAGGGCGGAACGAACGCTGTGCATGATGCCATGTTCGGAGTTACCTAAGGCCCACACGGGGCATACAGTCAATTTGAGTATGAATTATACCCGGTGGCCGGTACCGTTTCTACCGCGATAGAGCTGGTATGCATTGTTGATCGTCTAATAAAGCGCCTTTCCGGCCTTGATTGCGAAACGGACACCCTCTCGGCGAGACGCTTGCGCATTGACAGGAGAGTCTGTATCTATCGATCTTTTATTTCTTCGCTACCGGATTGTTTATTAAGACATGTCAGCCGATAAATGGCCGGACGTTGTAAAATGCATCTTTGCGCTACGGCAATACTTGTCATGCTGTATCTCTACGAGATAATAACTGCGACGATAAATAACAGCTAGAACTAGCTTGTCGGATTGTTGCTTCATTTTATTGCCATATATTTCTAAGTTTCTTGCTTCTTATTAATAAACAAGGAGATAAAATAACGGAATGATTAGTTTAATTTTAATATTTCTCGCTATTTATTTGTAATATACCTGTATACTCTGTAATATACTTCTCAATGAGATTTTGTAATATTTTAATAGAATATTCACATGACAAAATAATCGTGACAAGTTTGGCTAAAGGACAAAAATCGTTTCTAGATTTGATCTCAATTCTATTTTCAAGTGCTTTATATGTTTTTGTGTCATATCTTATTTTTAAAAATATCTTTAAAGAGCGGCCGACTATAATGATGAAGTTAACGCGCCTCGAAAAAGACATCACATGACACTTTTATCCGACGACATGACACCAGATAGCCGGTTGACACGCTTCGTAAATTCCATTCGTTTTTGGACCGTTGTCGTCGATGACACCGGACGTCAAACGCCGTATCTCGCGCGGAACATTCAAAAGTTATCTCCCATGCGAACGCGTACATATGCACCGCGTGATATGAATACCGAAGTGTATTACCTCGAAAAAGCACCGGGCACACCTTTAACGGCCGGCCGATATTTGCATACGTCTCATTAGCGATCGTTAATTGCGAGCTGACGAGCGCTTCTGCTTTAAGTACTTACTGAGGACCCTACCTCTTTTTCTTCCCGCGATAATGAAGATATCCTCACGTTCGCATTCGCGCTCAGCGAACGAGCGACCGACGGACAATTAAGACTACGGCAATAACATCGGAATCGCCGGAAAAATGAGATGACGGGTAATACAATAACCATCGGCGCGTTAATAGACACGCGAACTTGTCCGCGCTGGTGCATAGACGATCCGTTAATAATCGTTTCATTGAGAATCATTACGGAACTCGTTTGTTACGCTAATTGCGCAGGCAATCACGCGTGTTTTCCGGACACTCGTCTATTTATATGCCTGATGCATTGATTGCAAAGCTGTAGCTGCAAAGATTATTAGAAAACGGTTATGAATCAAGGGATGTTGTTTTTTTTTTTTCAAAAATAGTTTTCACAAATTACAAATACGTATATATTATATTATTGTCTTATATTTTATATATATATATACATATAAAATGTGATTTGAAGGAGGAAGCGCGCGCATAATTACATATATATTTTATTACAAAATAATTGAAGAAAATGAAATTTTGGGACTAATTGAGGGAACAAGCTAATTATCATTTATTGAAATGATTAGCAACGTCTTTAAGAGGAGCTTTTCGAGGAGATGGAAATGAAATAATTTTTCAACAATTCTATTTTACCAAATTATTAAGTTGATTTTTTTTTATATATATAATATATATATAATAACGTTTATAATAACGTAATTTGTATTGATAACATATAATCATAATTCCTTAGGAATAATGATATGCGGATCTATAGCAGTTTCTTGTTGTTGTTGTTGCATTTTGGCTACGCCGAGAGCGCTTGAGAAAGTCGATGCAAAGATGGGCGGTCGAGCGCATAATTTCGAAGGTTTAATGTTTACTATTATGATCTTAATACCCATAATTATTGGCTCTGAGTCTCGATTATAACCACGCTACTTCGTACCGGTAAGAATAATTAGGAGTGGAACGTAATCGTCTTCGGTCGTAAACGGAACGATAACGTGGCAATTAAACTCGTAATTACAAGTAATGACGACCTGTCATTTGCGGACGTCCATTTAATTTCTCTTATTTAATTTAACCGCCGGTACGTTCTCGTCGCGAACCGCTTGAATCTGTTCTCGACGCGAACGAAAATATTTCAGAAAATGCGGGAGAAACTGCGCTGATGAATCATCTCATCATCGCTTTCATTCCAATTGCAGACAAACGCACGCGATCCAGCAATTCATCATCCCTTGATGGCTGACGCGTTTTAAGTCCGAGCTCGAGTCTCTTTTGATTAAAAGATAAATCTAAAGTTTTTGGGAATAGTTTTAGGATCTTATAAGAAGTAATAGTTTTAGATGGAAAGAACGGTTTTGCTGAAAAATCTTAGAAAACTTTAGCTGAATACGGATCAGAAAAGTAATTTTGTTGAACTATCAAAATAATTATGTAGAACGCTCAAACAAAGTTGCTAAAATATCAAAATTTTTTGCAGTATTGTTCATTATTTTTAAAGTTTCAACAAATTAATTTTGGTTCAACAAAATTATTTTCAGATCTGTATTTAGTAAAATTTTAGATCCCTCAGCAAAATCGTTCTTTCTGTGTGAGAATTATTTTCAACAAATTAAGTGATTAACGTAATCAATAACGAAATTATTTTCTATTGTATATGCATACATCATAACTTGATAAAATAGAGGACGATTTGTTAACTCTTCTCATGAGTTTAACACTCCTCTCTGAAACTAAACAGAAAACATGTTTCTCTTAACGATCGCACCGGGTGCAAAAGGGTTAAGCATTCGTTCGTAAATTCATCGGTTGATGTTATGGCCCGAAAAACCAGTTTTGCGCAACGGTGCGCCGATAAGATTTAAGTTATTGTACTACGCACGAGCGTTTAAGTGCATCAGCTACTGGATGTCACACGGTGGTTGCGCGGTCACAAAGTTTCGTTTTGACGGGCATTCTGACAGCGTTAAAAAATAGCCTGTGGCGACAACCGGTGATTAGGAAGAGCATAAATCACGCTAACCGGAGCACTTCACGCTCTTCGCGACGTCATCCGTTTCGTAATAACATGATAGAGTTACGGGGAGGAAAAGAGGATAATCATTCTTGCAGAAACATATAGTTTGTGATGTACGCTTTGTTCAAACGGACGATCGTAATTGCGGAGTTAAAAAATGCGCTGATATGATAATCATACGGACAAGATTCTTCTCCTCGTAATTTATTTGATGCGTGGAAAAAGTATAGCAGCAAAATGTGTCGAGACTTATTTATACAGGAAAATATAATATTATCAAAGATTATAATTTTTATTGCGATAAATGATCACACGTCTTCACGCTTCATGTTTCTTAAGTATATATTTCAAAGATACAATTTTATCTATTTTTGAAATCTCATGTAATCGATTTTAAAAAGAATTTTGTTCAGCATTGATTAATCATTTTTTAAGGAATTAAAGGCATGTTTGGATTAAATTCTATTGTCGTGGAAATATACTTTGAGCAATATGAATAGACTGTAAGAATATGAATGCCTAGGTGATCTAGTTAATGTCGTTTTTCGATCGCTTGGAGGCGAAACGAGATCTGATAGACCGAGTTTCAAAGCTGTATTCTGCGAACCGTGTTTTAGACACGCGGTCGGAACAGCGCATTGCAATGGTGTAAACCTCAATTGTACTCGTTATCGAGATCGGATAGTCAGCAAACTGTTCGGTGAAAACGTGAACGTAAATGGAAAGTCTTCCGCGAGGAGACTTAAGGAAACTTTCGAAACTCTTGATATATCTTGTGCTGAATAGTTTTATTTACTGACTGAATTGTTGTCTATCAACTATCATCCCATTATATAAATATATCGTTTTATCATAAAATACTTTATGCATTGTGGTGAAAAATTAATTTTACAGAAATTATTTCTTTTTTATATCATAGAATCAATAATTTCGGTTATTCGTAGAATAGAACATTTTTTTTATTTCATACTTAAAAGAGAGTACATTGATGTTTACATTTTTCATAAAAGCTAAAAGAAGTTCAATATTTGTTTAGTGTATTCTATTTTTCTTAACTTTGTTTTTCATGAAAAATTCTATGCATATATTAAAGATAATTAGATGATAACAAAAATATTTACATTTTCCTTAGGAATGAATGCGGCTTATGGAATAGTAATATCGCTCCAAAATATACAGACTTTTAGATTTTCGCCTCCGAAATGCGATTTTTCTAGGATTTTGAATCTGATACGCGCAGAAGATACAGAACTTAAAAAAAAATATAAGTCTCATCAAAAAGACAAATATCTCTAAGACAACATTCATCCATTGTGCTCCGTCTCCGGTTTACATTTTTACGATCGTCTTCTCGCGTAATTACGCTGAAAACAATAGCCGGACAAAGATCGTGAGTTCCCGGTCGCGCAGCGCGTTGTATTTTCAACGCATCCGAATAATTTTCATCTTGTGGTAGTTATGACGCGCTCCGTACCTGGCAGGATACATGGAAACGCGCAAGAAATGAATCCCCCGGGTATTTCGCGGCGAGGCAACATCAGTTTTTGCACTCTTCTTTTTGCGAAACGGAGCGTTTCTATTCCGCGCGCATAGAATGTGGATGTGCAGCGCGGGCGTATGCAACGCGTGCGTTTCTTTTCCTTTTACGTCTGCATCGATACAAACCGTCGATGATGGACGATCGTTCGACTATCGTTGATTTCGCGGGGTAACGAGGAACTAGAGAAAAATACGCGGTTCTCTTTTCCGGTCTAACATTCATAACGAAAAATCTCTCTATGCATACAAATCGACAATCTCGCTGTGGACAGTAGAATCCTCTTGAGATCATCGAGGCTCCGAATGCCATGTAAATGATGGAGAATCTCAAATGTTACGCATACCAAATCTCTCTCTCTCAGATCTGAGTGGAAAAATATCGACATCTTAAAAAATAATGGCGTAAACATGCAAATGATGATCGTAAATGCTTCTACTGAGTATCTTTAAGAATGGAACTTATCGTTTTATTGTTAAAGATAAAAATAATAAAATGTTAGCCGACATAATTGCTTGATGAAAGCATTCAAATTATCGCGATATTTTTTTATCGTAATATTACGCTTGCAACGTTTTATCGAGAAATTCTTTCCAATCTAATATCTTCGAATGCAAACATTTTCCACATTTATATCGCATTTCCTCGATCGAGATGCGACTCTATAAATGTCAGCGCGCATTTTTCTCGCGCGGTCGGTATCGGCTTGAGTCGAGGTCGTTACGATGGTTTTATATTTTCCCATTTCCAGATACATTAATGTCGCATTTTGAAAGAAAGGTATGACATTCTCGCCGGTTTTCTTGCTTAAGTGTCCGCGAAGAAACGAGAACCGACGGAGAAGAGCTGTGTAACTATCTTGAGCGAAAGGAAATTGCGGGAATATCGCGGAAAATAGAGGACAGTGGCGAATGACTATCCTCCTCCTTCTCCTTTCGCCGTCTCGATAAGACAAGTTACGCAAAGAGATAAGACCAAAAGATAGGAGATAGAAAATACGAGGTAAAAAATCGGCGTCGAAAGTTGAGAAGGAGGGTGAGACGGAGGATCGCATTAAGACGCTAGGAAATGAAAAGAAAGCAGCCAACGATACTTTGCTGATTCGTGCAGTCGAAAAGAGCTGAGCAAACTTTGCGCAATATAACTTGATGTTTACTTCGAACTTCAATAATAAAGATAAGTCGTCGAAGATCTTTTTTGAAAGTCCGTCGCGACGCGATGATGTCCTGACACAATTAAACATTTGTATTTGTGAATGTACGACGAACCTATTGTCCCTATTATTTATCGAATATCTTTTTTATCGTCGGTGTTTTACAGCAACTGCGAAACAACCAACAGATTTTTGGAACTTTACAATAAATGATCATCGATCGAGTCTTATTTTATTTTTGCTAGTAAAATATCTAAAGAAATGTTCGAATTGCATAAGATATTTTCCACATTGATGTTTTCGAATGTTCTATTCATACGGCGACGTCAAGTATGACTCTTGTATTCGATTATTGCATTGAGGGTGCATTTTCCGAGCATATGGAGTGCATACGCGGTCAATGCGGCCCAATGCATTCTTTCCTCGCGTTGCCCTCCACGACAAAACGTCTCGAATGTGAATTCGTGCGACACGTACAAATGCATTTGTATAAGCTCGACTTGGAAGAGACAGCTTATATGTAATGTCGACCGCCCGTGGCGCCGTGCAGGAGGCTAGACTCTCCGTAGTCCATATAATCGCATACACCCGATTGCATGCATGCATCAAGAGTGCGACGCACGAAAGTACTGAATGTCTCGAGAGGTGCATATACGAGCGACAAAAGCGGCGCGTATATCAACGACAAAGGCGGAGAAAGCGAGAGATTAACTAGTAAGTATCGGCGCTTAGCTTCGATAAAACGGTTATTTTCTCGCTTAGTTAAAATTAGAGAGGAGAAGAATTAATTTGACGAAAGGAAAATTTCTTACGGACTGTAAAATAGTAATTGTAAAGAAAATTGCGTTACTTGGATTTAAAACATTTTAAGCAAATAATTGAATTAATTCATAAATAAATAATTAAATATCGTCATATTAACTTCGATATTTTATATTAATCATGTAAAAATATTTAAGAGAAAAACGGTTATGTACAACATTGCAAAATATCTATTTTACATCGATAATATGAACATAAATCTAATCGATCATTGTCAGTGACTTCCAATTTTCCCAGCATTAGTGCGAGCAAATTGCAAAATTGGCATAATGGGCTCACGACGCGTACGTGTTCCCGGATCGTTTCGAAACCTGTCGGGGCCTGCATTGCGTTTATGCGTTTCCGCTGCCTACCCTCCGCACCACGGGGTGATTCATTCCGTCGTCATAGTCGTCGCGGCCGGAAGACAAGCGCCCGCGACGTATTCGGCGACGATGGCGTGCGTGCTCGATAACGATAATGATAAGAGTCGTCGCTAGCGCGTCCGCAATAATGATAAGCCGGATAAAAGTCCGCCGCATTATCACGTTTGACGCATAAAGGGCGCACCAGGATGACCGAGACAGGTCAGAAGGATGTGATGGTTGGTTCGTTTCCTGCCCTTTGTCTCATCGAACTACACGTTTCAACAGAAATTAACTTATATAAGATGCTAAAGAAAACTGTCGAGAGAGGAAAATCTATAATAAATTAATTAATATCGACTTTGATTTTATTAAAAAGACTATAAATTGAGAAAAAATCCACATTTATAGCATTTCACGTGCATAATATGTCCTCTATGTCTATATATAAGTGAGCTTCAACTTTAAGTTTAACATAATACGCGATAGTAATAATTACATCTCAGATACAATACTTAATTTTTATGTGAATGATATTTTATCCTGAAGTATTTACGCTCGCTGGTATAGTCAATTCTCCGTGAAAGCTTCTTCTTGTAACAGTCAGGGCAACAATAACGACATGGTGTGAGACTAGAAGAAGAGAGAGAGCGAGAAGATGTCTCGAACCATATTTGAGAGATCTCGTGTGCGTCTCGTAAGTTTCCGCGAGTACTTCGAATAGTTCGCAATATCTCGCGTAACGGGAAAACTGAGCTGCTGAGATGCCAAAGAGAAGGGTAAGAGAACTAATTGTCGCCCTCAGACGACTCCCTCGTTTCCTTCTCCTTCGTCGCTCTTCCCCCCTCCCCCACTCGCTCACTCGTTCGCTCGATGGGGATACTTTAATGGGACTTCCGGCCGCCGATAAAATCGCGATTCGTGCTTACGAATTTGCGTGCACTTCACTCACTTCTGGTGGATGTCGTGCACCCCTGAGAGTGCCTGTGCGATAATGAGGGAGAACTCGCGAGGCCGCCGAATAAGCCGCGCGCCGGCTGGCGCTTTCGAACGTGATCATTTTGATACTGACGTTCCTTGCGCTTTAATCATTCGCCGGCGAGTAGTTGTTACCCCAAGCGAAAGCGGAATATTTTTACGCTCAGGTAATATCGCGTGTGTCCGCGAAAGATTAAGCGATTCATTAAACACTTTTCAGGATACAAGCGGAAGAGCGTTTTTTTTTTACGAATTTTTTGAAAAGAAGAAACTTTTTGTTTCATTTATGAATTTTTTTTTACTCTTTGATTTTTTTCAATTTTATCATAACGATTAGAATGTTGATATTTTTAACAAAATAAGGTTTTGAAATAATAAAGCGTATCTCGAATTTATTTTCTCCTAATGATGTTCAATGGAATCGGAAATAATTAAAATATCTTTCACAGTGATCGACTATACCGTTTAATTATTCAGTGAGACAGTAACTCGGTGATACACGATCCGTTAGAAAAAGAAAGAAGAGAGAAAATAAATTATAATATTACGTAGCAATAAATTGATATAAAATGATATAAAATAAAATATATTTAATCTTAATTATCTTCTATTCTCTTTACGATGCTTACAATTGTCAATTAAATTGTCTTCCACATGTTCCTCCACGGGACGGTCTCATGCAGCTACGATGCAATTTTCGACGGTGCCTGCAATAAAACATGACATGACAACTAAAACACGAGATGTTATCTTGTTTCTACTTATAAAAATATAAAACGTCATCAGCTAAGTGCTATTAAAATCTTCTCTTATCATGATAATTTGATATTATCGGGACAGGCAAAATTGGACAAAACAGACAGCGGATTATGGAACAAGAACTAGAAATTCATGCCTGGAAATTGTTGCTTTTATCGCGATTTTTATTTCAAAAGCATTAAGAGAATAATTCAACGACACATTTCAGCTCTATTATTTTTATTAGTTAAATTATAAAAAAACTTTCAACTTGCCTCACCACCATTCGTCCATTAATTGATGAAATTTTTTACCGCCATGTCTAATCCAATCGCGCTTTCAATAACGAATAGAACAAAGGTATGAATGCGTATTGTTTTGCCGTTCTTTTTCCATGAAGGCATCAATGTCACCAACTAGCGGCGATTAAAACGTCCCTTTTAATTAGGCATCGGGCAATCTGATCCAACCCGTTTCCATCCGCGTGTAACCAGAGATTTTAGTAGAGAGAAAAAGAGAGGGAGAGAGAGAGAGAGAGAGAGAGAGAGAGAGAGAGAGAGAGAGAGAGAGAGAGAGAGAAAAGAAAAGAAAAAAATCGGACGTCAAGCCGTTATTATCGTACGTCCAATAAATCCGAGTAATTTAATTCCCGTGCCGTTGCCATGACATGTCGGCTATTTCGTTTTTCCAGCAGCATTGCCCTTCGTTTTGCGTTGCTCCGAGTTGGTTACATTAATCCTTTCCGATGACGTGGACACTTCTAAATACTCACTGAACGCGTTCGCAATATCTTATTCAACTTTGTGGAATGTTAAATAATTTCATGGACAGTTAGTAAACATGTACAGTCTCATTACATATACAGGCTTATTAAAAGCGTAATCATAATTAAACATTATAAGTTAGAAAGAATAAAGTATCTTCTCAGCTGAGAAGGTTAAAATATTACAAAACTTAGAAACATTAAAAACATAAAATTGATATTTTATTATCATCTATTTACATCTGATTATATCTGCCATATATTTAAGATAAGATTATTAAATTTTATTCTTTCTAATGTATAGTGTTCAATTTTGATAACGCTCTTTCGAATTTTATTCGATTACATCCAATTAAAGCATCGCTGATCCATTAGTACGAATACATTTTTCACGTGAACATTAATCAAATTTGTGACATATTGCGCTTTGAAGTCGGTGTCGAAAGGATTAAACTTGATATGTGTGTATGCATTAATCGAAAACACGCATTTAAACATCGACTTCATACTTACAGCAGCTCGCTTTTTGTTAGAAAATCTCTGCCAGGCTCACGTTAAATTTCTCAGCAGTCATCATAAATTTCTCTAGTCACGTAGAAACTTTGGTAAATAATTCCGCAGGACAAGGGTGTAAGGATCGAGTCCGGAGACGAAGTCCGGTAGCCTTTGTCCTCGGTAGTTGGATGCTGCACAAAGTTTGCTATCTGGGAGCACACGAGAGAAATAAACTGTGCCTGAAAATAGATACGAGGGAACTACAATAATTGCAAATATGTAGTTACGCAATGATTGCAAAAATGGAATTATTTATTTATTCAATTTTCTGATTAAAACTGAAAATGATTATCTCTTGGTAAAGACTTAAAACACGTTAACAATTTCTAAATGAAATAAATTTAATTAATTAAATTAAAAAATAAAAACAAATGGTACGATAGATGTGTCGATTTGTTTAGTATATCATAAAAATCATATTTTTTATTTAAATGAAATTTTGTTTCAAACTGAAAAAGGAAATTACACAGTTACCTGTGAGATAAATATCGTGAAAAATATATGATTTTTAGAAAATAGATGGTGATAAAAAGAGTTAACAGCAGATTTGTGAGAGAAACGACCGTATGAAACCAGTGATATGAAAGTAACGATCGCGGCTTCCGTCCTTGGATTATTATGACAAACGGACCATCGAAAACGGCGATCGGATCGGCAGCGAAACGTGCGGCACGTGTTATCGCAACGTGTGCGTAGACGCAAAACGAAGGAAATGGTTTATATGTGGTAAACGTGCTCGCTTGAAATAGTGTCTCCCCTGAACCAAAATGTATTGCAGAGAATCGCGATTTTGATCAAATTTCAGCCCATGCGTTCATATAACGCTCTCTCTGTCTCTGTCTCTGTCTCTCTTTCTCTCTCTCTCTCTCGCCATTATTTTCCTTCTGTTTTATAACCGAAAATCCACTTTTATTGTTTATACCACGAATATTTGTTAATAAACATTGAATGATTGATCAGCTGCAAAAGTATTCACAGATTTTAATCTTTTTAATCTTTTTAATGTACAAAGCAAAAAAAAAAATCACATTTTGTAATATTAATTATTAAAAAGTAACATTCATTTTCGTATATGTATTTAAATACAACTGCTGTTTAACGAGAAAGATCACTCGACGAATAACTTATTCGAATAACTTCGTCTTTAACAAAGCCGCGCCCGCCGTGATATATTTCTTTCGACTTTCCAAGCATTCGACTTCTGTTTATCAACGTTCGTTGGCATGCACAAAACAGCCTTCTCGTCTCTAATATGCATATAAAAGCCACTTGTCGTCGGAATGCGCTCTCGAGAACAGTTTATACCGCACGAAAGATCTTCTATAAAGAGATTCGGAGTCTCTCGGCATTATTTTTGTATCCCGATCCGGAATTCGACATACGCGATGAAAACGACGAGAGGCTAGCGAAGCAGACAGAATATGCGATTTTTCGTGTAGGTGGTCCAATAGGGAGAGACTGATGCGATTTCAACGGCGCTTTGTTATTGCGGTTAAAACGGTCGGTGTGGGCTCGTCTGGATTTTCGCATTCTGATTTGTTTTGATATATGACTAATGTTATTTATACGGTCTCTCGATAGGCAACTAATATTCATCGTAGATCAAAGAAAATTCCTTGATATATGAAGAATTTATAATTATTGATTTTTTCTTTATATCAATTTTTATTAGATGTTGATAAATTAATGACATTAATTAATTAATTAAGATTTGATCAATTATTCGACTCTATCGGCAGCGCGTACAGTCATCACTTTGGAAATGAATATTCGATCCGATGATTCACGGCGATAGCTCACGAATAATTATAGATTCGTGTTTTGAACGAAAATTCCTGCGAGTTGCACTAGACAAAGTAACTAGCAGCATTCTGTATCATTTACGCATCGTTTACACTGCGATTCAGATATTCTGATTTCAGATAATCTGTACAAGATTTACATTGCATTGCATTAATAACGAATTATTATAATGCCGATTCGAAATTGAAAATTAAATAATGTTTTGATTTTTTGTTTAAGAAAAATATTTAAATAGATTTATAGTTAAGAATAAAATTATTCTAATATATATGTGACGTAATATCTTTTGAAATTAGCTGAAGTAAACGATTTTGCTTATTTGCATTTTTAATTTTCTAGTGATTAATGATTTTACGATAATATTAATTTTATTGCAGAAATATTTATTATTTTAATTGAAGGATCTTTTTATAATTCTGCAAATAAAATTAATCATTTTTAATTAAATTGCACATATGTATGACATTTTTTCATTTATTCGATAATTTCGATTACGCCATTTGCGCCAATGTAAAAAAACTACCGATACCTTTATGTAAGGTAAAATCGATTCTCGATTGGTAAGAGAATTTGTATATGAAACGATAGTTCTCGGACACCCTGCATATACGTAGCGGTATATAGCTATAGATATAAAGATATATGCCAAAGACTGGAAAGCCCATTGCCTCGAAAAATGTTCGTGACCATCGGCACACTGAAAAATGTCGGCTATCTCGATAGAATATCGAATCGGATGTCCCTCTTCGCCCTCCTCCACCTATCTCTTTTCGTATTGTCCCTTTTCCTGCACCTTTTCCTTTTTCACTGCTATCCTTTCGCCTCCAGTTTCGTCCTCACGTCGTTGATGTGGAAAACGAATTCCCTTATCAGAACGTCATTTGATAAGAAGAAATACCCTTGCGACTACAACTGCGATCGTTGCGTACTCAGAACGAATGCCCCCCGGGTTTGCATAAAGTGGTGCACTCCGTGATATCGAAGTCAGACATCGATCAGAGGAATATGGAACGAGAGATCTTAAAAAGCTGGCGATCCATTTCGCTGATTCAGTGAACTGATAAGAGTTCCGCATTTTGATTTATCTGGGATTTATCACGTGTATAAGTCAAGCTCCCTAACAAACTCATCTCTCAAAATGATGTTAAATTATACTCTCTTCATAAAATCGAAATTTTTAAATTTTAGAATTCTGATAGTCCGAATCGTAATCGGCGATTAGTCGAATCAGACATGTATGAATTTTTATTCCACTGGTCGATTCACCGTGGGAACCAACCAACGGATCAAATGGCGACATCGTGTCCATATCGCGGAAAGAAATCGGAGAATTATCACTCCGGACGATAGTCGCGATGGCAGATGGGAGTTTTCCACGTTCGCGACGGGAACTCGCGTTTAGGAATCGCGCGCAATAAAATGCAAATTTTATTCCGCGCAATTTGGTTAAGCAGCGCCGCGTCTTTCTTTCAATCCTCTCGTCTCTCCACCCTCTTTCGCGGGGCCGTGTCGCCATAAAACAAAGCTCTACGATACGACTGAAAAGCTCGAGTGAACGAAACCGAATGAAAGCGTAAAGGGAACAACAAACAAACGCGCGCGAGCCCTCTCGCTTATTTCTCTTTATTCTGCCCTTTTTCCATTCTTGTTTAGCGTTCTTCGCGTCGCTCTGGGGCAAAAAGTTTTCCAATTTTTTTTTTAAACGCGATGTGTAGCTTTCTAACACATCGGTAGATTATGATATTACTTTATATCATTCTGCAAGTAATAACAAATATTTACACAAATTAGTTAATTTATTAGATTAACAATTTCTATATTTAAATACTTTTACGACAAATGTTACACTATTTATTCTTGCTTGAAAAATATAAAGTTGCTAGTAGAAAAATTTTTACACGCAAAATAGTAAAATACATTTAAATGTATTTTATTGTTATGTTTATTCTGTTTATTGTTCTGTTTATTATATTGTTATATAAGTTATGTTTACTCTATATTTAATTTAATTAAAACATTTACATTAATTGTTGTTTATTTAGAATTATATCACAAAGATATTTTATATTTCTCTTTTTTTTTTCAAGTTTTAAATTTTCTTTTCAATTGGAAAATATTCTTGAATATAAATAACCGTTTTTTTTTCTTTCTTTTCTCTCGGTTACATGTATTTTCTTTTCTTCACACGTTGCTCGCCCTTTTATTGGTATTATTGCTCTAATTTTATTTTTATTTTTCCACGCTGCGTTGTTTTCTTCTCGCTTGCAGTTCAGCTGCCCGAAAACAGTTAACAAACTGTGAAAGAAATACAATGAAAAGCTCGTACAACCAAGTGAGAGTATTGCGGAAGAAGAATGTTGTCCGGTACTGTCCGTCCGTCGCTGTTTGCAATCTCCTTGCATGTCATTCGTATACCGCTAATTTCCACTCGACCGACGAGCAACGCGAACTGCCGACGGCCTAACAGCACCATTAGCGGCACTCGTCGTCGCGGATGTTCATTAAGCCAACGAAAACACCGGTCTGTAATATTACGTGATTAGCAATTCTGTTACGCTGGCAATTTGTAATATTCGGACACTGACACGGGTGGACGTTACAAATTCATATATTCGTAAATATCAATAGCTATTTTACATCATGCATAATGAGTATAACATATTGTATCGTGTAAAATTAATGAAAATTGTAGCGTCATAAATAATTTCAACAAGCGACATGTGAAGCATTAATAGGGTCAAATAAACATTACAAAACATGAGAATGAGAGAGAGAAAGATGATTAAAATATTAACTATTCACAAATTATCGTCATAGATACAGTTTAATTTTAACTTTAATAAATAAATGGCGTTATATTTTGTAGTACAAGTTGGATAATTAAATCTTAATTTAATCTTTTATTATGACTAAATAAAAACAAAATATTTTCACATTAAATTGAAAAAAAGCGTTATTTAACGCACTTCATTTCTTTACAAAACATCTGTGCTTATAGATCAAGTTTTTAATTATGATAATTGCAAGTAAATTAATGTTTGATACATTACGCGCTGCGTTTGTTTTTTATATCAATTTACGTCATTTACATTGCGTTCACCCTTCGGTAATATGAAGAGACTGAAAGTATCCGACAGGATGCGAGCGCTTGTTGTCATAAATCGCGCGCCTTATGTGCTATGCGAAAGTATTGCGCATTGAATGCAGTCTCGCAGAATTGGACGCTCGCGGAAGTGCCGTTCATTTCTCTTGCATAAACCTCTACCTACGCTTGTACACCTGCCATCGGAGTAAAATTGGTCGAGCTTTCGATACGAGGCACGTACGTGGTCGATTTAATTCACGAAAAGCAACGGCCATACTTCCGAGCCGTTCTTTATCGTAAAATTATGCCGTTCTCAATTCTCCGTACTCGATTGCAAATCCGAAAATATGTTCAGATTTCTATTTTATTATATATTATATTATATTTTTAATAATTAATCTCCGTTAAAAGATTATTAAAAACATCGTGACATCACATTTGCGTTTTATAAAACTTCCATATTTTTAATTTAATATTTTAGTCGTCTCTAGTTTTTCTTTGATGTATAATTGATTGGCATATATTTCAGTGAAGAATGCAACGATAAATAATGTAATATTCTAGTTTTAATTCATTTAATAATTTCTTTCTCTCCAATATTCGCAAGTAATTCTTTTATGCGCTTATAATTGCAGAAAATCTTTGTAACCTGATATTCCTAAAATTAAATCATTTACGCGGTTTGTCAACCTGCGGTATCAGTAACGTTCAATGCCGGCTGACAAACCTCGTAACGGATGTATAAACGTGTAAATTCGCATTGCGACCTTGCAAGTAACAAGGTTCACCTCCTCGGCAGCTCATTCCACTTTAGTTTCCAACGCTGTGCACTCCCTTTGTAATAGCTACAACGTTCTGTAATTAATTTCAACCCTTCCGGGAATCCATTACCACGTGCACTCGGTCTCACAGATATCACGATGCCACAGTAGCTGAAAGCTCTGTCCATTCAGGATAGAGCCCGTTATTGGGCCTATTGACTGTCCCAATGTGAATACGCCGTCTCATCCGGAGAGCAGCGCTCGTCTCGAATAATAGTAATTAGTGCGGCGATCCTAATAGTTGCTCTCTTTCACACCCTCGTTTCGACGATAGTAAGTAGGCGGTTGAAAGGTTGCACTTTATGTTACAATCATTTACGTTTAAATACAAATTTAATATATTTAATATATTTGAATAAATTGATTCAGAATTAGCTTTCTATGGACATAATCAACGTACATAATCAACAACGAGTTTAAATGAGATTTTGAATCAAAATTTAACAATTTTTAAATGCAAATTTTAGAGAGAAATATAAGTAAAATTTAAAAAGAGAGGATATATATACATATATTTTAAATAGAATTTAAAACTCGGTTGCTCACTTTTAAAATTAAGATATCTTGGTTAATTAATACAAAATGAATTTTAATTATATCTAAGCTAATTTTGACCAAAATTACAGTCGATATCTTAATTTATTATTTTTAATTTAATATTTAATTTATTTAATTTATTATTGGCAGAAATTGCATTTTTTTACATCCTGATAATCATCGATATTAAATATATAATATAGGTATTAAATAAATATCGCTGTGTAACAAAAAGAGGTTTGATCTTTTTTTTATTAAATATTGATATTAAAATCATTTGCTTTATGGGATTAATCCGATTTTAATCGGGATTATTTAAGCGACAGACTTTCCGCGCTCGATCGTTAAAATCGCTACGGAGCTTAAATGACGAGTGACACATATAATCGCCGAAAATCCCCGGGTAGGAGCGACGCCGCCTATAGTCTGCAACGGCATACGTGGGAGTATTAATCTTGGTATTCCGATACACGCGCGGATAGAGGCGCATTAAGGAAACTTATTGGAAGGAGCAGCCTGTAGCAGATAGTGCGCATTTACCAGCGACCGCAGACTAATACCTACCGATCTACTTAATCCCCGAACCCTTTAGGACGTCAGTGTGCGCGCGCGCGGAGCGCCTAGTAATTAGCAGTCCCATCAACAAACAATGGATACCAATTTTCCTGGGATAATGGTGCGCGTGCATCAGTAAGAAAGATTATCCTTTCTATTCAATATATCGGTCTCTGATATTTGCGTGCGTCAAAATTTCACGATCGCGTCGTGAAATATTCACAGCTGCCATGCAGCATTAGATCTCAATGGACCACAAATTAATTACAGGGACTTAAACTAGGTGGATTTAACTTTCTGCGAACCTTCGTAAAATCCATAGAAAATACTGGCAAATTATTAATTAATCTCTTGAGTTCTATTTACTCTGCTATATCTTTAATAATTTTTTCTAATTTATATCCGCGAAATTTAACTTAATTTATATATATATATATATAATATTTTGTTTATTAATTTAGAAACTATTTATTTTTCTTTGGAAACAACCATGTGTTTTCTTAGTATTTTTGCCTATTTTCTTCTAAAACATTGTATATCCGGATGCACAATATTCCATTTTTGTATTTTTCTTTCGTAAAACTTCGTGAGGTTCGATGCAACAGGCAGCCATGTCACTGACCTGACGGAATCGAATCGAAGGCGAGTTATTTGAAGAAATTGCATTTTCGTTGCGAGAAAGAAACCGAGATAAAGGGGGCAGTGAACACGCGTAAAGAAGATAAGATGATCTTCCACGTTGCCATATTGAATTTCATTTGGGTATCCACTTTCATGTGCAGATGACATTCTTTGTCTTCCTGGTCGCGGGAATATTGCATTCTTCCGGAAACCTTTCCTACCTTTCCGGGCGTGGAGGCCTCTCATCCGGTAAAATGAAATTCCTCGTCCAATTTGCCATCCGGTGTGAGTGCAAACGACCTCTAGCACTTCTCGATATAGAAAAAGAAGAAGGACAGGTCGACGTGAATAAAACGAGAGAAATAGAGAGGCTAGAGAAGTAGGAAGGACCGGAAATCGGAAGCCAGAGGGCAAAATGTATCGGGAGACCGAATGTCATATGTGACACGCGATTGCTCGCTCGCTTTTTCCCCCGTTTTTTCGCAGGCTCGTTTCGCTGCTCTTGCAGTGAAATTCGATATCTCGCGCGCAATAAAATCGAACCTTTTGAGAAGGAGGCCCGTACCTTCGGCTCGAGTTATTTCCATGCCGGATCGGAAAGCGTGGGAGAGCGAGCAAACAATACCCGTCGATTTTAAACGTTCGTACGTGCACGCTATGCTAGTGAACTTTATTTCCAGCGTCTCCTACTCCATCCGCTCGTTCCTCATTCTCGTGATCGAAAACAATGTTAATATCCGGCCGCATGATTCATCCCGGGATTAACGTCCTTGATTCGTTTCGACTTGGGAAAAATTAGGTTTGCTCTTTTTTATGTGCACTTTTTAATGTTAATTTTAAATAAAACAAGAAATCAAACAATGATTTAGAAAATATATAAGCTTATAGAGAACAGATTTGTTGTGAAGTATTTGCAAAGAGAGAGAAAGAGATTTTTTTTTTTTTACGAATCTTTTCTTTGCAAGTGGAAATGTTTTCAACAAATTAAGTTTTCAACGAATATTATTCTTACTTAACTTAACTTAAAAAACTTCCATTTAGTGAACGTATATAGTTTATGCTAGAGTCTAATTCAGGTACATGATTCGTCTGAATTTGAATTCATAAAATGCCACATTCCACGAAATTGAGCTTTAGATTTTTACGCGCGTGTTTGAATTTACGCGAAGATTTTATGCAACCGTATACTTCTGCTCGAATGTTCAGTAGTTACGATCGTGGATGAACTCCTCTCTCTGCGGTTCTCTGTAGATGAGATAATATAAGTAAAGTGGTAATATTAAAGTTTGTCGTTGGACGACGCAATTTTTACGATTAGCAAAATGAGTTGCAGAGATTTTACGAGGACATTCTTTACAAGGACATTCTTTCAAAATTGAGATTTTGCAATTTGCGAGGTTGAAATGCAAATGACACATCCGAAGATATTCATGTTGATAAGAAGACGATCTTGGTTACAGTGAAATATTTCCAGCCGTTACTTTATACGGAATTTCTCTGGTACTTGGGAAAAAAAATCAACATAATTATTCCGCAAATATTGGCTATCGCCTCGTCGAATCGAAATGGCAATCGGAACGTCGCGCAATATCTTGCGTATTCTCGCTTTCAAGCTCGAGATTCCGAGAAAATCCGCTCGGAGTTCTTAACTCACTCCTCTCTCTTTCTCTCTCTCTCTCTCTCTCTCTGTCTTTCTCTAAGCTCTCTTCGGTATATACTTAATACCAAGAAGCTCAGAGTGGCGCACTTCGAGGAGCACTCAGAGGACTCGTCCCTCCCTCACCAGTTTCTTTCATTAACGAAGTGTCTTCCTGTTCTTTATTTTACCGTTTTGTCCGTCTTGGAAAAGAAACTAACCGATGAAAATTTTTTTCTCTAATTCTTCTTTTTCTTTTTTTTTTCAGGTAAGTGGTCCGATGCTCTCTTTTCGAAGAACAACATGTGGCCGTTCACCGATCTCGTCTCTATTTTTAATCAACGATTAGAAGTGAAGGTAATTTTTAATCAACGATTAGAAGTGAAGGATTAGAAAAGAAGGTACAAATCTCGTTCGATCACCATATGTAGTGACTATCAAGTCGACTTTACTATTTCATTATTGCGCTATATCGACAAACATTAATAGTGCAACAAAATAATAAGTAATAATAAGATTATCTTCTCCGATGATATTGCCTTCACTTAAAGTAAAAAGATATATAAGTGTACTGTTGCACTTCCTAGGTTCAATTACGTAGAATTACTTTACCAGTTGCGCGCGCTGATCGATAGCGCAATTGTAGAAGGGAAACGGAAATGTTACGAGAGACGTATTACTCGTTACGTTTTCCCGCGTGTAACTGCACACGTGTGGGCGAGTCTTACGAGAATGACTGTATCGGAAAGCTGTCTTCCGATATTCCGACTAGCTCGGGTTAACCCTAAGCATTCGCTTCTCGTTTCTTCGATTCTTTATTCCGGGCCGCATGACATTCGCGCGCGCGACACGATGGCACCCACGTATGTGGGTATAGCTCCAGGTATACAGTTGCACGTGGCGCAACACGAGAAGCAAAACATGAGTACTTCTCGAGCAGTTTTGTTTCTCTTTGGAGAGGATCACTCTCGCGCGAAGTTTCTCCGTAATTAATTAGTCGATTACAAAGACGAAAATAACTGCTCACTTTCTCTTATTCCACGAAAATTTCAGATAAATTATTCGGTGAAGCTATTCGCGAAAAAACTTCGGATAAATGTTCACGTTTTAATTATCTAACACGAAAATAGTACCTGATTATTCTTTTTTCTTTAAATTAAAATCGACATGGTTGAAAATATCCTATGTATATTTTTAAAATGTCAAAATGTAAAAGTTTTGAAACGACTGGTTATTTTTAAATATACGTACGTAAGTTACTGTCTCAATAATCTCTCCAAAAATACTGAACTTCGGGAATTTCAAGGTATTCTAAATATATAAATAAATAGTGAAAATTTTGCGTAAGAAGGCATGTTTCTTCGTTTCACGATATTAATAATGTGTTGTTTGCACATTGATTCTTCAACCATCACCGCGACAATAGAGCGCAATTGTGTTGAATGATGTCGGATAAAAGAACACTGGTTTTATTGTGTGAAAACCACCATCTAATTGTCGATTCATCTACAGATTGCGAAAGTCGTCTCGACTTAAATGCCAGACGATTTACAATGACTGCGCGCGCACATATAAACTGCTTACATTTACCAGGAAGGAGGTCACACCGTGTCCTTATCGGCGACGAGTCGAGATTGTTGCACCGCGTTTGTGCGATTGTTGATGCGTTTCTCGCATCTCGGCTAGCTATTATGTGTTTTCTCCCTTCTCGATGCATGCTGCACGTCACAGGTGCGACGTGTACGGCATACTCGATCGAAGCGTTCTCGATTGCACGATCTGTGAATCTTGACTACAAGTATCTTCATTGGCATTGCGAAGAAAGAGATTCGAAAGAGACAAATTACCTACAAAATTATTATTCAGCTAATTAAAATATTCGATAGAATAATTTGTAATCAATATTATATACATAAATTGGTTTGGATATATTTATCGGCATAATTAAGGTAATTGCAGTAATGAAAATTTTAGTAATTTCATTTTAAAGAGATTCCGTTGAAGTTAAAGTTGTAATAATAATATTTTCCGAGGATGCTACCGAAAATTCTCACGAGATTTATAATGAGGTACATAATGTAAAAATATCGTTGTTCTAGTTTGGAGTACAAATGGTGTTTTCTCTCACATTTATTCTTTTCGCCGTACCACGGGATCTTCTCTAATTATGCGAGAGAATAAATTATAACTCCCTTAGTTTCGAGCTTTGCTCTCATATAATTTTGCAGCATTTTACATATATCCTATTATTCACAAACCGAGGGATTCAGTAGAATAAAGATTCAAAGAGATTGATTTTTTTAAATTTTATATAAATAAAATAGGAAAAGAAGAGAGTAAGCTTATCTTTCGGAATTCTTTCTGTTTTATCTTTTGTGATAGAGATGCATTGAAAATAAAAAGTGAAAAATAAATTTTTCACTTTTCTACTTGAATTGAAATAAAATTCTATTTTTCTGACAACTGACTCATTTCAGATGAAATAAATTCTTATCTATCTTGGAGTCTTATCTCCAAAATTGTTTACAATTAATATATTCGATTTAGCGTACGAATTCGCACAGGGAAATTGCTATGAGAAAACCTTATCACATTTCTCGCGGGGCTTACCGTGATTAAAGTGCATGCGAAGCCGATGACGTGTTGCGATTAACAGCTCGGGAATGTCCCGTGAGAAATCCTAAGACGTTCGTGATGATATTAGCTTTAACAGTTTGGACGTAGTTTATTTCCCTTGTAAATTTGCTCCGAGTGGTGGCGTCAGCACATAACTGCGCGGATGCGTATGTTCTCCACCTGTCCATCTCTTTCTTTCTCTCTCTCTCTCTCTCTCTCTCTCTCTCCCTCAAGACTTTGGCGTGCACGCATCGTGTGTGCCCGCACATGAGTGAATGGAATTTGCCTAGTCGTCTCTCCGCGGAATTTCATTTTCCAACCCATCCACTATCACCAAAGTCCTCACCAGTTTCTCCTTTGCTCCTGCATCCGCACCTTTCCCCTCCAGAGACAGTGAGATCCTGAGGGCGGTGTTATGTCACAATTTGCAGGCTGACAGTCGCGATTCATCGTGATCCCGGGAACGAATTCACGTCTTCGCTCTTCTCGATAAGAGGGTGTAAAAAATGGGCACATTGTGTATTGAGAGTAAAGGGAAAGGGATGTGACGGCAGCTCAGAGGAGGCACGTACGAAATAAGATGCGTATCCCGGGGAAGACAGATGACGCGTCTTCGCAATGAGAGGAAAAATTTCTGGTCAAGAGTAACATTTTGATAGCGCTATTCGATATTGTCATTTATCATTTTTGATCATAAATCTTCTATTTTGATTGATATGATGAAAGTAGAAGATAATCTTACCAGGAAATAAAATATTATGCAGCAAAGATGATTGAAGAAGGAATTTTTATTTTTTTCTATTTAAGTGATCAATATGTTAAATAGAATAATGAAAGTTTCCGAGGATCGTAAATCTTTTCCGTCAATTTTAACGATATATTAGGATTTCCGTAAATGTAAATTTCTCCCCTTTGACGCAGGATTAGGTTAGAAATGAATTTCTCCTTTATGAACAATGCGTCTGACTGAATCGTCTGAAAGGGCGGAGAAATTTCTAACATCTTGCGGTTTTCATTAGAGTGCGGAAATTTGCGAAGACACAAACTACGCGTCGGAATATTCCAACGGAATCGTTAGACATCGGGAGACTCCGGAATCTCCATTCTGCCATCTGCTTTGACTTCGTTAACCAGTCACGTAACACTTATCACCCATAGACCACGATTTAATCTTGCTCGTCGCGAGCTGCGTTTTTCTCACGGAATCCTTCTATGACTGCGTGCGATTCGGCTTTTTTGTTGTTCGCTTCTACGGACAGAGGTTTCTCCGGCAAAAGCAATTCCCGGACTCGGACCCTGCAAATACTAGCTGCATGAAATAGGCGAGGCAGTAACACAAGTAGTCTTTTGGTATCTTGCAAGTGGCAGCTGCGCCCCGTCGACACAACGAACCGAACAGGTTTGTTGGTTCGATCGAATGAACAAGGTATGTCTTTGTGCGCAGCACACTAAATGTCTCCGCGGAACGCTCGCTCGGCTTTGCCAATTATTCAGCACCGTTGTTGAGTTTATGACTTGATCAGACAGTGTACTCTTAAAGATTTTAATTTAGAATTCTTAAAGGTATTTTCAAATTTGTAATTAACAATCTTGAAGAAATTTTATTTTAAAAAATAATCTTGTTCTTTGCTTGATTTTAAGCATGCTTTATATGGGTAAAATTTTTATTTAAAAATTAAAATGAGTTAATAAATAATTTGATAATTTTTTTTGTTACTTCTATGTCATATTGTCGTATTTGATTTTTTATAATTTTAACTTAAAAAATGCTGGATGTTTAGGATGCATCAACGGGTTTGATCATTGAACATTTTTTAGTCAAAAATCAATACCTTCATCTATTTAAGTTTACTAAAAAACGTTTTTATTTTGAACAAGATAATGGCCTCATCATTAATCTGTTAATGGCAACCTCACGGTCTATCCTTGTATCGTCGATCTCTTCCCTCGCGTTTTCCCTTTCCCCGCATAAACACGGGAGCGAACAAGCGAAGGCCCCCTCCCCCGTTTACCCTCCCCAATTTAGATTCGACGTGCGTGACTGAACGGAAACTGCGTAATCTGCGTAATACCCGTAACACACCATTATGTTATTACGTTGGGGTGTTACGTGTCCACCCACGCGGCGGTGCATATAGCGTGAGCGCTATAGCGGTGCGCTGCGCCGCTGTTTGGCGCGGTGAGAGGCATTAAAAGGCTCTTAACGTGTCTTTAAAGAGGGTTTGAGGGATGTCGAACCCGCGGATATCATTCGGCATATATTTCATCCATAAATATTAACAGCGAGAGAGTCGGCCGAAGCTGCGAGAGTCGGATGATGCGCCACTCTCGACGTTTACGTCGCGGGATTACCGGGAGTTTTTGCGACTTTATATATATTTTTTTTAAATCCATTTCGAAATAATCTTTTATATCACGACGGGGAAACTCAAGTGATGTCAGCTTATAGCGAACTATGTGCCATGCATTTGTGAAAAATATTTAAGATCCGTTTCCTTCTTTTATTAGAGAGAAAAAGCATAAGTTAATTATTATCGAGGGACTTACTGTATTATTTAAATTACTCTTCCTGTTCGCGATTTTACGGGATCGACATTTCGAATCAACATTTTCGGGCTGCGGCACGATTTTATCTGAATAAATTTCCAATTTGGATATCTCTAAGCTTGTATATAGATATCCCAAATAACTTCCACTGACTCAATTCCCACGAGATCCGCATAACGCTCCGCGAAGCGTAGCCGTCCGTATTTCCACTAATCGATACTCGCATAGCGCCTTGTTTTAATGAGTGCTAACGCTTACAGGCGGCTGAAACGCGATCGTGCGACTCTTAACGGGGATGAATTTACGCGCGGTATAATTTCATGGACTGTTTCTCGTGTACGAACGCGTCTCTGGATAAACGCGGTGGCTATAATGCTCTGCGGGCATCGAACGGATAGAAAGATTTTCTCTCCGCGAATGAGAAAGCGTGCATAGAGCGAGTGACCGCTATGCACCGGGTGACTCAGTTTCAACGATCGGCTTATTTTCCGCTTGACAAGAAATCCCAAGGAAATCTAATTATTAAAGAGCTCTCGCGAGTTAAATTGTGAAGATCTGAATAAATTGCGCTTACTCGCTCTTTGATTAATTTCCGATTGACTTGATAAAAACTTCGGCTTCGTTAGATTTATTAACGTTGAGAATTGAGGAATTTCGACGAATGATAACTTTCCTCTTGACACTTTTTTTGCATAGAAAAAATTTTTAATCCTTTTAAGAATTATTCGTTAGATATCATTAAAATTTTGCAGATGACTGGCGCATTTCTATCTTCATTAATGAATAATCTCCTTTTCAAATCTGAATGTATTTTTAGCGCGCGAGAATTACTGGCATCGTGTGAAACTTTTATATATTATATTTCAGGTATTCATGGTAAAAAAATTTATTTAATATGTCTGACAATGAACCACCCTGTGTAGAGGACCAACGTCGCCGCTATGCAAGTCGGAAAGTTTATGCACCGCGTTGGATTCCCCCGACTATTCCGGTCTTTTCCCCTTTATAAGCTCACCCAAGCTATACGTATCGTAGCACCAGTATTTTACTATTCTCATTCCATTTTCGTGTGTCGCGCTCTCGCTCGGAGCAGATCGCGGTATAATATTAAGAGCGTTGTTTATTGTTACCGCGTGTTATATTGTTCGGGACACGAGACTCTTACAACACACCGTGTATACCGCGTTCTATCTATTCACACCTTATGCATTTGCATGTTAACAACGATGTGCTTGCGCAATAGATTTTGTGAAATTGTACGACTTTTACGTAAAATGAATGGAAATGGAACGCTATTTTCTACTCTCTGGCTCAAGTTGGATATAATTCTGTGAATTCTAATTAGTACATTTTATTAATATGAATATATCTACGAGACAGTATTATTGTGGTTCTTATTGATGCATTTATGAAGGAAATGTTAACGTTAAATTTAATATTAAATTTAATATATTTATGTTAACATTAATTAATGTGTTTCCAAACATTTGAATTTTAAACTCAACAATTGATTAGCAGATTATTACATTGCCGTGTTAAAAATTATTTTTGGCATAAGTTTGTACCTACTCTTTGGAGAACAGAAAAAATGCAGAAGCATATTTTTCAATTTTGTTACAAAGAGGCTCTTTATAACATTGCTGTCACAAATCCTCTTCCCAATTCATTATTCATTATTTATTATTATACGAATTTTTCTACGATTTTCTTCAGTAAGTAGAAGTTTCCTTCTTTGTCTTATTTTAAGAGTTTGCGATCGATAAAAGTACGCGAGTTGAAAGGCGCCGTATATATGTCCACGACATTCGTTTCGCGTTCAACGTTTTCGCACATGAATTAAGGTTTTTCTCTAGAATTCTCGAAGAAGAAAAAAAAATTTCATCTCACATTAACCTTTTAGGCTGGCAAAATTTTTCACGAAGATTACCAGAGAAAGAGAGAGAGAAAGAGAGAGGAAAGATAAAAATTCGATTTTTCGTAATCGTGTTATGTTACGCATCTGTCGGATTCTTCTTTCGTAGTAAAATATAGCTAGATTAAATTCGCTCCACGCCACTGTTGTAATTCAATGACAATCTGTTGTAATCTGTGTTGAAATTTATAAGAAATTTAGAATTCTATAATTTAAAATTTCAAATCGAAAAATTGAAACCTTTCAAAATATTTTACAAAAGTATTTTTCAAAAATATTTTTCAAAAATATTTTACAAAAATATTTTTCATAAATATTTTGCAAAAATATTTTGCGAAAATATTTTACAAAAATATTTTTCATAAATATTTTGCAAAAATATTTTGCGAAAATATTTTTCATAAATATTTTGAAAAAATATTTTGCAAAAATATTTTACAAAAATATTTTACAAAAATATTTTTCAAAAATATTTTTCAAAAATATTTTGCAAAAATATTTTGCAAAAATATTTTTCACAAATATTTTGCAAAAATATTTTTCAAAAATATTTTACAAAAATATTTTTCATAAATATTTTGAAAAAATACTTTGCGAAAATATTTTTCATAAATATTTTGAAAAAATATTTTGCGAAAATATTTTTCATAAATATTTTGAAAAAATATTTTGCAAAAATATTTTTCAAAAGTATTTTACAAAAGTATTTTTCAAAAGTATTTTTCAAAAATATTTTGCAAAAATATTTTACAAAAGTATTTTTCAAAAATATTTTGAAAACGTTTAAAGAAGGTCGTTTAATATTCGTGTCAATTCGCTAGCGGAGCGGTTTTTTTGACAAAATCAAAGGACCGGAATCACCACGAATCGCGCATAGTCTAGCATAACGCGTGATGTACTTTACATGCATCCTGATATTTTTGCATAAAAAAAATTTTTTGGAACGCTTTGAACTGCGTATTTATACGTAGAATAGTTTGTGTGGAGATGAAAATTTCGAAACGAAAGAAAGACGACGATATGCCTCGAAGCGGTAGTTGGCAACGAACATTTATTTCACTTAAGAGGCGTATTCGCACACGGAACGTAGAAGACAGCACTCTTCACTCTTGAGACGCAATTATTTCTAATTATTTCAGCATCTCGGCAAGAAGAAAAGAAAGGGTAAACTAGAGGGAACTAGAATTAAATTCGCCGTAAGTACTGCCAGTTAAGATGTATGTGTTAAACCCTGTTCACACTACATAAATCATTCTTTAACTTCGTTACACTTATTATAACTCCGACTAAAATGTTATTTATGAAAAATTCCTTTCTTCTCATTAATGGTTACAACGTGGAAATGGTAAAGGATACATACATCGTGTTAATATGCAACATGACGTTTTTGCAATAATTTTGAGAAAAATATAGAAGCATTAAAAAAAATATTAGTACCTCCAAATATTAACAAAGGACAAGTCAGTTCCGAGCTTAAAGAATATCTCTTTAAAAACTCTGAATCTTTGAACGTTGTATACCGTGCGTCACATACATACATTGATTATGGCATGGAAGTAACGGTCGTAAATTGTTATCAACGCTTGTGTATTCACGATTCGCCTGCGAACTGCCGGATCCGGAAATTCGTAAAAGCATCGTGAATTATTCGCGGTCGCGTCGCCGCGGAAAGGGTTGGCCAGCAGCGATCGGTGTGAATACATCCTAACGCGCATTGGTTTTTGCGCGGCGCGAAACGCAACGGGCGGCCGCGATCGCTTGTAAATGCACACCACGTAAAGGGATAGGTTCACTCATTAGGCGATAACTACGAGTATCCGTTAACCGACTCCGCACCTCGTCGGCAACGGCGAACGTGGCGCGGCTAGGAATTTCGCATTGCGAGACGTCGTGGCCGGGCACGGGCACGTCCACAATAGAATTACAACTGTCGGCGACTCATGTACGTCGTCCTCCCTCGGTGTTTATTCTCCGGATACAAAGGGTGGAGAGAAAGAGAAAGAGAGAGAAAGAAAGTTCGAGTGTATATTACAGTTAGACCGTGTTCGTCAAAGCGACTTGTTCGGGATCATTATTACACAAAGTACGATGGCGAGAGTGGAAAAACCAGGGAAACGATAGTGTTGCGTTGAAGTCTGGATAATTGTAACCTGGATATTTGAGAGCATTAAGTAATACCGTGGTATCGAAGTTCACTCCGCAAATTAAAAGCAGATCGTTCGTACGTGATGTTGAGGATACAATCGAATTATTCGTTAAAGCCTTATTAATTTTTTATATGAATGTTTATATCATTTATAATTTTTGAGAAAATTAAAAGAAATGACAGATTAAAAATGTAATATAATAATAGAATAATAATAATTGAATAATAATAGAATAAAGAAATAAAAAAAGAAATACTATTTACCTCTTACCCCATATTATTTATATCTCTTGCTCAACAGTAAATATTTCTAATTTATATTTTTATTGTGATTGAATTTATTAATGAATTGATCGTAATTGATGTGTCTGATACTACGGCATGTGATATATAATAATCTCTTGGATAATATAAATTCTTGATGTTAATCATTTATGATTTATGTGAAGTGTGAAATATGTTGATTAATGATTTGATGTTTGTAATAACTTTAGACTTGTATCGTAATTTTAATTTTAAGAAAGATAAATTCATATTATAACATTCTGTATAATATTGATAATTATTGATTTATCATAAATCTAGTATAATGATAGCTGAATGCGATGCAAAAGAAAAGACGTATCGCAGGACGATAAAAAATACGATGCAAAAGTTAGCCGGTTATCAGGATCAGAAAGTTCGGCAACGTGGCTGTAGATAGAGATTCATCGCCGGCGTAAATATGTAAGTCCTATGCGGAGTTTTCGCGCTAATGAAATCCCGAGATCAGAGGAGGCGGCGCACGTTCTTATCGCCTTTAATGCCGGAAAATTTTGGCCAAACTTTACGACCGAAGTCAGAAGGAGTCGCGACCTCGGCTCTCGTGGAGATGCGTCTAATTGAAAAAGTAGTTTGCGTTGTCATTAATGAGCAAGTTGTCCGTCTTCTTCGTTTCTTCTTGCGACGAACGGCGGAAGTTCCATAATGCTGACGACGCGAAACGAAACTTTCAATTAAAAACTCAGAAAAGATATAATTTCGGAGTAACGATGTGAATCTCACTTGAATTACTTGATTTCCCCAGGCACTCGAGCCAGAGAGGGACGACTAATCAGATTACATTAAAATTTCATGTCGAATGTAGACAATTTTGACGTTATGTCGGTATGATGAAAAAATTGGAAGAATTTGAAATATAAAATAATGATGATTTTGAGAGTTTTAGCTTTCGCCAGAAAAAATTTGTTTAAACATTGTAAAAATTGCGAAAGTATTATTCATTTAATCACTTTTATATTATATGAAAGTGTAGCACAAAAAACGCGCCTTCTTTCTCTCTCTCTCTCTCTCTCTCTCTCTCTTTCTTTCTTTCTAGTTTTGAAATTTTATATTCTATTTATATTTTATATTCGATTTATATTTTATATTCTATTCACACAAAGCAATAAATGTAAAACCTGTTAAAATTTATGAATTAATATTTTCTGCATATTTATGTGTGATAATAAATAAAATATAAACGTGTGTGAAACGGACAACATGACACGTAAAATAACATAAATAATTTTATTTATTGTATTTTTAATTACATAAAAATGAAAATGATAACAAATAATTTATCACATTTTACAACGTTTGTTTGCTTTGCCACCTTTTTTCATTTCCGTTTATTTGAAAGACTAATTTTTTGGGATGGATGAACTTTAAACCACAACACGTCGCCAAGAACGGACAGACGGCCAAGATGATAAATCAGTGCTACAAAAATTTACGAGCGGAGGTACGAATTGAAACGATGAATTGCGCCACCGTATCGAACGAATAGCCCTGGGAATTCGCTAGTTCTTATCTAGGCAGGACGCGGCTTCCCCGCAGGATATGGGTCGTAGTGTGTAGAGAATGTATTTGAACCCTTCTCTTCCTCTCCCTCTGCCGACATCTCCGTGTCGGTGGGTCGTCCCTTTATAAAGCCAAGTTGGGATAAGACTCCCTCGGGAGACTCCTGGGTCCAGGGGATGATGTACTCGCCTCGAAACTGCTGATAGTATCCTGGGAAAAACCAGGCGAGGCGCTCGTTCGAAATCTATGTAACCTTGTTCGTTCGTGCTCGTCTTCGTTCTCTTTTTAACCTTTGTTTTCTTTGTTCTCTTTAATCGTTTCTCTCGCGAATTTCCTTCAATTTCTTCTTTTCCGCTTCCTTAATTTCACTCGGATACTCATTTGAGTTTCGATGATTATTGCTCATTTCTGTTATTGTTATTAGTTTTATTAGCGCTACACTATGAGGTTGAGGCCGCTCCATTTTTGATAACGCTCCATTTTTTTTAGAATTGAGTTATCTAAGTATCAGGTACTAAATAAAAGTCTTAAAGAAGTAAGAAGAAATTCTGGAAAGTACGTAAATAGATTATCTTTCCGCTTTTTCGCGCTCCCTCCAATTGACTCCCTCGTCTTTTTTTTTTCTCTCTTTCCGGTTCTTGTATTTCGCAAGAAAGCCAAACGCGCAATATTGGCCTCACTCCGGGAAGAAAGTTTTGGCACGATAAGACGACAAGTGTTGGATACCGCGCGAGTATCTTGAAGGTTCGGATATCGATGCGAGGGAATAGTCCGATGGCAAGTGGGGCTCGATCTGTAGCAAAGGGAATAGCAGAAGAAATTGATTTCCATTATTTCACATTTGCAAAAAATTCTATTAATACGAAAATTATTAGATCTGTTGCAAATAGCAAAATGTATTTTGAGATTTTATTATATAATAAGAAGAAACAAAATTGATGACCTAATTTTTTTCTACTTTTAGTGTAGAGAGAAAATACAAAGTGTAACTGGAAACTTTAATTATATCAATTTTAATCTATTAATGATTTGTTAATATTTTGTATATAGTCAAAAATAATGTATAAATTAAAACATAAATATTGTTGCCAAAAATTCATATTTTAATCATAATTTATTTTGTTTGATTACAATTCTTTCTTGCACAAGTTTATTATTTATTGTAGCGCAAAAGATTTCGAATTTATTTATTGTGCAACATTTTAATTATCTCATTAGTTTAAAGCTAAAGTTAAAATAGGTTTTGAAGCTTATATATTCTACGGTAAATGCTTACAATTGTGTTTATTCTAATTCTATTTCAATTAAATTTATTAGTGAATTGGGTCGGAATTGTATGTCGCGGCATCCTTGATATTACGATATAATTTACGCCCGTTAATTTAAACTCTACACCTACAAATTTAATTTATTTAATTTATTTAAACCAGACATACTCTTGCATTTTAGCATTCTTCGTTTTTTTATTCTTTCTTATACGTGTGTATGTGTAACAATCTCCACTGTAAAATATTTGCACGTTTTCTCGCAATACTTTTCCGTTTTTTATCGTGAGTTTAAAATCAATATCGAACTTATAAACACAAGATTCACACCTTCTATGTTTTCGCGATTAGCAATATCGCCGATTTCCCTTCATCGATTTATCGACCGCTTAAAGAGCCAACTAGTTCTTATCGCTTCCTTATCGCGACTGCAAGATGCAGTTCCATTGAGGTACATGCCGTTTAACCGGCTGGAATCGAGACCACTTGGAGAACTGGATTGACAACACGAACAAAGTTTTAGTAGCGACTGTATCGACGGATTTATCGTATTTATACAAAATTAATGGAGTGATGATTGTAGACGAGCGCTATTAAGCGAACGATTAATCATTTTCTTAATTTCCGCGAGTTGCTTTACAACGCCAGAAAGATTTGTATAATTGTCGTGATTACTAGTTTCTCTCTTTCTTTCTCTTTCTATCTCTTTTTCTCGGTTGGTGAGCACTTCTTGGTGAGCACTTCTAGAGGACATTTTATTGCCTAATACATGTCGGCGATCTGATGCGAATCACGTCTTATCTCTTATTGATTCGAAACATTCTTGCTCTGGAAATACTGTAATTAATTGCGTGAAAGAAGCGTGTATTTTAAACGCATTTTAAAAGCGTCCTTTCCTTCTATAAAAAGAAACTTCTTTTAAAAGCGAACAGTGAAAGTTTTTGCCACGCGACATATATAGAGTATTCTAATAAGAACAATGGAATTAACTTTAATGCTGGATAGCATTGATTGAAGAAATCTGAAACATTCTGTAGCGAAAAATTTTGAGAAAGATTATTATTCTATGTAACTCTTTAATTGAAAATAAATAATTAAATTTAAATTTATAACTTTATTGAGCAAACTTAAATAATATTCTATAAGTTTTTCTTGCCAGAATTAAATGATTAAATTTTATGTCGCTCAAACTTTATATGCAAAATGCTATTTGTTTTTGAAATACTGTTCGTTTTGATATTTTTACAAAAAAAAAAAATCAACCGCAATTTGCACAAAGAACTGGCATGAAAATTTTATCCATTTTGTACGCATAATACCGAGGCAGTTTGTACACTGTATTGAAAATGAAATTTCACACGAGGATGACGAGCGCCGACCGGGAGAACTGCGTCAGACCCTTTGTTTTTACGAGAATTTTATTTTTTTTCCCCGGGGTGAAGTGCATCCCGGGAAAAAAAAACCTGGAGAACTCAAAAGTCGACTTTTGCATGAACCGGGCGGCAAATCGACGATTGTGCGGACCGATTCTCGCGGAGGGCACCGAATCGATCGATCAGTCAGTCAGTCAGTCAGTTTGTCCAACGATGAGCTTCTGGCACTGTGAAAATTGCGCCTTCGCTCGTTTTTTGCTCCCCGAGGCTCTTTATGGAGGCAATGCAATTTACCAGCGGTCTGTATAGCGACTGGGAAAAAAGGTATACGCGCGTGTGCACATACGCGTGTACCTCGTCCCGGGACGACGCGGCGTTAATTGAATTTTTAGACCCGCGTCATTCGACGTGACTTTTCATAACGTGTGCCATATATCTGCGGGCCATGCCGCTTTCGCGGTGGTGGTACCGCAAATCGAAAAAGAGGACAGACAAAGACGAAGACTTTCTGTCTGCTTTTTTCACTGAACATCGTTGAATTTTGCCATTTGTCCATGGAAAATTCTTCGACGTCGGTTAGAAATCTTTCTTATACGAGATCCGGGAATTATCGATCGATTATTCTCGGATTATTCTCGAACGGCAGCTGAACGTGCGCGATAAGATGCAAATAATGAAATTTGAGATGATCAAGTGGAATTGATGTCGCAATTTCTATGATAACTAGTGCAGTGACTCGTCCCTTTGATTATGGAATATGGGATTATCATGGATAGTAACTTTCAGGTCGAATTTGATTATAAAACTAATTTATAGCTATGTGAAAATGTGCTGGACCCAAAGTTACCGCAACTCTCTTGCGACCATGTCACTATCATTGTTCGCTGATTCCAAAACTTTTAAAATGCAATTCCGAAATATAGTACAGTTCTCTTTTTATTTTTTCTACTTTTCCATTTTTCTTCCAACTTTATATCTCTTCTTTCATCTCTTATCTAGCGCTGCATTTTGTATGTCTGCGTGCACGCTTTTCTGCATTACTGGAAATTATCTACGTTATTCTAATGAAGAAAGAAAGATGATTTTCTTTTAGCTGCGGGCGTATGAATAAGCGTATGAATTTAAATGGTTATAACAAATTTTATTGTTATCCATTATATAGGTCATTGCTTTCCATGCACACATATATATGACTAATCCTAACTTCGTTAAATCAGTAGGGGAAGAGTATAATTTTAACTGTCACCGTATTGAGAGTTAATTATCTTGTCGTTGGGATTCCGAAGAATCCAATACCGTTCAATGAGCAATGGTGCAAATTTAATGAAAATGCCACTACAAATACATCGAGAATTAATTAGTCCTGTTCTCATTGGCGTGTCTAGAAATTGATGCCCGAGTAAAGCGCTGCCCCTATCTACGTTCACGCCAATCTAGTCCCATCTAGAGAGAGCTTCAGATCTACCTTCAGCGTTCCGGTCGATAATTAAATTTCACCTATACTGGGTCTGTCGAATATTAGTCTCGGAGGCATTGCCCGTTGTTCCTCCGGAGAGCCATCACCACGACACAGTGGCGCACCACGATCATAAATTTTCGGTCGATCCGTTTGGATCGAGAATGTAGATAATAGAGAGAAGGAGAATGAGAGAGAGAGACGTAAAATCGGGGAATAAATCCAGATGAACGGGAGGAAGAGGGATAGGATGAATGGAAGGAGGAAGAAAGGGTGTACACTGGTATCCCAAAAAACTATCATCATTTTTAAAATTTTTAAAATTTGTTTTCTTTAAAAGAAGAAAAGAAGAGAAAATCTCCCGCATCTTCAAATCTTCGTTCATTTCTCCATTCTCATTGCGTACAACTCCAAAATTATTAGGTTTTCGCTTTTGTTAGCACGAATCGCTCTAAGAATTCAGATATAAACGACGATAGCTTCGCGATACCCTGTACACATAAATCGCAAGGGCGAGATTCCCTTTACAGGATTTCGTTGCGTCATCCGCGTGCATATAGTCTCGATGGAGGGGTGCACGTAGCAGCCTTGTAGGATGACGTAGCCAGGGCATTATATGAATCCCCGAAATTATGGGATCTTGCGTACCCGCGAGTTCACTGCGTTCGTCATAAAGCTCTCGCCGGCGTGTGCCTCATATCTACGTTTCACTCGGCCATTTTCGATATTATGCATCGTTCCTCTCTCTCTTTTCTTTCAGTAAAAATATACTGAGTAAGTAATAATGATCGGCGAGACCGCAATATCGCGTCCGAGGGGAATGAAACTCGATTTCAACCAGTGTAAGGAATGCTGTAACTCTGAGTATTTCAAAAGTTTAGGAGTATATTTGTATCGGATTTTGCTAATGCACTTTGTTAATAAACTACGTTCTTTTTACGTTATATTATATCTGAAATTTAATTTTTCACTATTTACCTTTTTCTTAGAAGATAGAGCAACTTTTTAAAAAATATTAAGCAAATCCTATTCTATTTAATACAATAAAACGATTATAAAACGATTATAAAATGAAAAAGTAACTTTTTCTCTATAAAACCTAATTTAGTAACGGCACATAAAATATAACATTTTTCATTAAAAAGAAGTTTTAACAATAAAATATGAATTAATTTCAATTAGAATTAATTATTATTGTGCTGTAAAATACTTTTTAAAATTATATGTAATGAAATATTATTTCTACATTAAAAATGCTACAATGCATTAATAATTACATTAATAATTACATTAATTAGTATAAACGTTGGATTAAAATAAATTGTTGGATTAAATGGTAATGTTTGCTTCAAAAAATCTGCTTTTTATAATAAATCACGTTACACAAATTACGTGCTACAATTTTATCGCGAGTTGTTTTCCATTAATATCCCATGCAATTGAACCTCGTTTAACCAACCAATCAAATGATTAACAGCGGGGTGCTACCGCGCTCGTTGCAATGCTCGCGGCAGATGCAACGTCGAGATTTACAAAGGGAATATCAAGTCCGCCTGTAATTAGCGTGCCGCGAAATTACAAGCGGTTCCGCGGTGTAGCGAAAATATGATAATAACGGCGTCTGACAGGCCCGCACCGACAGACGGGCTGCCGTTCGCGCGTGAGCGCAAAGCCGACCCCGACGCGACTCTGAAGGCAATGCGGATTCACGCGATAATGAACGCGAGCGTAATCCCGCGTTGGCTAATGAGGCCTCTCCGGAGGTAGTTTCGAGGAACCCAAACGGTTTTCCCGTTTGGATTTGACGCGAATATTTGCGTCACGATATTAAACGTAGTAATGGCCACCTATACTTCAAATGAAGAAGAGACTTCAAAATTGTGGCGTAATCTTCAACTTATAAACTGTATATAAACACTGTCTGCCTTGGTTAATATTTTTATTATCCGGAATTATCAATCAAATAGGAATTTTATTTCAACTCATTATTTTGTATCTTATATCGTTATATTCTTAACTGTTGAAAGAGATGGAAAATTTATTATCGATCTGCTCTAGTAAAAAATATACGGGCATTAAGGGCGATGAAAATTTTCTTTAGATATAGATTGAGTGCAACCATTACGTACTTCGAAGACCTCGATTATTTTAACCTGTCACAGGCGACGTTACAACGAGCTGCAGAGGCATTCGCTATAGGTAACTTCACTCACAAGCGCTCGGAACTCTTTCGAGCGTAACCTGTCACTCGAGTCGAGCCCGGCCCGAATAAGCTCCGGGGTATTACTGGGACTTAGGGTGATGAAGGTGTTAAACTTAGCGCCGAGAAACCCGAGAAGAATGTTCCCCATTCGATTAGCCTGGACAGGAGATGTTACGCGATACGTAAAATCAGAATAATGTTGCGACTTATCTTTCTTGTTTTATCTATTTTTAACTCTGCTAATGAATTATTGGAACTGAATTATTTAAATAATTGATGACAGAGGCTGCGATAAAAAATTACATTAAAAATAATTCCATATTTGCTCGAAATTAAAATTACATTTTATAACTTAATGTCTATCAGTGATTGACTTACTTTATCCTTACAGCTAATTGTTTCTTTTTGTTAGAAAAATAAACAATACAATTTCTACATTTTTTAAATGTAAGTAAAAAATACTAATAAATGCTAATAAAAGATACTTTTTAACATGCAATTTCAAATTTTGCGGTCAAATTTTGTCGCGAAACTAGTTTCGTAGGTAGCTAACAACGAAACTATAACGATCGTTATTGGCCGCCAGCAACGTCCAGAATCCAATATTGTGTCGTTAAACGAGCAAGCCGAGGATACATATCGTCGTAGGACAATCGGGATTGATGATTCGCAAATGGCTGCATAGTTTCCTACGTCGGTTCATCGCGAGGAATGACGCTCGTTGTGCAGTTACTATGACGGGAAAATCATGATTTGCAGGTAGCATACGTTTGCATTGGTGCGTCCGAGCCGTATCCGCGGTCCAGTTTAATCGAATTACCACGGGGAAACGATTAATCTCATTCAGCGCGTCGCAGAGAGAAGCTGGCAGTACGTCACAGGTAGGTATCATCATGAGGACGTGGCCGTTTTATCGTGTTGCCTGTTATAATCACACGTAACAAGCAGACGCGTATTGCTCGCGAAAGTCCGCCACGATGGAATCTAATTTTAAATCGCGATCAAATGGGAACATATTGACGCGACGTGATAAATCAAGTTAGTCGATTTGACATTATTACAAAACGTGTCCGGATATTTTTCGCGCGCTTGGAAGCGTTAATTAAATCGAGCGATGTATGGGAACATATAATATAATTACACTTATCAGCGAGAAATGTACAAATATTAAAAAATTATTATTGAAGCAATGTTATTAAAACGTTATTAAGATATTTTTTAGAAATATGTACATCAATCCGAAAGCTTCTCTTTTTGGAATGAATATTCAGCATTATCAACGTACGCGTCATTTTAAAATCATTATAGAACGCCGGAGATCTCATAATTATATTATTGTCGTACAACTCTTTTTAATTAAACGGGAATTCGATACTCCTATTCCCGTGGAGCTCGAATTTTTGTCTTAATAATTAGGTAAACCGATAAGAAACTTTTTTAATTAGTCGTATCGATCGTTCGCTCGCATATCGACAACCCATTATTACGCAAAGATAATTAAGCTTGAGATGATGCTTTCTTTTTAAGGCGTCCTCGCGCTTCGCCGACACCTTAAAAATTCTATGATGTGTCGATCTTACGGACGCGGGATTAAGAATTCTGCGGTATCTATCGGGATACCAGGATTGAATTCTCAAGCCCGGCTATTCGTCTGCGTGTGCCTCCTTTGCCGATCAATCCGTCCGTTCCGGAATGAGAGGCGCGTGTATTTGAGCGTGTGCGCGTGTGCGACGTCACGTACAAATGCGAACGAAGAGGAGTCCCTCTTTCTCTCTTTTGCTCCTCCCTGATAATCCTGAACAACTCTGCGAGGCAATCAACGTTTCTTCGTCGTCTTATCGGCGATTTCGCACCAGTTCGATGATTAGTCTAAGAAATTATTTTCTTTTTTCACTGTTTTCAGATAAATGCGTGTAAAGAAAGTAGTATTCAATATCATTTAGCATCTCGTATTTAAGTAGAAACATTCAGGAGATTTATTTAAATCTGCACACGTGACAAATCTTATTAACTTTATTATAAGTCTTAGCAACAAAGAAATATAAAAAATATCGTTTTTGATTCTTTAATCTCTACTGAAATATTATATTTAAAAGGAAAAAAATAAGGAAATAAAGATTTAAATAAATTGTCTAAATTTCCTGTTTTAAATACCGAGTTGTTCAAATATTTCGAGAAATTAGATGATACTCTCAAAATAATTCATTCTTGAAAAAAGAAGGATTAAAGTTGATTCAAGATTAACTGAGGAATAAAATTTAACCTGAGACCACGTCTGCACGTACAATCCTTTACGTAGTTATTTAGAACGACGTAAGAAAGCAAAGGGTGTTTAGCTCACAGCTGCGTTGTCTTCCCGAAGGATTTTACAATGCGACACGTGATTCCATTGTTCCTCGATAAATGGAACTAAGGTAATGCGACCCATTGAGATCGACTGCTAGAGAGAGAAGGAAGAAAAGAGAGGGAAGAAAGTTATTAACTTTTTCGAATAATTATAAACTGAATATTAATTATCAACAACATAATATTTTTAAGAATCTGTTTGTGCAATTGTGAGGTGAGTTAGGATCTTAAAATTGTTTCATTTAATTTTTGATTCCGAAGATTTAACATGTAATAATGAAATGGAATAGATATAAAAGAAATGTAGAGAATAAAAAAATTGAGAAGTCACGTGGCTAGTTATATACATATAATGTACCTTAAAAAATTATGGAAGACCCTTGAGAAATATTTGACAGAGATAAATAAAATTCGTGCAATCAACTCTTCTAATTTCGGTGCCCTTCCATCATATGTTGATAAGGATCTAGGATGATCGCAGGAAAACAGTACGATGTAAAAAGAGAGAGAGAGAGAGAGAGGGTGAGAGAAAGAGATTCCTTTTCGGACGGGAAGTGGCTCGTTATCGCGATCATTACGACCGCCGTCATTACGCGGCATTATATCGTTCGAAGCAAATCGATTTTCTCGACGGGCGTGGTTGACGATCGACGATCGCGATCTCCTCCGTTCCGGGATGTCGATACGATGCCGAGCCTAATGGTCTGTGTACATTCGACCGATGAAATTGCTTCGGGTTTCCTTTATATCTCTCTTTGTTCTCTGCTCGATGGGCGAGTGTTTTTCTTGCTCTCTTCCGCCGTACGAAGAATCATGTCGTCGCTCGCGATGGTACGTCGCCCTTTAAATGAACACTGCGATATTTCTCGATCCTATATCCTGTGATCCGAAGTAACTCTCATTGATACAAATGGAATGCTTAATCTTAGAAACGTGTACTGATCTCTTTATAGGATCTAAATTTAATAAATCGTTGGCCTCTTGATATATACTCGAGACTCTTGGTAAGAATAAAAAAATTAATTTAATAATTTAGATAGCTGTAATTAATATGAATATTTGTCATCTACATATCTATAATTTATATCTCTAACATTATATATGTCTCTGTATATATATCTCTAACTTTACTTTCACTACAATTTATTTTTAGCTTTTATTATTTGTCTTTTTTTCATAAAAAATATTTTACTATGCTTTTGTTTTTCATTCTTTTTGTGGGACTGAATTTCTAATCGAGGAGTTATTAAAACAAAGAGTGTGAGTTGTAATTTGAGAAATTAGGACGGCTTTATTACATCGCTAGTTCGTAATTTCCGTAAGAACATTAGACCGAAGCGAGTAAATGCTCCATGGGAAAGGCTCAGTTGGAGAGGTTAACGTCGCAGGGTGATTCAGGCTGTTTACCTTGGGTGCTCTGAGCTTCGCGCGTCGCTATTAAGCCACCCTCCTGCCTCTTCCAACGGATGGGCATTCGTAAAAAACTTTTTCACGATTATTTCATGAAACGTCGCGAACACTTACGCCCCGTTAGTTTGTCTCACAGCTATGAGTGAAACCAGCCCACCCTTAAGCAGACACCGAGAAAAAGAAAAAATGAGAGACAAAGAATGGAGAATACTAAGGCGTTAATTAATGGAGTATAGAAGCCTAATGCTTCCGAAAAAAGAAGGGCCAATTTTTTTAGATTATGTATGTGCGTGTGTGTACGAAGTTACAATTTTTTTAAAAATTGTAATTTTATACGATTATTACAGAAGAGAAAAATATTTATGTAAACGGTATTCCTAAAATTTCCTGGCAGCCTTATTTATTCCCGACAGCAATCCTTATCTCGTCACGCAATTGCAACCTCTAGTAACAGCGAAGATGCTATGGATTTCTTTTGAAATTGAAATCGCTGGCGAGGCTGCTGATCCTGCCCCGATATCGAATTTCGCTTCGACTGCCTTTACGCGTGTGTGAAACCGGAGTGAGTACTTTTTCGAAGACACGCCCGGATAATGTCGCCTGGTTGTTTACGAGTTACGAGGACTCCAGGTGAAAGCCGGTGATAAAGTTGACAGAAATATCGCGACGGGTTCGAGGACTGATAAAATCTGGGCGCAAATCCAAGACGATGGTCGATCGTGATATAAAGGAACGGAAGGCGGGGAAATCGAAGAAAAACTATCGGAGTTTCTTTGGCTTTTGATGTCTCTGGCAAATCAGAACTCCTTCTTCGTTTTTTATCACGATGCAGTTTTTTACGTGCGGAATTTTCCAAACGTATTCGAGGCGACTGAATAATAGATACAGAACACGATAATTAAAGATCCAAAAAGAATATAGGATATACGTACATCCCATTGTCCATGTGATACCACGACCACATATTACGTGTAATCCTGCGTTTCCTTCTTCTTGTAACCAGTCGCCGAACCTTTGTGAGCTATTAGACGTCTGTTAAGGGATAAGACTTATGTGACGTATTAGGGCAGCGCTACCCTCGCAAGAACTCTCCCTTCGTTAAAGTTTACTTGAGCGAAAAGGAGATGTCAGAGGTCTTTCGGGAATTGGCCTTCTTTCTTCCTATCTTTTAATCATCTTCGCATGATCTCCTTCCTTAGCACGCCGTATCTGACTTCGAAACTTTCGATACATGAAGAGTAGTTCATTACGGCAAGTATATTGAACACGTATTACGCGTACGTTACATTCTGATAATATGATCTACTTATTTTCACAGTACTATTTTAACATTGCGTGTTTAGTACGTAATACATTGCTGTAATTACGTTTAAAGTACAAAGTTCAAAATTTGCATGATACATTTACATAATCAGTAATTTTGTGAAATATATTTTCGGTAATTATTTTACTCAGTTACTCGGTATTGTTTTATAACATCCCATAACAATTGACTTCGTTAAAATCTGAAAATATAGATCTACTTTAGATGTTAATGTTTAGTAAATGAATTAACGCATTATTGTGTTAAATCCATTAACAAAAACAGCTTTATGTTACGTCTATGTATGAATTTATACATTAGAGAGAATGCCAAAGGCATTTTTTTCATTTTTTTCATTTTTATGAAATATTCATATTATTCATATTATTATGAAGTATTCATGTAATAAGAATCGGATGGAAATATAAGGTAAATAATTCAGTACATTTATGATAAGATATACAAAATTTTATCTAGGAAAATATCATAATAAGACGATATTTCTTTTATCGAAAATTTATTTCGAAAAAATTTGATTACATATTATATATCGTAGCTTTCCAATTTTTAATATTAAATATGTTTTTAATAAATTCAACAAAAATTTAAAAATTTTGTTAAGAAATTTTATTGTAGAGTTTATTTATAAAATTAAACAAAGAATAAAATTTTATTATTCAATTGAAACGCTTAATTAGCTAAAACTATTCAATTCGAAATTTTGAACAACACTGCAATCAAAAGAGGAAACATTTTTCAAAAGTTCAATGAAAATTATTTTATTATTATTAGCTCTTGTATTTTTCAAATCTTCCATTTGTAAATTCTTCATTTTTATCTTTTCACCATGTTATCTTCGATAAATTTTTAATTTTCCATAAGAAGACTACATCACACAAGAAAATAGATTCTTTGTGAAGTACATTCGGACTTCGTTCGAGAAAAGCGCTTCCGAATTCTCCCGGCAATCTCCGTTCTTATCCGCGATTTTGTCGGCGAATCTTATCGCTGAGCGGAAAGGACTCTCAGCGGGAAAAGGGGCTTCCTCATAGAATTTATTATCGCCAGTGATTTTTCACTCCTGAGACGACGCGGCCACGTCGGTTTTCTCCACGCGCGCGAGAGGGTAAGATGCTCGATATCTCAAATGAAATATTATTGCGCCCTTCGCCGCTCTAAGGAGGTGCAGGAACGGAGTCTGCCGAACGAGAAATTTCGGCGCGCCGCGGAAAAACTTCAGAGACGGATAAGGCGAAAGATTCTCGCTAGATCTTCAGCTGTATCTGATCTCTCTTCTTCGCGTTTCGCTCGACGCTATTCCTTTTAAATCTTTCACCATAGTAGACACGAGTAATATCACTGTATCTCTTGCAACCACGGCGTTTTTCATCTCGCCTTTCTCATGTAACAATTGTGCGTCTGTAGCGTTGTAAAAGTTACTTCGAAACTTCAGGAGCTGGCCTTCTGATAAATGCACAGTCGGCGAATCTTTCCAGAAAATTTCAATCGTGATATGGCCACTAAGAAATAAATTACTTGACTGAATTCTAGAAGAGCGTTCAAGTTTTTTATTTGTTTTTTCATTAATCTCAAGTGGATTTTATTTTAAGCCGAAACGTATTTATTAATTTATGCAATATTGAAAAGTTAAAGATTGCGGAAAATTGACAGCAAGCCAAATTCTCACTGAGGAAAAATAGCTTGAAAACTCCTTGGAGAATACACTCCTGAGGTTCGACGCAATTCCTTACACAGAGCGCCGTTGTATTTTATAATTTCCTGAGAATTTATCTCATCCGACTCGACCGTGTTTTACAGTTAACGTCGTGCAGCGCGAGACGTTATTCGACATTGCTTTATTCCAGATTCCTCGTTCGTTCGCCGAACATCAAGAGAAGAGACGTCTAGAGAGGGGAGAATTTTTTTTTACGGTATACGATTACGGTACATGGTAGACGATAGAGACGCACAAATGATGGCGAGGAAATAAGGGGTATGAATTTTTCCTCCTTTTCCTCCTCGTCGCGATGTGAATTTTAATGTCACTGTCTATGCACGTGTCGGAAGAAACTTTCCTCGACTTGTCTTTTGTCTCCTCTCTCGCATGATTCTAATCTCTTCACGATGATGTCGGACTAAAAATGTCTTTTTTCTTAGTACATGGAATAAAATCGCGGTAGGAATACAAGATCGCCTGAAAATAAATCCTTTATAGCACTGAAATTTTTTGAGTTGAAATTTTTAATTGAAATTAATATATTTTTGCAGAAAAAAAAGCACGAAGGCATAGAATTTTTATGTCTCGCTGATGATCGAATTATAACTCTTATAAAGATAACATTTAATTAAACCGCGTTATTCTTTGCGGAAATTAAAGTTGAAGGCTCGCGATACCAGGGCGATTTATCGTTTACGAGCCAATGAGCGCTTAATGCTCAGCTTCACAAGCCTTACTCATGCGTACTTAATTATCGGAGCAGCGAGCACGTGTGATACCAAGTACCAATCCACCCGCATCCATTATGGGCAGACCACGCTCGTAAAGTGCATTAGTAATGATACACGGGAATAATAAGGGCAATTATAATTTCTTACGTGGGAATTAACGAGCAGCTGAAAAGCCGTAATTTTATCGATGCATGTTGTATAAAGCTGTGTAAGGAGTAATCGTTACTAACGTACGATACGGCCCAAAGGGAAAATAAGAGCGTTCAACCTTCTATTTCGCGGCGATGTATTTTACTTTCTGCGGGTTATACGGCCTGCAGCCGCGTAATACCGTATGAAGCTACCCCTGCATGTTGAGCTATACTTTCCAGAGCAACGACTTAACTCTCTTCGCCAAGATAAAAGGTGACGCGTTTGAAAAAAATTGGGATGTTTAAAGTATTTGAAAAAAAATTGATGCGATCAACTAGATATTATATACGCACTTTTTAACGACTTTCTAGCGAACTGCTAATTATTATTGAAGTAAAAAATCTTATGGGAGTTACGTTGCTTTCGTTATGGTTAAAAGTTAAGGGGATTAAATTTCTCTTTTTCTTAATCCTATCGACGCGCGCGCAGCTTGAAGTATGGCGAGTGAGCCGTGAGTTATCGGGCACTAAATAAAATTGGATAGAAAGTTTCTTCTGTCGGGTGTTCAAGAAGTTTTCGCCTCGAGCACCGGCCGAGTACGCAAGGTGGATTTCTCGCGAGAAATTCCTCCTCTCCTCTTCTCTTTATCCTCTCTCACCACTCGAGCGAGACCTCGCATCGTCCAAAAGAACGTTTCCGACGTCATGGATTTTATGAAGCGCTTAGGAGGCGCGCATCATAAATCCCACGTGAATATTTCCATACGTGAAACACAGTTGCGTATGGTCCCGCCTTCATATGCAATTCTTGAAGCTAACACGGTTTACATTTTTTCTCAGTCCCTCGCGCTATTCGAGCAAGTTGATTTACGATTGGTATTATTTAACGGTGATGTCTTTTGTTTTACGACACGATATTCTTTCTTAACTTCGCGAAGATATTTAATATCAGTCCAACGAAGATCTTTCAAATATAATTCAAAATATTTACTTATTTCTGTAGGACAGAACGTAATATAAAAAAATCGAACGTAGTTATTATTCTGAAGTTTCGTGATACGATTATACAATAACTCTCGACATTTTTCATCTACAATAGAATACGTTGAATATACCGACGATATCGAAATAAATAAGTCTCTTCCGAAAGAGAAAAGCTCGTCCTAACCGATGAAGAATGTCTTCGGTATCGGGAGCCATCCGGTTCCAATATCAAACCACGCTCATGCGATCGGTCAGATACCCACCCCCGCGGGTGGGGCACGCGAGATCGAGTTTATTTCATGCTTCGCTCGCGAACGTCCGCGGACGTGACGGACGATTTTTGGCAGTTGTGTCGTGAAACACGCGAGGCACGTGACACCGAGTCGTAACTTTAAACGAATCACTTTGTCCGCCCGCGCTTCCTCGCGTGGATCGCGCGTGCCACGTCCAAGTTTCCGGACGGAACCGCGCCCGTTTACGTGCCGTCGCTGATGCGGCAGACGGTCCGGTATGTCGCCGTCCGTAATTGCGCGCGAGCCTTCGGAAGCGCATAACTTGCGCGTGAACTCTTAAACAATAAAGCGGATTTGCTTCGCGTCGCGATCATACCGATGTCGAGACATTGCATATAGAACTATGGTACACGTTAGTAATGGAGAATATGCTTTTTCATTCTTTATTCAAAATAATCTAATTCTTAACTGATCTAGTGAAATTTCTATTGCGCTATGAGAATCTTCATAACTTTTCAATTTCAGATGTCATATATGCGTTTCCAGTATTAATTTCGATGCTTAAAATATATATAATGTTTGTGCAAAATTAGTTTTTGATATTTTAGTAATATTAGTGTGTGCGAATGTGTTAGCGATTAATCTCCAATAAACACATTTGAAGTGTTCTTTTGAAATGTGTAAAATGAAATTCGTTGAAGTCACATAAAAGTCTCCGTATTTATAGTCTGCAGAAGAACTCGGCTAACCAGTCTTAAGATAATAAATAATTGTATAAATTGTTTAAGTAAAATTTTGAGTGCCAATTTGATACTCATTATATCGTATTTGTAGCCGCGAATTTGTCGTATTTGTTGTCACAAATTAATTGAAGAATTTTTACTGAAGAAGATTAAATCTATTTCAAGATATAGCTCGAACTTTGTTTTACGCGGTTCAATAATCCAATTTTGAAAAAGTATCATCACGTGTGTGTATGTGTGTGTGTGTGTGTGTGTTAATTTCTATATTTTATAATATTTTTAAAGCTTGAAGCAAACGATTACTCATGTAAAAAATCTGACTTGTAACTCAAGAAAAGATTTTTGAAGCATTTAAGGAACACAATTAAGGAAGATAATGATTGGATAAATTTAAGAAAGATAATGGATTGAATTTTTTTGCATCTGATATTTTAAACTTTTAGTTTAAGTATAATTTGATTACTGTTTTGAAATTGATATTGCGAAATAATATATAAATGGCCAGTAACGATAAGCCGTCCGTTGAAAATTAAATTAAAATGCGAAAAATAGAATATTTGACGTAAATTTCATTCGTTAGACTTTGAATATTTCGTGTGGCTGGTTCCATTGCGGAGTACATCGCGTATTCAGTGTTATTGTTTGCGCGGCGAGGCTCGTGCCGGCAGATCCGTTCCATGTGACCTCGCATTACGCATCGAAATATAACGAGTGAGATGAGACAGTGAACGTGATTATTTCCTTCGATTAACTATTGTCAGTCTGTTCGCTTAATTTTTGCGACTGACAATTTTCGTAAGTGTCGCGGGTGTCGAAGGAATCATAGCTTCATGCGGTTGCAATTTCTTTGCGTTATTCTTTCGTCGCGGAATATAATAAAATGTACATGTTTTTATCAACACGTATACTTTATTGTGATGCGACCTCACAAGACGGTGCACATGTCACGCGGCGCTATCATCCTTTCGCAAATCCGCCATCCCACGCAGAATCCTGCTTTAACCGATAAATCCTTCGATCCCCGCTGTATGTCTGCTTTGTTCGTTCTCACCCAAACACGGCTGCCTGAGGTTCTTTTGATGGAAACAGATGTAAATTCCGGAAGTTGCTTGTATTTTCATCGAAACGTGAAAAGCAGGAGGAAACGTGAATTGCCGATACCTAAGCGAACTTGCGTGAGAAAAAGATATTTACGATGTGAATGATACAATACATCATATAATGATATATTATACTTTTACTATTGTACAATAGTAATTAATATATTATACTTTTATAATATATAATAATTTTTATTTTCTGCTATATTTCCTCTTGAAAATATAACAAGAAAAAGGATAACATATGCCGGAAATAAAGCAGAGAAAAAAATAAAATTTTCTAATCTATCTATATATATAAAACACAAAAAATGTTTCTATGTCCGTTATAGACTTTGAAACCATCCAACCGATTTCGACCAAATTTGGTAGGTTTTTTGTTTGGAACTTTGGTAAGGTCATAGGATAGTTTTCGTAAGCTTAGCTGATAAAGATCAGTTTGAT
>JANQDE010000010.1:155160-183657 GCA_037157785.1 Cephalotes varians
ATATATTAAATTCTATTATTTTTTATTCTCTTCAGCCTTTCTCATCAAAATGAATACTTTAAAATGAGTACTTTGGCTGCTATATATTCTTATGTCTATAATTTATCCTGACTGATCGTCGAAAGTGTAGAGTCTGCTTAAAACGTTTTCGACTGACTATCCTAGTGGTCGAATACCTCAATAGTGTCCCCCAGTCGCGACGTGGATAAACTGAGACGCAGGGTTGGGAGGGGGTGGCGTAAGGAAGCACAAGAGACGCGTGATTTATCTGACGGATTACGAGAAAAGTTTTCCAATTGCCAGCGAACGACGACATCGGAAACCGATAAGTTTAGCGGCGGCTTTCGGCGTTTGCGCTATCCCCGTCTCCAACTGCCATCCTCTCTGCCTTCGCCTTGACCCGAGATGGGGGGGCGGGATCCAAAAGCGCGGAAAGATTCCCGTCGAAGTGCCATTTATTCCCGCGTCGATTTCTCGGGTCATCCTTTAACTTCAAAGGAGATGTCCTCCTCATCGAGTCGCCCACTGGCGGCACTGCCATTCCTCCCTTTCATGCAGAGTATTCTCTAAATAAGATTGGCTGATCCCTTGCGAGAAATTGATAGTTCAAAGAAAAAAAGTGCTTTATCCAGCGATCTTTGTTCACGCTTAATTAAGAAGTTGCGTTTCGAATTCTTTTAATGTAACCAATAATTTATTTTGTTTCCAACTTTCAACTTTGATAAAATAGATAAAATCTTATATCGATAGAAAAATATGAAGGAAATCGAATAGTACTGAATTTATTTGTATCTATAATTACTCATTTTTCCTGAGAAATTAAATTATATCTAATTAGAAACATGAATGCAGCTTAATAAATAAATCTTGAAAATGAATTTGATATTCGTGACATATTTGTCATTATGTGACTCGAGAGAAATGTGATTGAAGTTTGTTTTGACACAAAAGCCGAATTCAGTTACTTACGGTTTAATAATTAGTTCTCGATCTCATATAAGTATGTATCAATAATTTTTGAATCTTGGCAGAGAATAATCTTGTGATGAAAAAATTTTCATCTAGAGAAATAATAAACGCGACGTTCGCAAATTTTCTAGTATCTCGTCTCGACGGTTTTTAATACAGAAATCAATTTCTCTGAACCCTCTCTCTTTCGCCGTCGTACACGCCGCTCGATATTTATAATTTATGAACATATATTAGCGTGCTTGTCTGATGCTCTCCTCTCTAAAAAATGCTCAATTATGTAAAAGTGATTTTCTCGAAATTGATCTCGGCGCTTTACTAGACGATGAAATTTTCGCGTTCATTGCTGCGCGCGCGCGCACGTGTGTGTGTGTGTGAATGACTTCGTAGCGCAAGATTAAATTAGTATACTATTTATACTGAATACTTGAAAAAACATAACACTGTTTAATCATTTTGCATTCAGTGAAAATTATAATTAAAATTATAATTAAAATTATAATTAAAATTATAATTAAATACAAATCTATTCTGATGTATTCATTTCGAATTATAGTCTAGCATAAATGCTGCTTTGAAATTTTTATTTTTTGTTGAAAGAATTTATAACAAATGGATATACATAAAATAAGTAACAAATTTCTTATTTACACGCAAGTTTCGATTTCGACATTTACAGCGTATTTCGGATTTATTATTATTTACTTCATAAAAATTTATTTGAAGAATCAAAAGGAAACACTATTTCCTGTTAGCTAGAAGCTAGGTTACTCTGTACTCTATGTTTTAAGATTCATTCCACATTTATGAGGAAAAACAAGTCTAATAGAAAATCAACTCCGAATGGCAATCGGCCCAACGAAACGAGAGGTCGGAAAATTGTACTCTCGTTCGAGAGTAGCAAGTGCTCTCTCGTGAGAGAGCACTTGCTTGAAAAGGAAATTCATCTTTACCGGAATGACGTTGAATGTCGTCTACGAGCAAATACACGCGAGAGTACGCTTCAAGGGTAGACGTGGAAATTAATAACCACAAAGTTCACAGTCCGCGGCCGACAAAGCCTTCTCGGAGAACGCGACTTATTCCCAAAGACAGTCATTTAGTTTTAGGCATTCATATTGACGTATCATCCGCTTCGGCGCATAACCACAGACTTTAGTGCATTGTTAACGACGACTGTCGTTTATCTGTGATACCGATGTAATTTATTTAGTTTCTTATGCACTATTCTTTATGGATTCATTTTTTTTAAATATAGACAGTAAAAAATATAAATTTAATTTGTTGGGCAGAAAAGGAAGCGAATCGTCTTTAGCACTTGAATTTCAAGAAACAAATTTTGAAATGTACGTATTGTATGTATTGGAGATAAAAGCTTAAACTGAATTTAATTTTTTAAATTAGATGAATAGCTAGTAGCTACATAACGGTATGTAATTTACTTTAAATTTGTACAGAGATTTTATGATTTATAACTGTAATTTTAAAAAAATTTTAAATACCTTTTCTGATATCTAAATAATCAGTTTGATTTGTTGATATCTCAACAGTATTTATTGCGCTCGCCGCGTTATTCATTTCGGTATCATCTTTATTGCTGCCACGTTCGAATTAACAAGATTACGTAGAAAGCAAAGTCTTACAAAGCTCACCCTCCTTACCTCCGGGATTACCGAGTTTTATCTTTTCCGCGACGTAAAAGCATCGCGCGACGCGAGGGAAAATCACCTTTCCGGGCGTTAAACGTCCCGGAGGGCCCGCTTGCGGGTAGCGCGAACTAAGAATACTTAACGAGAGAGTGCCGCGCGTGGAAATTAATAACGAACCGTACTATTCCGCGAAACGCGGCGAATCCCGCCGTGTACCTTCCTTGTGTGTACTCCTGGAACAATAACCCCCTGTGGTTCGCCGATGCCAGATTACCGCTCTTCTTCTCTTCTTCGCCCTCTTCCTCACCATCCTCGCCGCCTCTCGTTGATGCCATTTACGTCGCAGTGGCCGTGGCTTTCGCGAGCATCTTGGCGTATTTATCAGAAACTTCCGAGCAACCGGAGTGGTCGAGCAATCTGCATAAAGGCGAATTCATGCCGCTCGCTGTTCCACAATTATCCTAGATAAATTGTTTAAAGAGAAGGAAAAGTGGATCGTAAATCATACTTTCGTAAAACCGTTTAAATTACGTTGAATCATTTTGCAGGAATTATTAAATAATTTTTTTTTTATAGATACATGTGTTTGGAGAGATAGAGATTTACATGTACACATTGATTACAAAAAGCAACTGATAAATTCGGATTGCAAATGCAAAAGTATTTATCCTTGTTCTTTTTATTTCCGTATTAAAAATGTGTTTAATTACAGTTTTCTTTTTTTACACAGAAAGAACAATTTTGTTGAAGAAAACGCTTAAAAATCTTAAAAAATTTAGCTAACTACAGGTTTAATAATAATCTTGTTGGATCATCAAGATAATTATATAAAACGTTTAAACGTTGATGACAAGATGCAGCAAAAGATTTATCATTCTAGCAAGTCCATAATTATTTTGATGGTCCAAACAAAAGTATTTTCATATCTATATTAAAATTTTTAGATACTTCAGCAAAATCATTCTTTCCACGTATCTGTGTTTATATATTTTGCTTATATCTTTTCATATTAATTTGGAATTGAATTGTTACTAAATTGATAAGATAATTGATTTATTCTTGATTTTTCCTTCTTTTCATTTTCTCTATTTTCCTTCTTCTCCTTTTTTCATTTTTTAACGATTCACTCATGTTTCTGAACACTGACAGTGCCGTGTGAATTCGCCTTAAGGTAATGTCCTCTTCGTGTTGGAGAAACGTGAAGAGGCGCATTTGCTGGCAACAGCCTCGTCCTCTATCTAGGATCTACATGTACCGTCGTACACGCCTAGAACGAACTCGGTCTTTTCCGTTTTTCACGAGCGAAAGGCGCGACGCGGCACCGCCGTCGGGAACGTCGAACAATAGCCCCGCTCTAAAGGGAATATTAGTTTTTATTATTGCGCCCCTGTCGCGTACGCGCGCGCTTTTATTCGGGTAGAACGCGCGATAAGTGCACGATGATGTCGTTGACCGGCTGCGAATGAAAACCGTGAGTAGATACGACCGCCCGTGCCGTTTCCGAGAGTTTTCAACTGCAACTTCGGTTGAAATAGAAGCCAGTGCAATTTTTGGCGAATAATAGTGTGGATAGGATACTGCGTAATAGAATTTCATTCTCTCTTTATTTTTTTCATTGTTCACAGCGTTCTTCCTATTTTAAACTCAGTGGCCTTTCCAACAATGTGACCAAAGCAATTGGCTTAATTTTTGACTACTTGCGAATGATTGACACATGTGGCAATATTGAATTTTCATGTATCCGTGAATGTAGCGTTTTATGTAAATGCATGCAATGAGCGTGGCTGATAACATTAAATCGCAATAATTAAATTTATAATGCAAATAGCAAAAACAAAAATAATTGCGTTAATGAATGAAACCGATAATATCGGCGAACATTGCTTTTCGATGTTTGTACATAATGCAATTCAATAAATACGCTCCGATGCTGCACAATGTAACGTATAATACCAGTTATCATCGTAAAATTCTTGCTTATTCAAAAAAATAAAATAATATTAACAATCCGTATTTATGATAGAAAATAAAAGAGAGTATGCGTGCAAATGGATAAATTTGTATACAAATTTGCATATATAATTTATCTTGTTAACGCAAGAATAAAATAAGGAAAAGAGTTAAGAAAAATATTGATGCTCATGGCATGGTTACGATTACGCGAAACAATTTATTTCCCCTCAAAGAGGGTAAAATAAAGCTAATAAAAGCACCTTGGGCAAAGCGCGGAAGGAAGAACATGATCGCGGGATGTAACGCGGTTACGATCACGCGTGGCTCGCTTGTTTACCCGGCGAGAAATAAAATGCAACAAGATAAGACGATAACGCAGCCCTATAAGAGGGGCGTAAACGCCATGAGAGATGCAACTAAAAACCCGCGGACGAACTCGTCCGGGGGCACCGCATTGCCCGGAGTTAAGTCCGCAATAAAATCAAACCGACAACGGGGGTTCACAGTGTCAACCATTGTATTCTGTGGTTGGTTTCTCCTTTTTTCTCCCTCTCTCTTCTCCTCTCCTCTTTCTCTCTTTTTTTTCTCTTGCTCTCTCGTTCGCTCTCTCGTTGAACGAGTCGCAGAAACTCGGTCTTCTTCCGAGAGGAACCCGAGCAGGAGGCGTGGGTGTCTCAACCTGACATGGTGCGGAGCGCTATATCGTTAATTAGCTTTTGTCGAGGTTCTGCGCCATGTATGCTCGTGTGTATGGATTCGTTGTGTGAAGGGTCTTTCAATCGTAAATAGCGATCGTACTCTTTTGACGGACAACACGGCCGAACGGATCCCAACGGCAAGTCTGACGATCGCTATTGAAGCGTCGATGTGAAAAGCGACATTTCCTTTTCATTCTGTTGCTAAAGCGTGATTAGCAGATTGCGTGTGTGTATACATATATGAACGGTATTATTTAGAGTTGCATGTTACATCATTCATATTATGGTCATTACGAGCTGGATATCTCATAATTTTGACTGAATCTTTATATCATATTTTTCTTTGGCGATATATTTTTGGAATAAAAGATTCAGTCAGTTTTGAATTAGTTTACTAAAAGATGATTTTAATAGGAGATGTTTTTATTAATTAAAAACTAAATGAAAAGAATACTAAAAGTTAATTTTTTATTAATAATAATTCGAGAGATAGATGTTTAGATTAATGTATTAATGGTAAAAATATTTGTTCTATAGCTTTGTATATTTTGAAGTAACCTACTATAATAAATTTTATTTTTATAATTAAATTTTATTTTATAATCGTATCGTCATAAAAAATATATATTTCTTATCTCATTTCACCGAATAAAATCGTTCTGATACTTTGCAGTTAATTACAGCAGGTTGGTCGATAATTTCTTAAACTGGTCCAGCAATTGTTATCAGCGGCAGCCAGCGCAATAATTATGACAGAAAATTGCTCGCAAATCGTCGGACTCACGCCGATAACCAATAGAATAAATAATCTTTTGCACAATGTAGTGCTAGAATTGCGGCGCACGTTCGGTTTTATGATTTACTTGAATTTAATGCGCACGGTCGTAAATACTTTTATTTATACCTTCGATGTAACGAAGCAAGCGATCGCGTATATCGAGTGGCACTCGGCTGATGGATGAAAGTATAAAATTTTATAGTCATTCTCTCTCTCTCTCTCTCTCTCTCTCTCTCTCTCTCTCTCTCTCTCTCTCTCTCTCTCTCTCTCTCTCTCTCTCTCTCTTTTCCACCATTCCTTCGGGATGCATGATGCGAAAAAATTTCGCGTAAGTTGAGTCGGTTATAAATAATTCTGCCAGCGTGGAAATGCACCATAATTTACGATTAATTTGAACATGTGTGTGTTCTTCTCTCGCTTTCTCTCCTTTATTTCCGCTCTCTATCTTTCCACTCATGATGACATTCAAATGCAAGAATTATATGACCCGCACGATTCCCGCCACTTTTCTCAGCGACAGGATCAAATGGTCCCCTGAATTACGACTTTTAGATTGCCCCCGTGTGAGCGAATGAACCCCATTGTAGAGAAAGAGAGAAAAAGGGAGAAAGAGAGACAGAAGAGCTGATCCTTAAATGATGGACATCCTATATAATGAATTTATTGCGTCGTTCTGAGTAATAATCATCGCCCTCGTGCGAGGGACTTTCAGGACCATCAGTCAATATCACGATAAACGAATCGAAATACGTTGCATCAAGTACGTGATGTAATTATGGTAGTTGACTCTAATAAAACTGTAACTACTAAAAAAATAATGATTTCTACAATAATTTCTTGGTTCCTTGCAACTATTATTAAAATTGCAGATTATTTTTAATCATTATTACATTTTTAATCTTGATTTTTGTTTTATTCAAAAATTAAAAATTTTTAGTATAAGTAATGCTTAATATATGACAAATTAGAAAGATTGATTTTATTTAATTAATTAATAATTGATATGAAACATCACTATAGGTATTGCCACTTTAGAATTTTCTCCATTAAATATCTTGATTAAGCTTTAGGAAATATATTTCTTGAAATGGCGATCCGTTATGGTTATCAATATTCGCACAACATGTTAAACACATTTGATGAAAAACACACGATATTCCGTATACGTGCGTATAAGCCAGAGATTAGAACCGACTATATTTAGCGATGAATGCACATTTCGAATGCCGATGTATGCAAATATTATGTATATGATCGACGCTATCGAAGAAGATTGAATACGACGAGGCCATATGCGTTTTCACTCTGTCGATTCAATCCTGAAAGATCAAGGTGCAGGTGAAATGCATTATCTGCATGTTTCATTATCAGATTTATCTATAGATATATTTTTGAAAGAACTGTACAAATTAATAAAAACGATAAGAATTATAATAGATAGCTCGGGAGAAAAGGAACAATTGAATGTTTTATAAATTGTCATTAATCGTCAAATATTTTAATGATAAAATGCGAAAGTTTTTTATTTACTTTTAGCTTAAAAAATACATTTCTAGTGAATAATAATTGACATACACATTTATATCGCCATTGTGTGTACATTAGGATTTGTTTTTGCTAGAGTCAGATCGCCTGCTAATAACTCGCGTTGTTCGAAAATTCATCATCCGCGGCGAAAGCCAATCCATCAACAATCTTGTATGTACGCGCTTTGGATTCATTCCAACTATTTATCTCCCACGATTACGCTCTCATAAGGGCAAAAGAGAAAGCGATTCTACGAGCGATTGATGAACGCTTTGGAAAGCGTCGGTGTGCCCATCCTATGGGAAGCAAAAAGCATGTGGGAAGAGTTAATATGTGTCGCGCGCATCATATTTCGCGCGATAAATCAAAGGGATTTAATCAGCCGTTACGATGGGGAAAAAATGAGAACGGGCGCGCGGTTACACTTCTCTCGTTCCCATCGCATTCAGTATCAACTTTTATGCCAGGTCATTAATCCACAGATGCCCTCGTACAATGATGTAAAAATTAATAGCACATTATAACAATGTGAACTGTAAAATTTAAAAGAAATGGAGTAGAATAATGAAAACTACATTATTACTACTTTATTTTTATTACTCTTTTTTATATTACTTTATTTTTATTTTTCTAAAAATCAGATTAATTGAATATTGATTGAACTTGTTGACAAGCAATCAATTGATCCTATTTATATGTGAATTAGTATCTCTTTCCCTCTTTCTCTCTCTTTTTTTTCGCCTTAATATCATATACATTAAATGGAAAATTTGTTTGTATGTGGGCAGACTGCGTCGTTAGTTACCTCGCAAAAATTTTACTCATGCTTGCTACAAGTTTGATGGCGGTCGTCATTTATCATAGCTTTTTAAAAACTTTTTACGTCCGAATGATTAAACTTAAATTAAATTGCTGTTAATCTTGCATTACAAATCATCAGAATTTGTCATGTATTTTATTTACGTTTTGCAAGATACATGTAATGAAAAGAAAGAAATAAACTTAGCTGTTTCGAAATTTTTGGATATAGGGTTGTTATGATAAAACTAGAAACATAACACGTTCAGAAAATTATAATTCCGACTCTGGTCGAAAAATAAATCGCGTATTTATCATAATTTTTTAATTATTAATTATAGAACAAGAGATGCTTTTGCCATCTTTCTTTGATTAGTGGTATTGAGAATGTATATTTTCCGTAAAATTTTTATTTAACGTTCTTGTAGTTTTTTTGATAAAATATTTAATAATAATTTTGAATTTAAAATAATGGGAACGATAGAAGACTTTCTCCCGGTTTCTGATAATTCGGTATCTTAAGGATGCATTTTTATATTTTTCCTTTCGCCTGTATTTCCACAGCTCGAAACAGTAATTGCCAGACTGAGTGAAACGCTGGTCGTTAACTTGCTCTATCTAATTACGCTTGACCGTGAGGCCAAAATTCGATTTCGTCCAATTCGCGGCGGAATAAGTAAACCAGACTCTGTGACGGTAGGGGAACACGGAGGGAGAGATTCGGAGGAGCACTTAGACGGTGAAACAGAGTTAATTCACGCAACGAGGGGACGACAACAGCGAACATTCGCGCCTCGGATAGATACGGGCGAAGATCTCTCTCTCTACGGGGGTCCGCCTCTCGTCATGTACCCCGACCTCTTCAAGGGCAACACACTCGTCACGGAACCCCTCGTGGCACGTGCAAGGACCCCGGCAGAGATTGGGGATCGGGGCTAACGGAAGTGTCGGTGAAGGCTCGAAATAAGGTCGGGGGACAAACGACTCTTTGAATTCTCGCGACATATGGGACATTCGCATCTATGTGTACATATATACAGGGTGTTCGGCAATAGGTAACCGAGAGATATTTTCTCTAGTGAAAAGTGAAACGATTTTTCTTTGAACGAAACTGTTGAGACAGACAGCAGTCGTTTATGAATTAGAATTATAAAGGCAAATCGTGAAATGATTAAATTTCAGGGACGCGAACAAACAGCAGACTCTTACTTCTCAATTTCAAGTAGACTTTATAACGAAATATTAACTTAGAGTTTATTTACTGAAATATTTAATGTTGAAGAGAACTTCAGAGAACTTGCGAAGACAGATGGCGTCCAATTAAATTTTCGTAAAGGAAAATTACTTCGATTTTCGACAAGGAACATCGTTCAATCCGCCAAATGTTCCTATTACCGTACACCCTATATGTAATCCTATACATGACATACGTGACGTCCTCGGAATTGCTTTCTGGACGTTACATTAGAGAATGATTCGTCGAGAAGATAATGACGCATCTTGCATTTCATCCAACGTGAAAGCATTCGAATTACTTCCATAAAAATTGCATCGAATTATGGAATATGACATTATCTAGATTTTATTGTATTTTTTATCTACTCTGACTCTAACTTTTCGTAGATTGATCAAATACAATTTAGTCTTAAAGCGAATATGACGAAGGAGAACAAATGTAAAGGGAAAAGATCATTTATTTATTTATAATCCGATATCATTAATGCGTAAATTAATAATTGATAATTTATAAGAGCTTCTCTAATAATAAGAGATTTTATTATATATCCAAAGAATCTAATTTGGTTTAAAAAACAGATTTCTTAATACAAATGTGAAATATTTAATTATAGGAATTTCTTCGCGAGAAGAAAAAAAAAACAACTTAAAAATTGTTTTTAAAATTTTCCTGAAGAGTTCCCATATTTATTCCTACTTCGTACAATATTGTTAGTCAAAAAGTCGTAATCAAGAGATGTACACGTGAAGAACAGTGACTCTTTCTTCTGAAACTCATATTCTCTCATGTTCTCGACAAGGACGAAAGAATTGCACCCCCTGTATGCGAAAAATATCGCGAACGTGTTTTAGAACGACAAACCGCGCTTGTCGTTCGAAAACGATTGTCGAGTGCCCATTGTTGTTACGTTATTGTGACTGGCGGAACGATTCATGAGACAAGAGAGATGCGTACGATGTCGAAGATGTCATTCGGTGCGTCATGCGCTCGTTCCCGTACGCGAGAATGCAATAACGTGTTTATGGCCGCAGAACAAGATGCTTTAATTATAAAAGGCCTATGGTTATACATGAATCAAGAAAGAGATTATACACAAACACACATTCTTTCATTTCAGTTCAACTCACTTTTAGTGCAATTCACGCGAAGCTCTTTCGCTTTTATTCGTTTTTTTATTTTTTACACAAATAAGAAAGAAAAAGATAGTGTAACATCGGACGAAGATATACGAATATAAAATATATGGACGATTTTAACTTTTCATCTTTTAAACTTTTTCATTTTAATCTCTGCCCAGCTGGCTCTCCCATTTTTGCAAAATTTAAGATCGCTTTAAGAATTTATCAGGGAGTGAGATTCGTACTGCCGCACCGATCGATTGCCATTCAGCAGTTTATTCCAGCGGGGCTACTAATATTGATTCAATATCTCAAATATTGAGATCGACTCACGTGGCTCTTAGTTTCGTGGCTCGGAATAATCAAATAAAGGAATCATAATAATTCGTTCGAATATAGCATTATACCTAATTCCAGTCGATATGAATTCAAGAAGGATGCACGCAACCTTTCTAAAAGAGTTTGTCTTATGGAAATGTAATACTGGAAGATAGTGATTATTATTTATTTTGAGTATTAAAAGCACTATCGTTCAGGCTCAGGATAATTTAATTAAATTGGTGGGTATTAAATTGAATTTCTATAAGATTGTAAGAGATTTAAAACATAGGAATAAATAGGAATAAAAGTAGAAATAAATGCAAGTTTAAATGCAAAATTTTTCTATGTATATTTGTAGATACAATTATGTGTTTTATTTTTGTGTGTGTGTGTTTGCGTGCAATGAAGAAATTTTGCAAAATATATTATCTTGCGGAATTTTTAATAATTCTTTAATTTTGTTTAGGATTTAATGTTTAATATTTTCTTGATTATTATATTTACATTGATATATAATCTGCGAAGTGTGAAAATTGTGAGACAGGGTTATAAATTTGATTTTATATTAAGCAGAATTGACATAAAATGTTGCATCATAAACCCGTTTATTTGAAAATTTATATTAAATGTACATTATCTTCTATTTCATCAAGTTTGCTGTTCTGTTCGGCCTCATAATCGCGTAGAGGAACATTAACTTAATCCATTTAATCTAGTTCCGCTGATATAACACTAATAAATCCATCCCTAATCTCTTTCTATCGATCGCGGCGGTTAATCAAGTTATATTGCTGCAGATCTTATGCCGATCGGCATGCGGCAATTGAGCAAAACGAATGAACTTAGAAGCTCGGCAAAAAGACATTTATTAGAATAATTATAGTAGCTGCATCAGACCAATCGTTCCAGATCCCGGTGGACGCATACAAATCACGCAATCCCATTGTTCCGCTCGTGCCAATATTAAACCGTAGATACACCCCAGGCTAAATTGCCGGGTAAACAGAAACGTCAACGTACGTGTTCTTTTCCCGTTGGCTTTTCCATCGAATCGTATAAGTGGCGGAAAAAACAGGGAGAGCACCGCCTAGCTATTTAAGTGCACCGTTACTTCCCCATATCTTCTCACATTCTTCTCACTTAAAATAGTATGATTACATGTATACAATTTCTTAATATAAGTTATTATTATATAGGATAATAATAAGTTATATAATTTAAATGAAGATTATATAACTAATAAATTATCGCGCAAGAGATTATAAGAAAATCTTCGTAGCTGGGCATTATTTGATGAAATAAAAATTATATATATATGAATAAAAATTTTGAAATGAAAAAACAATAAACGCTTTATATTCTTTTATCGATTACATTTGATATTCATATTTTATATTAATCGGATTATAAAAAAATTAGAAAAATGATATTTTGTACATAAGTAACAACATTTGAGATGAACGTGTGAAAAAATTTGCCATTATTTTTTTCGAATAGTCTGCATATATGTATATCGACTATTTGATTTGCATCTTATTTGCTTATGCCTTTGGGACAAGCGATTGCGATTTTGGGGCAGAAGCGGAGACTGCGCATCGCAGAGTATTAGCCGGGAAAGATAAACAAGGTCGCGTGACCCGTATATCGCTCCCTCGTCGATCGTATGTCGATTCCGCGCTATAAGTCCGCCGGTGCATAATCTTCGAATATTACAGTATGCCCGCGGAGGGTGACGTTCAATAATTCTACGCGGGCTAATTCCCAATGCCATGTTCCCTTTTTGTCCTAGATCAATATCACAGCGACGGGTGTGCCGGTAAAAGCTCGACAAACTTTAGACGGAATCTGCCTAAATAACGAGCACCCATATGGAGCGGAGATGTGTGTTTGAATTTAGTAAAGAATATTAATGCTTTTGCTGTATCAGTATTGAATATCGCAATTATCAATATCATTTGGCCTCAGTAAAAAAATATTTTAAAAAATATTTTAGATGTTATCCGGCATTACAGGTTTTGTAATTTTGTGTTGAAATGAGTGAAGATCATATTAATGTTAATCGCCGTTTCGTATCTCAGGATGAATCTTTACATTGCCCTGAATAAATATCCGGCGAATGAACGAAAAAGGAAACGACGAGACGAAAAGCAACGGTGGAAGTCTCTTTTTATTAAACCATACTGTCATATCGCGACGGATGAAGATCGGTGAGGACAATTTCTAAGGAATGCAGTTTGGAATGGGTTAAATAAATATTTTACTTTTGATCAGGGAACTCCCCTCCCTTTTCTTTTTCTTTCTTTCTCCTTTTCTTTCCTTTTTGTATGAATTTCGCTCGATTTGTCAACGTCGCTCAACGGATCTCGGATGGATATGCGATCTTCGAGAATCAATTCAAATGGCATTGAGTATATTTACCGGAAACGAGTAAGCGAATCGTTGAAGAAAAAGTCCAGCTAGAGCGAATGTGAGAGAAGAGGTGCCGTCAGGAATGATTCATCGACGAATACATCCTGAACCGTTAATCTAAACTGATTTATACAGAGTTTTGAAAACCATCAAATATATTTTCAGTTATAGATCTCGTGAATTTGGAATCGATTTTCTTTTTTTCAGCGAAAATTTCATGAGATTATTTATTATGAGATTTCATAATTGTTATTATATATTAAATATATCTCTGCATGCTATGTTAAAACTACTAAATTTCTGCCTAAGTCTAAAATTTATTGAAAGACATTGTATTATTTTCTTATGTCATGTCTAATTTATCAAAATTTTTTTATTTTTGACTGAAAATAAAATCATTGTATATGAAAAAAAAAGTAAAATAATGCCGTAATTATTAATATTTTTTATAACAATCAACATTTTTTCATACTTTAGCCTGAACATTGTAGAAGATTATTCGATTGAAATATCATGCAATTCACTGTTGTGAAAAATTTAATGGGATTTCGAAGCGGAGAGAAAATAGATAGAAATAAATACATTCAACGGCGTGAGATCGCCTCTCCTTTCAGGACGACCTTCGTACGATTTATCGGGACGGATCAGTCGAGTCGTACGGGATGAGCATTCGACTTCGAAGGATAGATATCTTCATGTGGAATTGATTTCGTCGTGAAACAAGTCGATGAACGGAGGAAAGACGAGACGGTAGCGTGTAATAAAAGGCGCAACAGGGAATATCGAGTTCTCGGCCGTACGGGCGCGAACGAGCCGCGAGATTGCGATCGATAAGTCGTTATCTTCTTTTCTTCTTTTCTTGCATCGAAAAGAAACTACTTATTTCGCGGTGCGCTATCGTGGGACTGCAACCTTGGACTTGAATATGCGGCCGCGAAGACTGGTAGATGCAGTCGTGGAGGATCGGTTAAGGAATGTTCTTAAATATAGCACACTTCTTGCCAAATAAAGAAACGTTATTTCTGTCATATTTTTGAGTTAATTAAAATGTAAAAATTGCTATTTAATTTTCCCCCAAAAATATTATTCCATGTATTTGTTTTAATTTATTATTACATTGTAACAAATTCTACAATATATCTTAATTTTTATATTTTATAAATGTAATATGTAAGATTTATATAAATTCATTGGTCATTGATTTGCGCAATTATTTTAGAAGTAAGAGCAATGGCTAGTTGGCTCTCAATCAAGGCATCCATTTTACACTCCGCGTACCTCTTTTGATTTATCTTGATCGATTTTATTTTGATTTATCGTGAATCGATGGAAACCACTCGTGCGACCATTGGTTTTTGATAAGACATAGAGAAAGAGAGAAGTAGCAAGGAGCTTTTGAATCCAATATTTTTCGTTCCAACATTGGACACTGACATATCTTTTTTCATTTATTTTAGTGCTTAGAAAAATTATTATATTCCTCTAAAGTGACTTTTTTTAACTGTCGAGTTTTCTTTTTGGTTATTTAGTGTTAACGCTAGAAACATCAATCTAATGTTGCTTGCATGCCCTATCAATCGGGAGAATTATTTTTCATAGAAATTCTATTACAGAAATATTTTATTTATTTTTATTTGGAAATTGTATAATAATGTGAAAAACTAAGTTAGACGGTCATATATTATTAATTGACTTATATTATCCAAATAGACTTTTTTCAAGATAAGAAAATACGAGCACATTTTATTTTTGTTTCTAGAATTAACATCCGAATGAACATTGCTCTCTCGAGAATTAATTCGTGCGTATTGACGAACGAACCAGAAAAGCGAAACCGAGACGAAAAAACGCAACAAGAAATCGAAATCTTGGCGATACACGCGTGAAAAAGCCGTGAACTGAATATTGTCCTTCGTAGCGGCCCTTCATTCTGCCGAACCTTCTTTGCGCTCATTCGATCCTGCATTCACCTCACTCGTGGTATCCATACTCCCCCAACTCGTTGCTTTCCGGTTAGAGCTTCTCGTCGTCGAGCGAAACGACGAGTTACCCGCGTTTCGTCGGCGAACAACTTGAAACTCAATCTAACGGGTCTCTCATCGTCCTCCCTCCTGTACCCTTCGCCTGCCAAGCTTCTCGTTCTTCCTCTGGGGCCCCTTCGATACCCACTGGCGCTGCTTCGACTTTTACGGCTCGTCATAGAGGGAGGGTGTTCTTGATTTTGCAGGAAACGTAACTTTGCAACGCACGTGCCTCGTGGCGATGTGAAATAGAGAGCTTTTTCTCTGGGAAAATAGAGAAGGGTCCTCGAAAAAAATTCGCGAAATTTGTATCTACCATTCAATCAAGATAGTCGTACGAAAATGTGTTAAAGGTGATCTCTCGCGATCCTTTAAATCCGTGTTCCTTTCACTTATTCGCGTCATTTAATTTAGACATTATAATAATTTTAAAATATTATATAGTTACATCTTTTAGTTTTTTTTTTTTAAATTTTTTATAGTGTTGATTTTATATGTATAAAATATGCCGACATTTTCCGATAATAACATTACATGTATATATACATGTGAATATGATAAATAAATATTTGTGAAAAATCAGATTTCAAGATACGATGGAATTATTTATAATCTTTAAGTGGAGAAATTTCGAAAATGCGTAAAAAGTAAAATCCGTTCTCCAATCCGGAAATATCCAGACATCGTGACAGGTGCGAAGAGGAATTCACTATTACTTCGACACACTCGAAATAGACATCCGAACGCAAAGCACGCGATTTCCTTACACTTTCGATTCCCAGATAACTGTAGCCATTATGTTCGCCACTCTCCCTTGCGTTTCGAGAAGTTCGAAATCCTTCTAAAATGTCTTCCGAATCCTCGTTCCGTGTTCCATAGCTTCTAGGAGTCCGATATTGTCGAAAAGACGTAAAGTCAGGCTCGACAGATATTTCGACTGAATCGGAATAGCATTTAAAAAAAGCGATGAAATCGATCGTTGTAAAAGAAGTATGCTACATCCATTTAATTCGTTTAGCTTTAGTTTCGCACTTTTTTAATCTCCGGTCGAAAATTTACTATAGAGTTTATGGATATTACATTTATGGATATTACATATTATAGAGTAACATTAATGATTAAGATATAATTTTAAATAATTCATTAAAAAATATATATTTTTGTCGAAATATACTTCCAACAGTAGACTTAGTTTTCGAAAACTCTCTATTAAAAAAACTTTGAAGCTATTTATAATAGATAGTTAAATGAAATATTAAAATCCGGAATATCAAATTTCCAATTTTAATAAATAGCTTTAATTTATAACTACGTAGCAATCAACAATTTTATAAATATTAATAATGTGTAACATGATAATTAATTATATCATTGGTTTATTATTAGTTTATTATTAATTTATTAGTTTATTATTAGTTCTATATATTGGAATACATAATTCATTTCGCTATAAATTCATTTCATATCTGTTTTTGGCGTTAGATCGTAATATTTACAAGTTCACAACGGTTGTTCAGATGCAAAGAAACACGGAATGCGAAATTCTGAAAGAATGTCGAAGTTTACTTCACGGCGAAAGAAACATCACCGACACGCTTGCTTCGCGAATACGCAAGTGTCTGCGAACAACGTGTCGAGTCACTTCGAGGGAGAAAACAGAGCAGGGAAAAAAAGCGAGATGCTCGGCCGTGAGAAGAAGGAAAGGGTCTCTTTAATGGGGAAAGCTCTGGATTTTGCAGCATAACCGGGGACGACCCCGCAGCTACAAAGAATCACTCGGCGCCCCTCAAGCACCGAGAAAGCCACGACGAAGTTTTCAGACCGGTTCATGCAGGGGCGGCTCTAAAGAGCCCAATCCGTGCCGCCCTTCAAATCAGAAAGGGGAAGCATATCGATGAAAATAATACGCGAGAAATATTCGTCGGCTCATTGGCTCGACGAGCTGGAGCACCGCTCCGCTGCGTTGCTTACAATCGAGCAATTATCACGACATCTTTGTGGCATTTCATTGTAGCAAGCTGTAACGATTGCTTTAATTAAAGGAACTCAAGTGATTTCGGCAGTTTTTACACAAAAAGTTATAATGAGAGCAAAACACCTGTACTTTCCTCAAAGTTACAACATCGTATTAATTATGAATTAGCAGAAAAACTGTTGTGTTTAATGAAAAGAATAATTTAGCGATGAAATGAAGGAAGAGATTTGTATGTTGTTTTTCCTTGTATCATCGTTCTTTTTCATTCTCTTTTTATCAATATATTCGGTTTATAAGAAGAATGATAATATTCTTCTTTTTTTTTCTTTAGGACTGCTCGTGTCAAACGACAATGCTCAAACAACAATTCGGTCTAATTGAGTAACGTTTACAATGATCGCTGACCGATAGTAATAATTTCCGTCGAACCTAAGAGTCTAAATTTTTAAATGAGCCTCATGCGAGAACTCGCGACACGCATGCCGCGTATCGACTACGTGATACCGGAATTAATAGTCACCACAAAACAGTCAGTTCCGTGACCCAGGGAGAACACGAAAAGCAGATCTCGAAAGTGTGCACGCACTTCGATCCTCGACGAGATACGCGGGTCAACGAGACCAACGGCGGCTTATTTTAATGCGTCGTTGATTGCGACTTGTCGCATATTTAAGTCGTGTGTAGGAGGAAGAGAGAAAGAGAGAGAAAGAGAGAGGCGCGAGTTATACCGACTGTGTGATAACCCAAGCGAACGAACATAACTCGCTCGAGCAAATATAACGAAGAGAATAAGGCGAGGTAAAGGGCGCATACTTGGGGATAACATTAATCTTATTCTACGGAAAAATATGGGCGTAATATAGATTAAGGTGTTTTAAGATCTCCAGTGGCGCCAGTCGCATTTTACATTACACGCACGTGCGCTGTAGCGTCACGTAATAAATTTTACCGGGTGCTTTGGTTATTCCGCGATAAGGCATTCAGATTGCACAATTTTCGCTCGGTGTTTCTGGAAGAAAAGATCGGATATTACGACAGCTAGTGATTTTACTTGCTAGTGCTGCTGACGGTGCACTTCGCGATGCAGTGGCAGGAGCGAGATCGCTATTCTTGGCTGGCAAAATTTAGAGAAAGAATATGATAAATTCTTTAAATATTGATATTAAAGTAGCGTGCTAAAATTAATTACTGCATAAAGTCGATGTTACAGTTAGAGATTGTACAACATGCCACCGTTTTTATATTCTGTCCATGTAATGCGTCACGCAACCTCTCCTCGTCTATCAAAGCCATAATATACTCGACGTTCGACCATTCTCCGTCACGGTGATGCCAATCCCGCTTAACGAGCCCTCTTTTGCCAACACGCCATTATGACGTAGTCGATTTTTGAAAAACCAGAATCACCCCGGGACGAGAGTTCTTTCTCTCACACGATGGCGAGGACTTTTCTCTCTGAATCTCTCCTCATCTCCTTTCCCTTTCGTCGATCCTTCTCTTATTCCCTCGTTTGTTCCTTTTTGTCCCATCGTTGCCACAGGGGTTGCGAGGATACATCCGCAGGGGCGAATCCCACCCCTTAAGCCTGCTCTCGCAGGCTCGGGCGAGAGAATACGTAGTCGCCCCTTTTAGCTCCATGCTTTGATGTCCACCCAGATCAGGATATCCCTGGTCCTCGAACCTCTCTCCACGAGCAGCGAGAGGAAGCGCGCGGTGTATCCGCATGTTCCTCCAATTAACCAGAACCCTTTATGTCTTAATTACCGCGGAACGCGCCCTTAAAGAACGACACTACTTGCGGTCGCCGTGTAAATGAGCAACGCCCATGAAAATTGCGCGTGTCTCTTGTAAAAAACATTGCCTGTCTCTGTCATCGCTAGTTTCCCATAGAAATATCTTTCCTCTGAATTATTTTATATGTAGAATTGGAAAAGTGAACTTGAAAAGCAAAATTGTATCATGTAGAAAAGTTAAGAAAAAATCGTAGACAAATTGGAAAGTTGATATTTTGTTAACATATACATCTATAACTTTAATATTGAAAATTGTGTCACTGTACAATTACTAACTAGAAAACATTGTAGTTTTCAAGTTATTAGAAGAGCAGATTGTATATATATATAAAAGAAATCACATGTATAAAAATATAGAAATATTTAAAATTATAATTTTAAAATAAAATAAATGTATCAGAAATCTTAGAATGTTTTATAACTATATATTTATTACCTTTATAGAAAGAATAATTTCATGAAAAGGTATAGATATAAGATACTATCGATTTTCTTTTAGCAACTTTAATAAGTTAGGAAATTATTTTATCTTTACGTAACTTTTTGTAAAAAAAAACGTAATTTCCTCGTTGTTTGAATATTTACAATAGTTCACTGTTCAGGCTCAAATCGATAGAGGTATGACAATATACATTCGCCGCACATGTGCGAAACGTCTCTCGTGCGCGAATTGTTCGACCGTGCCGACCTTTTGTACTTTTTCCTCGATTTGGATTTGCACTCGTGTATTGGCCGAATCTTTTTTTCTGATTTGATATTTCCTATTCGCTTTCATCCTGATATATTCATAGGGAAAGAGAGAGAGAGCGAGAGAGAAAGAGAAAGAAAAAGGAAAAGAGTGATTCAACTTACGTCTGCTCTCTTTCTCATGCGTACATGAAAATTCTGGACTTATATAAGAAAACGTAAATCGAGAAATGCAATCATATGTAACAAGAGGAAGTAGTAAATTAAAGTAATATTGCATATATATTACTTCATTGCATTTTTTTTGTTATTTTTGCGTATTTAAAGAAAATCAACACTACATGAAATAATTACATTAAATAATTACATTAACGTATTATTTCAATAATCGAAACGCGTATTACAATATAAGTAAATCGAGAGATCACTAATTATAAAAAATATAATAAGATTAAATACACACTTTTATTAATTTATTAAATTTTTTTTAGCTGTAATGCAATTTTATTAACACGCTTAGTATGATGCTTTTATTGGAATATTAAACATACGAAAAATTAACTTTGTTTCGTTCATGTAAAATAGAACAATACTCTCTTTATTTTTTTTCATTATACTTGCTTTAATAAATTGTCGAAAATTATCGATGTTGATTATTGTCATGTCATCTGTTAAATATATATCCTATGTATCGATTCTGTTATTTTCTTGTAAATAAAAGTATTCTCGTTTGCAGCAGACATATCGTGCTTCTTCTAAAGTCAAGCTTTCTTACCCCGGTTTGTTCAGCGACATATAGCGGTAGAATATTGCAAGCCCGCGGTTCGATGGAAAGAAAAACAGAACCGTCTAAAGTGTGTTTGCCGGAGCAAATATGCTTCCCCTCATGAAAAACGTTTCGCATATATGCTGTACATGTATATAGTCGCGGGATTTATTCTAGAATTCTTTTACAACGTAATAAATCGTCGAGAGAAATATCCGACTCCCTCTGTGAGCATATTGTATTCCAAATTCCATTCTCGATTAGTTTTTAGAGCTTTTTGAGCTTTTCGTTTGAAGGAAGATTTTATACGAGATTTGTTAAAAAGAAAATTCTTAAAAAAGAAGTTGAGCTTGAAAATAGATTATATTAAATATAGGATGTATAAAAGTAACGAATAATTTTTAAAAGAATTTTTTATTGAATACATATGATAAAAATTGCTCACGTCGCAATTTAAAAGATAAATAAAGAGACTGAATTTCAAAATGTTTTTTTTTTATCTGAAAAGGATCTCATTATTGATCTAAAACTATGTGATAAATATAATCCACATTTTGTAAAATTTTATTATGTAAAAAGATTATAAAAAATTAATATAACAGAAGTTTTTGTTACTCTAATTTATCGATGTCATATAAAAGATTAATCATTACACGTTAAAAAACAAATAATATGATATTAGTAAAAACACAGTCTTTCATATTATCTATGATAATCTAATTTTAATAGTAACGAAATATATAATGTGCAAGATGATAAATTTTTGTTCGTATGCGATAATAGTCTTCACTTTTGAGTGTCTGGACGCCGTGAAAACATTCCGCTCTCTGCTTCTAAATAGTTCCCCTCTTGGTCGTGGTCACCCTCGTTTCGATTTTCCGCATCTCGAGACACAGTCGCTGCCAACGACACGCGCTGCGGTATGTAAAACGGCTTAAGCGCGAAATAGCGGAAGCCGAGAACCCCGGGAATCAAAGTAATTAACATTTCATATTCGCCGCATGTACACGCTCATACAGATATATGTCGTAGTGGCGCGATTTCTCACGGCGGAATGCACACCGACGGGATGCAAATGGGAATGCGGTTAAATCGTGAAGGATCGTGATCACTTCTGCCGCACAGGTGTGAGGAAAGGACATTTATGATATTTCAGAACTACCGCTATGCCAAAGGTCATGCCGATGTTTGTTAAAGATTAAACCGACTATCAAAATATTCTACGACATATTCTACAATATATTCAAGTATTACTGATATTATTAAATTGAAATATTGCTGCTATTATAAAACAGTATAATTATCATAGTATAATAGAGTATATAATTTACACGCGCGCGCGCGAGATATGTAATCAAAATCCTAATTTTAATGGAACTGTAAAACTAATAGAAATTATGCAAATTTGTATTAACATAAACGCATGTTTAATTATCAGTCATCAAAATTCAATTCCTAACAATCTAATTGATAGATACGTTATTATCTCTGGCTACTTTTAAAAATTACTAAAAATGTTTTACATTCTTTTTTTTATTTCAAAAAATTGTTTTTTTATACCACAACTATATATATAATAATAATATATATAATAATTATTTTGATAATATAAAAATGTATGCATTTTACCAATCAGGATTGAAATTAAATAATAATATATTATTAAGTGCAAGATATTTATATTGTAGATATTGTTGTTTATATTTTTAATAGAAATATATTTCTCAATTCTTTCCTTACTTTCGACCAATTTAAATTTTGTAACAAAAATAAGAGTTCTTATTATTCTGTACTCTATCGAAGATCGGCATTTGATATAAAACTTTTCTCAACAAACTTTTTTGTCTGCTTTATAAATAAGATATTCATATTTTTTGATCGATAAATAATTTGATGACTCGTGATAATTGTTAACAAGATATGGAGTACATTTCTTCGCGGGTGAGAAAATTTTATTTAGAGGAGACGGAATACTTATAAACGAGCTTACGCCTTTCGAAGGATTACTGAGTGGAGTTTCTAATTTTCCTTAATGGGCTTAAAAGACGTGCTTGCAGAGCGATCTAATTATCCGCTTGAGTAACTCAGACCTTTAAACCAACTGCTTGGAGAAAAATATGATACTGACTGTGATATTAAACTTTGATCAGTATGTTCAAGATTTGTGTGTTAATTAATCACTAACTAAATAAGTTTAATACTAACGTATCATTTATATCGTATCAATTAATATTAATTATATTTGTAGAAATTAAAAAATTATTATGAATTAATATTAATTTTTATTTATAATTGAAAATTATATAAAAAAAATGATTTAATGAAACGAAAAGAAATTAATTATTATTACTAAAGATATTGGCTGATATTATATAAATAAATATTATTCTGCAATTTCAATTCTACTGATTATTAGTCGTTAGATTTTAACGACTTGTGTAGTACGTGGAAACATATTCATACCGAAATACAGCAAAAACGCGGCACGCATTTAAAACCACAATGAGATTACCGATTACGCCTGCTGGCGTTCCAGGGTTAAATTAAATTTTTCGCGTCCGGCACCTTCGCGCGCGGACGCGGAAAGTGCGGCGAAAATTTAACGAGGCGTTAAAAACTATTCGCGTGTCGCTACTCTTCTTGTTTTATTTTCGGCATCCTGAGGCGGGGACGACGGTTGAAGTCAGCCGGCCGCTTAATTCACTGTCTCGCGCGACGGACTTTAATTAAAGCCAAAAAAATTCTGAATGGATGAGAAAGAGGATCCCCACAATGTCGGGCACGGAGGACGGAACGATTTTCTGCGAGTGACATTTGAAATTGGGCTGAGAGGGAGTCCACCCTTGGACACTTTTCAATGCATATGTGTCGTATCAAGAAAAAAATATTTCGTGGAATCACAATGCAATCAGAGTAGATTTTACAATAGCAGACGGTTGAGAAAAAGGAATCTTAAAAATGGCAGTAAAAGACAGATTCTTTATTTTTGATATTTTTTATATAAATAAATAAATACGATTTGTTAAGCAACACTATCTACAATACATATATTTTACGCAAATATATGTATAGTGGCATGTTATTATTATTCAATCCTGTTTCCATAAATTGTAAAAATTATTATACCATCAAAACTATAATTTTATATATATATATATATATATATATACATATAGAGTCGTGGTGCAAAAGATAAAAAAATATAAAAAAGCAAAAATAATTTTGCAGAATATAAAATATTTGTATTAAATATTTTTATTAGAAAAATAAAAAGACATTAATGAATGTTATATAGTGTGTTCAAAAAATTTACATATCAAGGCTATTTTATAAACATATTTGCATTTAAACTTGAACGATTACGAAACTTAGGAAAAAAGTCGTCGTCCGGAACGGGATGAGTAAAAGTTTAATTAAAATCGGAAGAATTCCCTAGAAATGAGAGAGAGAGAGAGAGAGAGAGAGAGAGAGAGAAAAGACGGAGTCCCTCTCCCTTGCGCTGCAAAATCGGTGGTTTTCTGCGAGTGACATCTGGAATTGGTCTCCGAAAGAGAGACATGTTTTAACGCGAGATATCGCGAATTAAAAAACATTTCATTTGTTCCGAAACGAGAGCCGACGATGAGTAAAGGCCAAGAAGAGACTCGGGACGAATGGTGGAAAGGGTCTTTGAAGGGTCGTCCACTCGGAGGAAAGCACGTCCTGCGACGAGAATCCACACACAAAGGGGAAACTTCTTCCTCTCCTTTCTACCGTTTCCCTTCTCGCTCTACCATTTTTCCTTCTCTTCCGTGCAGGTTCGTTATTTTATAATTGGCACTATCCGCCCTCTTTCATGAATTATTCCGCGGACCGATAAAGTTGCGGAATATCGACAAGGCTGCTCGCTTTCTCTGTCTTTTCACCATGGGCGTCGCTAGAATTTTTCTTAGGGGTTACGACGAATCTTTTTCGTGATCCCATTAAAGCCAAGAGTATTCTTATTCCGATTCCGATGCTTAAAATATCAAATTAACATTTCAAAACTTTCTGAGGTAATAAATCGAAATAATTATTAATTTTGCATTATCACAATCCTCTTTTTTTCCAATTTTACTGATTGATACCAATTACTGATTCTTTACGAATTTTTTAACTAATTTGCAATTAATTTCACCTTTAAAAACTCGACGATTTATAATTATAGATTTGAATTTGAAAGAATAAGTCAGTAGGATATAATTGACACGATATTGTATCATGTTGATATTACATATTCCAAAGAGCGAACTGAATCACTTTTAATTATTTATTTTAAGAGCTTCGATAAATATACGTAAATTATTCTGTAAGATGTTTCATAATAAAATTTTAATAGTATCTTTTTCTCCTTTCATGAAATTCAAAATGAATGAATCTCTTTAAATTTTATCGACGCCCATGCGCTCTGCTTGTGCATCATCCCTTCCCCTTTCTCCTGTTCGCCATCCCATCGCTCTGCTGGATGATATCTCTTACAAATGGGAATCGCGTCTCTCACAGTCCATAATCTCATTTCTCTCTGCGTCTGATTATCATCGAATCGGGATTATCTTTTACGCCACGATCGCCAACCAGCGCGATTCGTCTCCGATCGGTGGTATAGACATGATCTAAGAAAGCGAATTACGAGAAGCTTTTGTTAGTTTCCAAGAGCAGATATTGGAAGAATTTCGCATTTCATGGTAGGATTCTTCATGATAGGATTCTTCATTCTGATCTAATATTTTGCTTCTGCGTTATATCATAATAAGGAAAGGAGAAAAAGTTGGTAATGCACTTTTTTAGTTCGTACATTAAATTGTCTCTGTTGACTATTGTTTATTCTTGAATTCTATAAGCGATTGAATTTCTAAACATTTTTGATAAATGTTTAGAAATAAATAAATAATAAAATATTTTCTCATCTCAGATGGATCTTACTTTCACAAAATTTTTATTTTATATTTAGTTTTAAATATATTTAAAATTAAATTTTAAAAAGCCGTTGGCAATTATGATGTTTATTCTATTACTACCCAAAAAACTTTTCTCAATTATGATAATCTTTTACTTTACTTTAACTTTTACTTTACTTTACTTAAACTTCGAGAGTAAAAAGAAGTCAAATTGGTCAACATTTACAGGAAAAATGATTGTTCTGGACTACTATAAAGTTGCTTGGCACAGTCTAGAAAAGCGTCTTCTTAAGTATAACAAATGATATTAAATCGCATCTAAATGGCGTCCTAAAAAGTGGTGCTCCATAAATGGTTCTTATCGCGAATCAGCGTTTTTATCCCAATCTTGAGCACCAGGAGCAGACATAATTACTCACGCGAACGGATCGGTCGTGACCGGGCAGGAAGTGCATTATCTCGTACAAAGGAAATATCCCTTCATCTTTCCACTTCCAATTCCCGCGAAAAGAATGCGGCGAATTCGTTGGAACAGATAAATTACGCACCGGACGATCAAAAGATCTCTCAGTGGGACTTCGGTGCCTCTTTAGAATTCGCTTTACATCCATCCACTTTGGAAGTCCAAGAAAAAAGAAGGAAAAGAAAAGATAGAAAGATACATAGATGCACGAAGGACACATTCCTGTATACGTGCGATTCGCGCAATGTATGCGGAATACGTAGCCCATGCGAATACATAGTTACATACGCATTGCGGTGAAATCTCACCCCTCGTCCTATTTCCTTCGCCCTTCAAACTTTTTCTCTTTCTCTCTCACTCATGCGACAAAACTTCTCTTTGATGTCAAACAGACTAGACGACTTTCACTTTGTCCTCTTTCTCTCTCTTTCTTTCTTTGTCTTCCTTTTACCGCACACACGATTATTGCATTTGTGCTATTGCGGTCGTCGGTCGTTTTTTGAATTTCCACATATCCGCGTTGAGGAGAAAAAAAAGCAAGAGAAGAAGGAGAAGTGCATGCCTATCGATTCCTCGTCACAGCTCAAACGTAGTACCCGCTGCTCGTACGAAAAAAGGACCCTCGCAAAAAAGGGCCTGCGCGCTCGCGTGTCTTCCAGCGCGCAATTAATTGAAGTGCACCTCTGTGCTCGTCCTGCCGCGAGAAGGAGCGAGAGTGCCGTTTGGGACGATGGCAGTTACGGGGGTGTCCGCGGTGTGCACTTCCGTCCCTTTCCTTCCGGGACTCGCGTCGACGAACCTCGAACGGCGTGAGAGAAGGACGACGGGTTGGAGGACGCTCGGGAGGACGGACATTAATTAAACCGAGTTAATTTGTGATCGACGGCCAGTCGCGACGCGAGAGGAATTATATCAATAGGGTGTACGTAATATTGCGGGATATACTTCCAGGATATGAATTCCGCGGCTTTTATATTAACTCTCTCGCACATGGCCTCCGAAAATATTAGTATATACGTAAAATACGTAAAATTCTCAGCATAACTCTGTGCATTTTATCGATCTTCTTTTAAATGATGTTTTGCAATTAATACCTGTTTGAATTTTGTTCTTATATTTACTAAATACCAGTCATCAATGAAAATAATTTATATAAAGTTTAATAAAGTTTATATAAAGTTTAATTTCTCTATTTTAACAAGTAATTAGATTTACATCTAATATAAAAGATATTTAAATTTTTAGCTTATATTTAATAATTTATAAGATAAAAATTAAATTGAGGATGTATGTAAATATAAAAGAATTTTTTTTACTTTTCATTCTGAAAATCTTTCCAATATTTAATATTATTCAGAAATTTATATTTCAATAATGTAATGTTTTTAAATATACATTCACACATTAATTTATTAAAATACGTTAAATAAGCAATATACTATATCGAAAATATATTTTTAATATATTAAATGTATATATTTTAATATGTTAAATGTATTATGTCAGAAAGCATAAGTACGATTTTAAGGAAACAAAACGAACGCATTTATTAATATTTTTTTCTCTTTTAACGACAAGTACTTTGAAGTATAATATTTCTTTTCATCACGATAGCTTTATTAGCACAAGCGTTGAAAATTTTCCCATTAATCATCGTTTTTCTCTCGGGTATTCAAGATTAATGTTCCCTTCACCAAGAGGAAACAATAATCTTTCTTTTCGCCTTGCCAACCGCGCAAGCTCGTTTGTTTTATAACTATTAACTTTTAGGAAATATGTTTTAATAAGTCAAAAGTACATTGCCATTTAAAACGTTCTTGATACAACCTGTCTATTGCGAGAATTTCTATTATTTTTCAAATTTTAACATTCTTCTAATTTGCAAACGCATTTCTGATTTATTATTATGAGAAGCATTTTGATCTCGTGACATAAAATCTTTAAAAAATTAATTTTAATATCATGAATTATTTTATGTTGGAACAAAAGTTCTACTCGAGTTGACATGTTCGAAATGCGTTTTTTTGTTTCAAGCGTAGAATCTTGCGATATTAACTAATTTTTTCCAAGAGACTTGTCACACAGCCGTTACAAGATCGTCATCCTTATTTCTCCCTCGTCTCCTTCGTTCTCATCATGCATTTACGTAAATACGGAACCCGACTTTCGTGAGACTCGCTCGAACGCACGCACGCACGCACGCACGCAGCTACGCACGCAGCTACGCAGGCACGTGCGCCCGCGATTGGCGCCGACACACTCTCACTGCAAAAGTACGAAGTGAGTACCAAGTTACACGACGTGACAGTCAGGATAGTCGAGGGTGGTGCCGGCAGTCTGAATAATGCGCCAATAATGCACGCAGATAAGAGAGTTGTGTGTTGCGCTCCATTTTCCCCTCTTTCCCTTTCATCTTTTG
>JANQDE010000010.1:183807-211678 GCA_037157785.1 Cephalotes varians
ACAGACATAAATACGTTGCAGCGTGCGACAACGCATTCGCGCACAGAAATATATACCGCGTCGCATAAGTGACACCCGACACGCGAGATTTTCGTCGTCACGCGAGAGAGAATGATACATATACACGTATGTATATTCTCCCGATTCCCCGCCGAGTCCAAATTTTTATTAGCCGACACCTCGGAAGTTTTATCGCGGAGATATTTTCCTTCACAAGTACGACTTTGTCAGGGGAGAAAAGTAGCTAATTGTGAGTCTCGGCCGGTCTCGCACGACGAGTTTCACACGCACGATAGGAAATTATAGACTTTCAGACTTGCGCGAGTGCGTTTTGAAACATAAACTAAAGATTTTCATATGCACTTTGTCAAGATGACTGTTTTTTTTTCTTAAAATCATTATGAAAGTAAAGATTTTGTAAGTATGATAATAATTTATTTAATAGAAGATAGTAAGAAATAGGAAATAATAAATATTCTCAGGACTTTTCAGTTTTTAAAAGAGACTTGGTAACAAATATTATCAGAAAAAAATTATTGAAGAGTCATGAAACTATTATAAAATTTGCGTTAAAATTATAATTATTTTCTTATTACTTCTATATTTGTCTCTTCATCCTCTTAGAATTAACTAGCAATTGCAGTGTGCTTTCGAAATTACAGCGCATGTAAGACATCTCGGCTTTTGAAATTACATAGAATCATTGAAAACGGAAGGCACATGGAAGAATATTCGAACTTTCGGTTGCTCTGCGCGGCAGCATGTAAAACTTTCTCGCTCGCTTCAACATTCTCTTATCGCGGCGTAGCCCTTTAATTATGCGGGATCGTCTATTTATAGATATGCACGCACACACACACACACACACTTGCATGTGACACCCCTTGTCCCTCCCGAGAATACACTCTCTCACCGGAGACGACGATATTACGTCGTCCTGTGCCCCCCTCGCCGGCAATTAGCGCTGGGCTACAGCAAAATTCGCTATCTGCGAAATTACTGCATTAACGTGGGACGTGCTTCTGAAATATAGCACGAGTTAGCCTTCCTCTTCCTCCTCTCTGTCTGGTCCTTTTCCTTCTACCATCGGGAGTAACGAAAGATCGCCTTACTCGGGTCCCTTCCTGTCTTCGCCAACTGGTCCTCCGCAAAACGCGGAAATGTGACTCACATAACGGCGAGTGCGAAATTACGTAAAATCAGCGACATGTGGTCAGGATGAAGATCTTCTATATATATTACGTATCTTATGAGAATTAATCTTTCTAAAAAAAGTTTTCTTCTACTAACAAGGCTATCAGAATTAACGGTTTTTATCTAAAAGTTATATATTAACTGTTCAGATTATACTTGTCAGTATGACATTTAATTAAAATCTGTTTGTCTATTTTTTTTTAAGTCATTATTTAGATAAATATTTTACATGTATACTTGCTTTATGTTTTTCATTAAAATAAATGTTATACAATTTTGATATATGTTATAAAGAGATGCTTTATTTTTTCCCTCTTTTGCCTTAAAAGTTCATCTTAAGTTATATCAGCGCACATACATACTACACTATGCGTGAAGTAAATGAAGAACATGAACCTCTCTCTGTTTGAAAACACTGGGAAAAAGTGCGTGGTAAAAAGAGGTAAAAAAGGATGAGGGGGAACATGCTACTTTTACCCGTAATTTATCTCAATTTGATTGTAGGAGACATCATAGTTCGGTTTAACCCTCCCTCTCTTTCTCGCATGTAGCCGCCAAGTATTATAAAATTACGATTCCCATATGTCGGTGTGTTGCAATATTGGCAGAACGCCATTGGTAGCCCGATTAATTCGATTGATTGAGACATGCGTTAAATTATATCGCGGTTAATTCCGCCTACCATGCTCTGCGGCGGTGCAATTTGCAATTTTCCCGGCGCAATCGTGTGGATATATGCACTCAATGGCAATGGGAAAATTAATGCGGTCGTATTGATCAATATACATTTCGATCAACACCATGTTATATTTCACTATAATATAATTGAACTTATGGAGATTTAATTCAATTCTAGAAATTTAGTATTACATGATATTACATCACGATTTCTTGTGCATCTTTTTTTAATTAAAGGAAAATACCAAGTCCCACGAATGTTGGTGCATGACATCATTGGAATCGATATTTTCATTCGATATTTCGTAGGAATTTCAAATGTTTTATTCGGATCTTTTTTTCGACTTAATTTTTTCGACTAACTTCTTTCGACTAATGTGCAGCAGACTATGTGATTGAAATTAATATTTTCTAAAACGGGAAATAAGAACCGGCGATGAGAATAAGTCTAAGAAAAGCTCAAAATACGTTTGAAATAATCGCGGGATCGCCGTGAGATTTTCCGTCGAACTCGTTGCCGTTCTCTCCCTCTCGATTTCGCTCGCGGCAGTCGCGGCACGCAACAAACGCGCGCAAGGAACCGCATACCAAGGCGCATCCGTCACGGTGACTTTGACGCGTGCATAAATCCAGGGGGGTCGTCCCGAGCCTGAGTATTGTGAGACTTGTCAGACGCTCGTCTCGCGCCTTCTTTAGAAACGCCATTTCTCTGCGTCACGCGTTCCTCGTTTCGCGATGAGCTGACCTCTCTCTGTCGCTTTCTCTCTCTTTCCATAACCATGATCTCATTATGCCTAAGCGCAGAACCGCTGGATAGTACGAGTCTTTCCATCTGTTGTATTGTTGAAGTCGGAAATAATCTCACGAATAAACTTTGCAATTTACTCTTTGTCGAGTCGTTTAAGGAAACGGTATGTCATGTCTGAATAAAAGTTATAATACTATTATACAAATTGCGCAAGATTTTATTTAAGAATAATCTATATTCTTAAATAATATAAAATTTATATTATTAATCATTAAAAATAGATATATATTCTATATCTATTTTTAATGATTAATAATATAAATTTTATATTATTTAAATGTGTTTCTTTTATATAAATATTTTATATAAATATTATATCTTAAATTGATAAACTATTTCAAATGTTATATTTATGTATTTAATTTATTATATTAAAAAAAATATTTAAGCAACAAATTTCTGCGAAGATATATTAGGATCTAAAATTCATTATGATTTGATTAATTTTTTCATAATTCTTTATAAAAGTGTATTACAAAGTTCTCTTTCCAATGTTAATAAGTTCTTTGAAAGTTTCATCAATAAAGCGGTGCTGCTTAATTGAATCTTCTCACCTTTCCTGAAAAGCCTAGGAGGGCGCAGTCCCTAACACAACCAGGAATTAAGTTTTCTAAAGGCGCGACCCTCGCGATTATGCGGCTTGGAATACGATCGGTTCTTTACAGGGGGAAAGGGGTCACGCTCCTCAAGGTGTAAAATTTTTAAGTCGTCAGGGCACGGCAGCCTCGCCTTTGAATGACGCGTTTTCGGGCGCGATGCGCCGCGCCGAGCTGGGCCGTGCCGAGCCGTCCGTACGAAGGAACGGTCGTATTTTGACACTGCTGACAGCGGGTCCTTATTCTCATGGTAATCCTGCGCCAACGACGCCTTTTCAGGAGCCCGTTTCCCTCCGTGCCGCCGCGTCGTTATCCTTGAGACGACACGAAAGATCTCCTGAGGATCTTCTCCTGACGATCTCCAGACGACGCGAATCGTTAACCAGCGAGTGCTGCTTGGCTCATGTCGCTTTTCGCGTCTGAACAAGTTCCACAGACCTCACGAATTTGTTAAAATCAATTACATCCGGAAATTACTATCATCACTTTATATATAATAAAAAACGTAGTAAAAAAGCTTTTTAAATATTCATTTATGAATATATTATATGAGAAGATGTTTTATATTTAATTTCCATTATACACAATTTTTATGTACTTAAGGGATTGTATAATCTTCATATTGGAGGAGAGAACGAATTTATAAGGCAATATGTGTTACATGAACTGTAGAAGCAGAAAGTAATTTCTTAGTCGGGATCGATAACCGTATCTAATGCGTGACATCATCTGGCCAGGACGAAAGTGCGCCATGAAACCGTCGAGTGCCGTGTGCGAATTTGCCGGATCAGCGATTCTCTAGTGTAATCGCGCATGAGTTTACCTAGTCGATAGGTAGTTTTCCTGCCACGAGCAAAAGGAATAAAAAGAAATATATTCTTCTCATATTGAAAAAAGTACATAGAATTAAAATGAAAATCAAGAATAAGCGAAGTACTGCATAGAACTGCTAGAGTTACTGCTATTATGATTAAATAATATAAATTAAAAACAATTTCTTTGGTTATTCATAACTAATGAAAAATTTTATATTTTTTTTAAATTGTCGATCCTAAGTTTAAACATAATCCACGAACTGGTACACAGATTTTTTAATTATATTCCATCTTAATTTTATTAAAAATTACACACACACACACACAAAACATATATATATATATATATATATATATATATATATATATATATATATATAATACATAATGGAGAAAAATAATTATGTGTAGACAATTTTGAAATTTTTTTGTAAACTGCAAGTACATTTAAAAAAATTGAATCATATAGAATTACATTTATAAGTTATTAACAGAAATAACTCGACATGAAAGAGAGATCCTCTCCTTCAGTTACATACGGTACCGATGAAAAATCAGATAAGAATGATAGCTCCAGTAGCCATTTCTCATCGTAAAAAAAAACTCAAAGTATATTGCGCGTTCAAATAAATTCGTTCTCTCAGTCATGATTCGTCATAAAGACGGTCAAAGCGTTAAATGATATAAACGAACCGTCGAATGTCACAATAGGCCTCCATAACTTCGTCGATATTTCACGGTCGCACAATCGACCCGAATGCCGTCGAGGCCGTTTTATTTTGATAGCTGTCACAACCGCGTCGCCGCAAAGGTCGACAAGAGAAAAGGGAAAGAGGGTGCCATTTTCGATTATTACGGGACATCACAATGGCGAAGGGGAGGATGTTGGCGCGGTCTAGCAGACCTTTCGGTTGACGGTATTTACGGACTCTCGCATAGCGAGTGCGTTAGAAAGCGGAAACACCCCGCGGGCAATGGCGTAAGTATATGCTCTATTCACAAAGATAATTATAATTTGTAAAATCCGATATAAATCAATCCGATTAAAATATACTTGTAAAATCCGATATAAATCCATAAAAAATCAAAGAATCTCTCGTAATAAACGTGCATTCGTCTGCAGTGATTCTCTTATAAGATATGAATGAATATTCAAAATCGTACATCCGGCACTCTTCGTACAATTCAAACGTACGATGGGTGAAAAATTAAGCATTATTTATATAAGATCGCCAATGTTTATCCAGCAAAGAACTAAAATTATTCTTACTCCGATTAAGAACTCGATGATGAACAAACTTCGTGACGCCTTGTTTTAGCTAACATTTTATTTTTAAGGAAAAGCAAGATAAAGAGCCTGAGGATATGCTGAGGCTTCAGTTCGATAACGCGTTTTTCTTTGGTAATCATGGCGAAATTAAATTTCTGGTTACGTTAGATCCGCGCGCGCGTTCAGCGTGAAATTATTTGGGCAGCGTCAACGCAAAATGTGTATGTAAAATTTTAATATGAATCTTTGCGGTCCGACGCGAGTTATGCACGGCGATAGTGGGCTTTAAAAAAACCGGTGTGCTAAGCGTTTTAAAAGCCGCCCGCGATCGACGATAGCGATTTATCATCCTTTTCCGATTTCTCTTGTGCCACGTGAACAACGAATGATACTTTACAAGTACCTGCCCTTTTTTACGATCGCATTCCGTTACGTGACATAATGATACGGAGATTACAAGTTCCGCGCGTATTGGACTACGCTTCATTCAAATATAAATCGATCAAATAGCGTCTATAATAATAAAGAACAATATATATTTAAAATTTTTTTTATTTTTTTAAATTTATTGAAAAATACTTTTTTTTAATTGTTTATATTTTTATTTTTCTTCTCAAATTATGATTTTCTTACTATACAGTTCTTGCTTATATTTTGCAACGCATCGGTATCATAATATTTGTCATCTTATATTGTATTTCCTATGTTACTATAAGAAAATGCCATTATATCAATTCTGTCGCGCAATACAAAATATAACACGGCATCACAAAAATTTTACCCACTTAATTTTACATAATTTTTTAGTACGCGATTAATTAACTTGATTCGAAAAGGCAAAGTCGAACTTTTAGAGAGCCAGATATAAAATTTATTCGATGTTAAATTCAACTATAGAGTGCAGATTCTATCATACAAATTGAGAGAATCACGAATATACGAGAATCACAATATTGACAATAATATAACTTGTTCGGATTTTCTACAATTAAAAAATGTACAAATTATCTTTCTACTTGGTCAAACAGTTCAGAGATAACCAAAGTGGATTTAACTTGAGTGACCGTGCGCATAGAACAGAATAGTCGGAGTTGGTCAAGAATCGCTTTAGGGAACTGTCCATGCCAGAGCCCGCGGCAAAACGGAGGTTTGAACGCTTCTACATGAGGATCCATCAGGCACAAAGAGAGAGAGAACGCGGCTTAAAGTGGTTGTGGCGGACAACCCGGTAAACTTTGAGTCAATTCACTATTGCGGCTTCCTTCACCGCGTTAAAGCGGGTTTCCCCCTCCTGGTAAAGGACGTTTCTCTTGAGTATCTAATCGTCAGGTACAACGATGAAAGTTGCTAACGGCGAGGGAATCGATCGACTGACCATTGGCCACCGAAAACCTGCGATCCGTGGATTGAAAGACGCGATTTTGTACTCAGTACGATTCGGATTTATGACGAAAGTTTAATTCGGCCTTCGATTCAGTTAATCCTTTAAATGCACAAGTTTCTTTTTCGACGAATCTCTCGAAACCTAAAGTAGATTTTAAAATGTATCAGGGCACGACGATCGAAAAGAAAAAAGATGAATATCTTGAGATGCTAATATTTAAATGTAACTCATATTTTAATATGTTTATAGTTTAATAAGGATACTTCAAAAGAATAAATTGATATTCCGATTCCCGTTTTTCAGAGAGTTCTAAAAGATAATGATATGCGTGACACGTGTTTATATTCACATGTAACAGTCGATGAAAACTTCTAAAGAAAGTACTGCGATATGCATATCGAAACCGCATCAAATGCAATACATTAACGCGGATAAACGGGGGGGGAGGGGGTACATGTAATTTACGGTGATCACGTTCCGCACATAACGCGGATCGCGCTTGGGGCGCATATTTAACGCGCTAATAGCCGCGGTAAAGCTCGTACGGTCCGCGCGTGGCGGGGCCGTTGATGTTTTAAATAATCTCAATCGGTCACACGTTTCGTCACGGTACAGCCGAGCTAGAAACATGTTTTTATGTGCGACGAAACACAAAATCGTCGACGCGATCGCCGATGCATTCATTCAGTTGGAAAATACGCGAATATCACGCATGAATTGTCTCCGTGCATCATCTCTCGTTTACGGAATTCATGAACTGTTTAGAGATAGATTTACCGTAATAAAAATTAGATAAAAAAATTTTAACCCTTCTGTTTTGTGAGTATTAAATATTTTGAATATTATGAATTAAGTTTGTGATTGAAATGAAATTTTATTTGTGTAAGAAAAATGTTAAATATCCGCGTAGGCACATTCTCACAATTTTTCAAGAGAATAAGAAAACTTCAATAAGAATGAAATTGTCTTGTAATTTTATAGTTTTATTGGCTGTTAATTAAATGAAAGTTGTACAAGTTCTATTGCTGTTTTCAATACCAATAGAACAGTTAAAAAGACTTCTATGCAAATGAAAAAATCCTGATATGTTCAGTCTGTTCTGTATAAAAAATTCTAAAAACGCGCGAGAGATTTCTCGAGGTCGTTGATTTTTTGAGCTGTTTAAATACAAAGACCATGCTACGAATATACCTTAAATTAAAAGGATATCGTACTTTTTTCCGTTGAATAGAAATCTTTTTCATCTCTTTCAATATGTATATATCAATATCTTCTTGTCATCTATTCGTGACGTATATAGTTTTTCATATTCTCTTTTTATTTTTACAATTCATTAATGACATGCAAGAGTATTAATCCAAAAATATCGTGCTGATATAAAAGATGCGATGCAGCGCCTGAATAAACATCAGTGAAAACGATTTGAGATATTCGACAGGCTGAAGTTTTTAGCAACGGTAAATACATACAAATCTAGCGTCGACAGATTGTACAAGGGACTCTCGGAACACGCCACAATTATGTGCCGCTCCCGTAATTTTGTCCGTCCAGGTTGCAAAAAAGTCGACGCGCGCGTTGAATGAATTCCAAATGCCGACTAATTATCGTCATGTTGGAATTAACCACGTCATGTCAAGGCGCCCGCGGCCACGCGTAGGTTTTGTTTAAAGCTGTACCCCGAATGCATAATGACGGCTCGGTGATGTGCCGTTGGTGGGATGCCAATGTTGCGAATGCGGCGCCGCGTGTCAGTCCTGCTTTTGACACACGCGGCCCGACCCGCTTTGTTTCGCGCCAGCCAGCCGTCTAGGAGAAATTGAAATTTCGTTTAGACACCGCGCCCGAGAGAGCAATGTCCCGATGACGCGCGTATGGAGCTTGATTAACCTCATCACTCAACGCACATTTTGTAGAAATTACGCCGCACAATAACAACGATCCTCCTATTGTGTGGATTGTGACAACAGTTTTCAAAATTGTTCGTCACATATGGATATTTAATATTTTCTTATTAGTCAAGCGGCTAAAGAGAAATTTCATTTTTTATTTATTCTAATTGCTAATTAAATTTTTATCACGATGTGATCTTAATTATTACAAGAAGTAAGATAAGGTAATGAAGAGATACAAAAATTATTGTCAAATAGAAGCGTCCTTGGCGATAATTTAAATTTAAAAAAAATTCGTTGAAATCATAAAAAATCTTCGTCATCGCGCTATACTTAACGATTGGATGGAAATTGTATTCTTAGGTTTCCGCGGTTTTTTCCGGGAAAAAGCATGGGGAAACATACGGGGACGGTGTCTACAATAGCGTTCGATTTTATTGGTCCTCTCTCACGAGTGGTGCATGCACGTTCCGCACACGTGCTCGCACACGTGGGCACGCACGCACACACAGTTCCCTCTCTTTTCCCATATGTGCTGCGAACGTTCGTTTTCACGAGGGACACATACCATGTAACCAGACACTCGCTCCAAATGGTTTCCGTACAGTGCACGTAGACTGCGGTTGCACCGTCGTACTGGTAGTCAGCAGATCGAGAGTAACGCTCTTCTATATATCAGAATTTCGATTGTTATCACAAAACGCATGAAATTTTTATCAAGTATTCATGTTTTCGTTATATGTTTGGTATATTTTCCAGACGTTCGGATAACTTATTTTTCAGAGATAATGAGAAGGATACAAAAAGAATGAACTTTATGAGGAAACGAAAAAGGAATTTATATTGTGAAAAATAAGCAAATTTTTTCCCCGATATGAAATTTTGCAACGGCAATGTGAAATTCAATAACTCGAATTCGGTTGGAGTTAAATGGAAAAATACGAACGCAATTTTCGGCCCAAATTTCGGCATTTTACGCGGCGCAGTTTGTCTCTTTCCATATATTACGCGGCCACAGTCGCGTTGTAATTAAAAAACGCATGTTCCTCGTGATTCGCGCGGTTCGATCCGCATATGCACCGACACGGAAGATATTCATATGCACGTGACATCGAAATTAGAAGTCGTTAAAGTTTTGATGAAAGCACTTAACTATCCGCGAAATTTAATTTGAATTGCAGTTCAAACTGACTGCATTACGAAAATCTGTTTAATCGTTGCGATTTTTCGATGCAATGTTGTTATTCAATATAATAAGTATTTCATGAATATGAAATTGTTTAGAGTTTATTTCGGTAGTTTCGATGAGTTCGATGTAACTGACAAAAATATCAATAAAACATTGATATTGAAAGCTCTTTGTGAAAAAAAGAGCAATGCTTGTTTAAATTTTATCTTTTTGTCCGCGTTGCTCGGATATTTTCAGTTACGTCAGTTTCGCTCTAGAGTTGCGATAAAATGACAATAAAAATAAATGTCAAAAAGGGGGAATGGAAAACTCATCCGGATTTTTAATCACATAAATGCACCACTTTTGATGATTACAGCAAGTACATTAAACTAACAAATTTTACAGCAATTTTCATATGATAGGTATGGTAAATCTCATTATATTTGCGATATCATCAGCCCGTAATTCAAAATGAAACCTGCATTGACGATATTTGCCAACTGGCGTACATATGATGTAAACATAGAACGTACGTGCGGATACATGAAATATAGGGATGCCAGAGTTGTATACTTTCGACAATATGCCGGGACTGCATTGGCTAATGTTGCAACGTCAATAACGTTTATCAGAAATCCAAAATTACGACGCGAATAGAATTTTCCAATGAAGAATTTTATTTATAAAGAGATAATAAATTCTTAATATATTCACGATATTTATATACGTAGTAATAATACGTGGCAAAGCGTGTGTTCATATTAAATAAATTTTCTATATCTTTAAATACATACAAATATTTAACGATAATTATATACTAATTATTTTATTAATAAAATATTCTTTATAATTAGTTGTATGATAACAAAAAATAACGTCTTTATTAATTATTTGCTAAGATTTGCTTCGCATTTTTTATTAAAATATGATGTCACATAGCAATTTATTAAATAGACGGAGTTCGAAAGTATTATATACACGAACTATATAAAAAAATATTTATGCTCTTTTTCCTCTTTGACAATCTGCTTCTCCTGATATTTGTGCGAGTATTTAATTGAGTTATTATTCGCCATTTTTACGATGCCGATATGTGGGATTATTATGCGGAGTAAGTGCACGACGCGATAATTCGAAATTACTGCCTTTACAAGTCCTAGGAGAACGCTTCTGTCAGCGGCAGCCAGCAGCGGGATTAGTCACTCTCCTCGGTGTCCCACGATACTACTTTCGTATTAGGCGAACCGCCATGGTGGTAGAGAACGGGAGCGGGCGAAAGAGTGCAAGAGAAAGCGGCAGCAATCTCGTGGCGACAATTACGCGGCGGTAACGAAACGGCTGCTCAACGCGTTGTAATATCACTGCAACGCTGATAGGCGAGATTAAACTACGGCTTGCCTAATCAGAGCACCCTCGTTGAAGAGGATCAAAATTCTAACGTACTTTCTGCATGTTTTAACAAAATTCTAAGATCTCTTCTCTTAGTCGTATGCATGAAATAAATTAAATCAAATTATTCTCGAAGAATTTTATACTCTATAAATAATGATGTAATTTTATTAAATAATTAATAAAGAAAGATATTTCCTACATTTTTTAAATTAATTTTATGAAAGCATTCGTGCTAAAATGAAAATGTGATATAGTTATAATATTTTTAATATTGCCAGGAATATTTTTAGTAAAATGTGAATTCTGAAAACTGAATTTGTGTACGGTATTAAAAATATGAACAAAATAGAAGCACATAAATCCCTCGTTGTTATTTACCACAAGTGCTTGATTTACAGAGTGCTTTGTCACTGATTGCGCGATCGGAAAATCTATGTCGATATATCGTACATCTCCTACATATTTCATATATTAAAAACGTCACACGGCTTTGTCAATCAATATTACAATCTCGATATAGAAGTAGAGTTGGAAGCTGCGCGCCCGTCGATATTTGTCACATACTGCGCGCTTTTATTTCACATCGGGGACCAGAGATTTTTCCGTATTTATTTTGAGTGGATTTTTTATCATGCGCTCGCCGAAAAACTCGTGGCGCAGACGAAATTCGAAGTTAAACGTCACTTTACAATCCGCATCGCAGATACACGGTGAATAAAATTCGTATTTTTCCTATATCAATATTTGCAAAACTTCTCTGTATCCGATCAAAAAATCCCGGCGTCGCAACCTATCTATAATAAAGCACGTACGAGAGGGGGCAACTGGCAAAAAATTTTTTATCATCGTTTTCAACGTGATGGACTATAATCAAATCGATGGCTCGGTGCAACAAGATTTTAAAAACAAATTTTTGAAGTGCTTATCGGGCGTATATATTTCATGCTAATAAAACGGAGTTACGTGTCAAGTGACAAGACAAAAAACAATTCTAGGACAGATTGTTCTTGTATTTTAGAACGGTATATTTATGGAAAAAATTTTATTCAAGTTTCAATTTTTTCACGAAAATTTATCTTTTTTTAGCGGAAAAGTCATAGAATCATCAGAAAAAATTTTTTATTTTTCAACGTTCAGTTTTTTAAGATATGAGATGGATTTTTTTTGTTGAGGGGAAGTATATATTTCTTCTCATGCTACTCTAAGAAATTTAATATCTGAGTTACAACATTTTTAATATATGAGTTACAACATTTTTGCAAGCTATCAACGTCTAATGTGTGTAGTGGATAAATCAAGTTGGTCAATGGATCGAAAGGCGATGCTCGTGGAGGGTAAGAGTTTAAATTTGTTCTTGGCACTCGGCTGATGTTGCGGAAGATATTGCAGGAGTGGATAATTTACTCGATTATTTAATAGCTTTGGCTGCGGCAACGAGCCAAAGCTTTACACGTACAGCATACTACGAAGCGGCACGACGTGCGCCCGGATGTTGCCAACTTTTGTGAATGGAATTATGACATAACATCGACAAAATTGCGCTCTTTTGAAATTATGTTATCATACGGTCGCCCAAAGAAGATGCTTTTATGCGTGTACAATAATTTGATTAATAATTAAAAGTATAGTTAAAAGTATCAATTATTATTTAAAATTTTATACTGTAGAAAATTTAATAAATAAATAATTTATTAAATAATATTTTATCTTACACATTGGAAAGTTATATCAATTTATTATAAATGTAAAATTATATTTATTTATTTATACATAATTTATATGCCTTGCGGCTTAAAATAGAACCTAACCTAATCGTAAAAAGACAAAAAGCACGAAGAAGATATTTTTTATATTTGTTTCGTACGTTGCAAATATTTCCATATTTATCACACTTTTTCAGATAATTTTCTGAAAATATGACACTCATAAGTACGATAGTTAGAATATTATTTGCGTCAGCTTTTCAATTATAGCATGCTGAATAATGCCACGTGTACCGTCCTAGACTGAGATTCCATATTAAACCTTTTTTGCTGGCGAATTACTCATTACCGCGTTAACAACCTCGGGAACGTGCCGACCTTAATCACGATTCACAAATTAATCTCGCCGCACCGCCGACCGAAGGTATCGTTTGTTGACGGCACCGTCTAGCCAAATATATTACCTAGGATCCGGAAGACGTGCGAATAAGTTATGATTGTATGCATGGAGATTACCCCTCCGACTTCGGCAAATATATCCGTTGTACCGGTTGTAATTTAATCGGCGGAATGTCGAGAATTCGACGCGTGAACCCTCCCGAATCTCCTGGATACAGGAACGCTGGAAAAATCGTTAGGCTGACTTGGAAACGATAATAAAGAGAGTGGGTTGCTAATATGCCCGAGAACCAAAGTCAGTTAAAAATAATCTCGATAAAGTGTGTATATCGCAGTAAAATGTAGTATTATTTTCGCGCGCGCATTTAGGCTTTAAATTACTTTAAATTACATTTAATTAATTAATTCTCAATTATTACAGTTAAAATAGTGCATTTATTATTATCGATATGTTACTACATAAATAAATAGCAATTATAATTTATATTTGATTGCTTTATTAAATTAATAATAGTAAGGCTCCAAGGATAAATCAAATGATATTAGAATTAAATTGCTACGAGAGCCGCCGTACTTATTGATGCGTACTAATTAAAGTGTGCGAAAAAGATGTGATACGCAAAATAGTTAGAAAACTAATTAAAAGTTTACTTACGAATCCGCAAAAATTTGCTTTATGTTTCAGCAATTGGAAAAATATAATATTAAAAATATGGTATAATATTAAATAATAATAAGATAGAAGTTTCTTCTTTTTAATATTTTGTAAAATATCGGTGCTCGAACGAAATTTGATTATCGTAGCTGGTAATCGGGTTCTATTGAGATCAAATTGACCGAAAATGCGCACGAGAATTAATTTAATCCTTCAATTGAACTTGATCCATTCTTGATTTAACATCAATATTGAATCAATAACGGTTCGTTTCGAACGACGAACTTTACAAAAAATTGTATAATCTTACCACGAGAACGCTAATTGCCGTTCTATTGGTATAAGAAAATGAGACTTCATTTAATGGCCGTGGTCATTGAAACTGGCAAGTGAAAGAGTACAGAATCTCAAAAGATTTGTCTTTCTCTATCAAATTAGACTGTCGTATCTGCATAATTTCAAACCAAATTAGAAAATAAATTGCAATTTAGCTCGTATTGATTCTTTCCTTCTTTTCATTGATTGAAAATCAAGCGAGCTTTTAATGTTCTTAAAATAATAATCTATTAACGTTAAAAAACGTTTCAATACTTTGATATATCACAACTTTTCCTTATTATAACCACGTAAATATAGAATTAACGAAAATTATTTTCTTGCAGGTGGAAATAGCGATGTCGAGGATTCGGACACTGACGTGCAGGACTACAGCACGGACGATGACTACAACGATGTTTTTGACTCGACTACCAACGGGTGAGTCTTGTATAACTTGCAACGTTTATCGTCTTATCGTCTTATCGCAGAATTAAATACGAAACACATATCCGTCTAACCTGCGCCGCACTTAATTAGCAATTAAAATTGTTATTGATCGCGTCTATCCGCGATGACCGAAGACTTCCTCCCTACGTCCGAGTGAAATTGCCGAGACAAGCAAGAAATCAACTCGGAGAACCCTTTTTAATTGCATTACTCACTTTTACACGTACATTCTCTCGTCCTTGTCTGTTCTTTTTGTGGGAATTCTCCATTGCTAAAACGGGAAGACAGGATAAGAATACTTCAGTGACCGCCGAACCGCATCAAAGTATCTTTTGGGATAATTGACTTATCCTGAAGGAAACGCAATTTGATATTAGCATCAATATTAATACATTTTACGTGTGTGTGTGTGTGTGTGTGTTATTTTATTCATTGTTATTTAATGAAATTTATTTGGATATTTCCAATACCCGCGTAAGATAAAATAAGAAAATATACATTTATTAATGAATAGAAGTCTCGAATATTTTATTTAGATAAAAAATATTTTTGTCAGAAGAATTGAAGAGCGTATATAAATAATAACGATATGTATTAAGATCGGGAAAGTTGAAATTTCTTTGTCATCTTTAGTAGTGATATCACGCGCGGGCTATTTGCTAATTGGACATCAAAAGTGGCAAGTATGACAATTGCATAAAAAAGAATTATATGAGGGAGACGAAAAACATTTCAGAGATTCATTTCTATCGTATAACGGCAAATCGAGACAAGGACAAGGGGGAGAGGAGCCCCCGCAGGGCTTAATAAGGAAGCGACTTGATTGGTTCGATTCGAAAGCTAATAATGCCACTTCCCCGTGTAGGCAAACCCCGTTTGGAACTGCAAAGGCTGCCGCACGATTAAATTTGAATTCTCTGTTTCCCCTTTCCACCCCCTACCTACGAGTAAGCTAATTTGCGAAGGACGCGTCGATAGAGCCAATCGAAATTCCACAGTTCAAATTTCATATCCGCGTTTTCCCCGGGCACAGCGACCGGCGAAGCAGGTTTCCGACAGGCTTCTCCGCGCGCGCGGTATGAGTTTACAGCGGGATGAAAATATATTCGAAAATTCCCATCTCGGGGATGTCCCTTCGCGCCCGAGATCTCGAGGAAAAAAGTCGCGCAATTTCCGCGTTTGCGACTCGCGCCGTGCGATTTTCTCCCCGCGAGGAGTCGATATCGACGTCCTGTCGCAATAAATCAGTTTTGTCGTTACACCGGAAAATTTAATATCGAAATCAACGTCGAACAAAGAGAAAAAGTTCTAAATTCGTCGAAGGATAGATACTTCAAACGTCACATTCGAGTTTCAGACTATCCTTGCGATAAAAATATACTTTTTTAATTTTTTGTCAACATTTATATATATATATATATATTTTTTTTTTAGAAGACACTTTTATCTTATCAAATATAAAATTTCACAGTTTATACAGTTTGAGATTTCTTCGCAATTTTCTCTTCTCAAGAATTCCTATCATAATAAATTTTGTCGATCAGAAAATTGAATACCAAAATTGATGTTATGAGAAGGAAAAGTTTACATTCCTTTTTTTTTAATTAAAAGATAATTATTTCAAGTAATGAGTGATTAAAAACAATCTCTTGATGTTAAATGAATTAATGTAACGCAATTAAATAATACTCTATATAGTAATCATTTAAGAAAATTAATGTGTGTATATTTTTAAATAAACTCAGCAGTATTTCTCCCGCACGCAGGAGTGTGCGAATCGACATACAGAACAAAGATTTACCGCGGCATATATTTCGACACGATAATACACTCGTCGTTATTGAAATTACACGCCATAAAACGCGCGTGCGACATCTTGCTTCCAAGACAGCATATATATCTTTGGCCGTTTCATAAAATTTATATCTTCCTTTCGCGTAGTCGTACTCAGAGAAAATATATTTTAAGAATCTACATACAGCTATGCCTTAATGCTGCAGAATTTTAATTTCATGCATCTATGAATTATTATCGTGAATAAAATATTTTTCAAACACGGAAGAACTCGTGAGCGGTATAAATATAATGCCAGAACTGCGTAACATAGTGAAACATAGTGCAAAAAATGAAACATTAAGTAATTAACGTAGAACTCAAACGAATTATTATTCTATATACTATACTATATATATAAAACATAATGTGTCGTAAATATGTTATAACTACATTGATTGTTTTGTGTTTGTCAAACTCAAATTTAATATACAAAATTTAACGGCAATATAATTTCGTACGTTTTGTGTTAGATAATGCTTAGCTAGGTAAAGTTGTAATAATCATCGATCATCTACGACGATTAATTTTAATCGCATCAACCCGAGGCTATACTCAAGTTTGTTGTCACACAACCTTGGCTTTACACAGTATCCCAAAATATCACGTTTAGGCACTTGCACGAGAGAAGCATTAATTTACATCATTACATGGCGACATAATGACACGGTAATGGGTTCGCCGCGATTGAAATTACACAGCCTAGTCGATCGGTGGTGACACTATGGTCGCGATATCGATAGGACCCGGAACCCACACTGTGCGACCCACTTTGTGCGCGTTGTACGTGCGTGCGTGCGTGCGTGCGCGTATGCGTATGCGTGTACACACAATCTCAATACACACTTCTCCAATGCGATCACTATACATTATTCCACCCTAAATGCGGCATAGCTCCATTAATATTGATGCTCGGTTGGCTGTGGGCTTCTACGAGTAGCCACGTCTCTATACGGGATATTAAGCAACAATAGATCTCCATCCTGGAGAAGCCCTTATAATCGTACGATTACGCCGCAGTTGCTCGGGGAAGAATTCAATCCGATCAAGCTGGATTAGAATTTTCGAATATATATAATATATAATATGAAGTTAGTAACACCGATGAAAAAAATATTTTAAAAAAATTTAAGTCGTTCTTAAAATTATGTACGTGTACGAATATAAATGAAAATAAATATATTGTAATTATAAATATAACTAAAACTATAAATACTTTGATATATATATATAATATATAATAAATTGCCCGGGGGAAATCAAGTGTTAATCGATTCGTCTATTAACGATTATTCGTACACGATTCGTGCCGAAAACTTGTATAGCCGCAGTATCACCGGTAATAATCATTGGCACGATATTGTTTACCTCTAATTTGGATGTAAATGTAACGGCGTGCATTGCTCCCCAATGAACATTGAGCACGCTAATGTTACAACAACATGTTATTGGTCTGAAAATGACAACAATGTTTGATACTATTTTGCCTGCAATTTCCAATCATGACATAATAGAAATCATTATTTATATCATTATAGTAACAAATACGTAATATGTAAAGATATAACCGATATAAATTGCTCAACAATTGTCGGTTATAATATTACATATTACATATCAAACAAATGATATACGCAAGGAAATTATGAAATGAGTTGCGATTGGCTCATATTCCCATTGTACATTAAACATCAAATGTATCTGCACTGTTTCGAGTTTTATTTTTCTAACATAAAATTATATTGAACGCGATCATTATTCAATGCGAAATTTTTTGTTAATAATATAATTTTCTAGATATTGAAGAAAAAATCATCGCCAATGAAGGTTGTCGTGCTTTATTTACGAAAATGTTTGTGAAACGAAATTATATTCTTGTTATAAACATAATAAAAAAGAATTTCAAAAACAGTTGTATTCAATGGAATAAAATTGATTAAAAAAAAATAAATAAATAATGAAAATGATTACACTAATATAAAGTATTATAAAATTTTTTAATATTTGAATGAGAGTATGCTCAATCCATTACGACTTTCCATTCTACAATTTGTACGTTTCCTTCCCGCATTAACTTTAACTTTCCAAGCAGACGAGCGGGAAACAAGCACTGCCACTTAAAACGTTGTCTCCGACATTGGGGTGCGGGACTAGTTCGTCGTTGAGCGGTCGAAGAACGGAAGGGAGAGGGTGGGTTAAACGTTGCATTATTTATAGAAACCTTGTAACCTCCTAATCTCTGTCTGAGAAGGTCTTCTGCCTACTTGAAATGGCCAACGAAGAAAGTGACGTAATGCCATCGGTGCGACGAAGTGTTAACGCTCTCCAACGCGTTTTCCCTACAAATTTTCCACGTCTCTTCTGGAAATCTTAGAAATTACATCTTATTTTACCCATTTCAATTGCGCTATTTAATTATGTAAGATTTTTGTTATAATTATGTAACGCGCGTTTTAACAAAACGTGTATTACTTAAAACGCAAACAAAAATTACATTATCTTTTTATGTATTTTTTATTTATAATTTTATCTGTCTTTATTTTCAATCTGTAAAAACCGATTTTTTTAAAAAAAGACGAAAGTTTATTTGGATTTGTCACTTTAATTACATTTAAATGCATGTAAAAGCACATATCTCTACCTTATATCTTAATCCAATTTTTTAATAAAAAGAAGAAACTTTTACCTTTTATATGTTCAATTTTTTATATTTTTGTTTTAATCCGCAGTTTTCAAATTTGAAATTGAATATATAGGATTTTGAATTTGTTATAGCGCAATATAGTTATGAAATTTAATCGGCGACCACATGCTGATGATCGCGCTCATTTGGTACACGAATGCGCAACACATTCGTGCAATAATATCTTGTGTATGGAACAAATATCATGATGTACACTGCGAGGGGCCGGACCGCATAATTAGCAGAGTTGCATACGCTATTATATATTGCGAATATATGTCGTGGGCGTTCTATAAATCCCTTTGTCGATCTTTGCTGTCACCGCCCTCCACTATAGGGTAGAGCAAACTGTATATTTACTCTGATATTAATTATTTCCAGTTACGATCGATTATGTTTGATTCGATCAATTGCAAATGCTCCTATAATTAGGTCTTGTCAAACAAAGTGTATTATCATTTTATAAAAATTTCATCATTTTATATATATAAAAATCGGCATTTAAAAAGATCGACAGGTAATGGCGGTCCATATAAAATACACATTGATAATTATTGTCCGACATTAAAAACAGGAATATAAATAATCAACATGTTACTTATGGAAAATATTTCAATCACATAACATTCATGTTATTTTAATATAAGGTATTCTAATTTTATTTCTTCCTTGAATATTTTTATAGAATACTTAATTAATGAAATTAGATGTGCTATAAAAAATTAACAAAGAAAAAAAATAAAATTATCTTATAAATCTTAAAAAAAGTTCTCTAGAAAATATGAAGTAAAAGTTCTATTTTAGATATTCATTTCACAAAAATTCAATACAAAAATTATTGTGACTTTTTAGCAAATCTTATGAATAAATAATATAAAATTATTTGCAATAAACAACAATTTTTAAATATGTAAATCTCGCATCTCATTTAAAAAAATAAAATTATTTTATTTACACTTCGGAAGTGAAGTAGAATGATACGTGATCTTTTTGATACCTAAAGCTTTTAAAGATTTTAATCCTGCTCAGCTCACTGTATCTTCTAAAATTTTTCCACGTTATGACACGGTGAGACAGCGTGACAAAAATGTCGTGATGAACCGATAGATAAGAGTATAGTGTCGCATTTACGTACGTAAATGTATGCAATTTTATGTATATATCGCGCGTCATGCCGAGTTAAGAATGCACGCGCATGTCATCGCGTACAGCACGCCGAAAGTGGAAAAGGCACGTTTCGCTTCAACCGACTGATAAACGTGGTGTCCGCTTCAAAATGCATAGAATTACTTTACATGGCGAGTAGATAAAGCGCAGTCAACTGGCACGTTGTGCAACGCCACAGGCGGTGTACGTATTTTCATCTTGCCCGTCTACACGCCGCTAATTTCATACGCGCCACCCGGCGTCGAAAGCTGCGAGCCACGGTTGTGACACACGTCGCCGTTGATTTTTATGCAATTTGCACTGGCGCATTTATGCACCGAGCTGCACCGACAAGTTCCCAGTTTTTGACGCATCACCGAAATCAAACTTTCACTACATTTAATTAGGAATTCAGAGCAAATTTTTTTCAAATTTACATTTAGTACAGGATGAGATATAGAAAAAAAATCAGGATTAGATTTAAGGTCGAAAATTCCCTAACAAAATTGTGAAGGAATTAATAATCCTGATATTTACGTAATATTTACATAATAAAATCTTATTTTTCGAGTGAATTTTACTTACACGGAATTGAAAAATGTTAAGGAATTATATGAAAATAATATTGTAAAACAATATTTCAAAATTAATATTTTAATCGATAAGTGAGGGTGGCGCATATTTTTTGGCGCAAAATTTGTGTTATATATTTGTGTATATATCATAATAAAAGAAAATACAGAACAGACACGTATATCATTAAGTATATCTTATGCATATACATTTTCAAATTCTCATTTGAAAGATATTTTATATATCATGATTTAAAATATCAATTTTTATTATATATATTTCGTGGCGGTTATCTTATATCAGTTACTCTGGTAAATGTTTGCATATTCATATTGTTTCGAGGCGAACTTCATGGCAGACCTGTACCAGCGCGATGACTTACTGATCATAGCTGATTTATATTCAATAACCAGCGGTAAACGCGGGGGTTAGTTACCCTCTCCCCGCCATATCCACGTGCAATCACGTCCTGCCACGTGCAAACGTAGCTGATGGTACGTACACAGACGTTCCTCACGTCCGTGTATCTAAGGACTCGCACACGCATTCGCACATATACACATACACAGTTCTTGCCGACTTGCACGCACACAGGCGGCAATGTAAACTCGATGATTGGCCCTCTGCGGAAGGATAGGGTCACCCTAACCGTCCTGTTCCTCCGTTTGTGTTCCTTCGCATATCAGCCATCGCTCGAATTTCCTCGCAACGAGAGCGGCTACCGAGCAAAATTTAATGGAGGGCTACTTATGAATGCATAAGAGATCTTTTTTTAAAGCTAGTTGCGGTAAAAGCGCAAATCGGATTAACAAAATAAAAGCGGGGACTTCTATGTCGTCTATAATAATCGGTTTAATAGAATTGCAATTAAAATAAAAAAGATACTCGATGTATATAGCTCCAAGAATAAAATTCAAAAATAGAGAAAATTGCCGATGTGAGCTTCCGCGGGTATTAGTGCGTAGAAATGTAGATAAATAATTATAGTTTATTAATGATAAGGTATTGATATATTGTCAGCAGACGTTTCGAATCCAAATTTGAGTTCTCTTTAGTACAAATTATAAATCATCCTTCTTGTACGGAGGAGTGATTTGGAGGGATATCTCATTTATTAATTTGTACTGAAGAGGATTCAAATTTGGAGTCGAAACGTCTGCTGACAATATACCAATCCTTTATCATTAACAAGTTGTAATTATTTATCTATATTTCTATGCAATATCCGCGGAATTTCACATTGACAATTTTCTCTATCTTTGAATTTAATAGAATTATTTAAAAAATGGAAATTGAGAAATCTAGAAGCGTGTAATATTCACTTGAATAGAGAGAATCTTGGCAACTACATTGAGTTCGTATTTCAACTTACGATGTAATAAATATATATATATATAACTAAAATATATAAATGACATTGCGATAAAGAAGATCGCTCAAAAAAATATGTTCTTCTTAAACTGAAATCATCCTTTCATTATAAAAAAATTTATATATTTATATCTATTTATATATAATTTGATTTTATTAATTAATTTTAAAATTTTATTTAAATCAAATGTCTCACATGGTATTTTGCATTAGTCTCACTGACTATCAGGATTCCACCAAGCGCGTATTTAAGTATCTTTTTTAAATGTATTTCCATTTTTTTGGTGTGCCAAGCAGTAACAATATCAATATGACAAATGCGCATAATGACCACGTTTCATCGCTGTCGTATGAAAGTGTTAGCATCCAAATGGCGCGTATCTCTTGTTACAATGGTATATGACGTAACAATATGGTTGTCGGCGACCGTCGCCGTGTGAAATGTGGCTGCATCGGCGACATAATTAAAGTCGCCCTTTGTCTCGCGTGCGCATTTCACTTGAATTATTTCCGTGACTTTCAGGAATTCAGTAGGAGAAAGCGTGGAAGCGCCACTGGTCGTATCTTTGCGCGAATATACAGAAAAAAATGTGCGGTGCACATTTTCTGAAAACGTGCGCTTTGCTAAATGCGTCTCACGACATCATATATCAAGTCCCCCGCGATAAGAGAAACTAAGCGCAAAACTACGCTTTTACTTTCACAGAGTGAAAGTGAGAAAAGAAGATAAAAATTGCACGACTCTGAGTATCGATGTACTTATATTTAATTTTGCATTCATAGTATTTGAGTTCTCTCGAATTGATACTCACCGAAGTGCAAACGGCCATCTGATCGTCTCTACTCGCCGGAAGCTGCAATTGATTGCAGCATCCATGTCTCTGAAGTGCATTGCGTCGAGCGTGATGCCAGCATCTCTCTCACGATTATCACCAACGTGCATAAATCCACATCCCTGAGGACATGATATTGATTGAGAATGTTATATAATTTCGCTTTTGAAAAAATAATGTAATGTTCGAGGCATACGTTACAGATGTGAGAGAAAGTAAAATATTTTTAGAAAATGTATCTAATAGATAATTTATTTGATTAGACAGATATTATAAAAATTAAAAAATATAAATAATTATTAATTGAGAGATAAATAATTTACTTTTGGTGATGTGTAAATGATGTCAACAATTATTTTTTATGTATAGTTATACTAGTTTTGTACTATTTTATCTTGAATAAAAAGGATTATTTGATTTGTTTATATATAAATTCTACTTTTCTATTTGTTATTCTATTTTAAAAATCAATTAATATATTATATTTATTAATTAATAGAATTAATTTGAATTTTTATTAATTAAATAGAATTTATGTAAGTAATTCTATTTATAAAATTTTTATATAATTTTCCGAGAGATCTGATCAAGTGATTTTAAAATCTATTCATGCTACGGTTTATACAGATATAATCTGACGTTGATTCAGCTAAAGGTCTTTGCAAGCTTAATAAGGTATAGATATCTGAACGATAAAGTTTATATACCTCAATGATACCTCGTTACAAAGTTATATTATTATCTAGACCGTAGGGATTATGGATGCGATCGATAGAGAGATATTTAAATGCATGATATTTAATCTAATAACATTAGCAAATATATCGTGCTGCAAGATAATAATACAATAACATAAAGCACGTATAATGTATATTTGTTTATTATTTTTATACATATATTACGTTGATCAAATTAGAATTTTAATTGCTAAATCATTGTTTTTTATCTGCTACATATGCCTATTAAATGTGCACTAAAAAGTAATTTTTTTAAAGTATCTTTATGCAAATAAAGATACTTAAAAAAATTATTTTTTACTGTTTACATTTTACTGTTATAAAATATACGTTTTATCATCTTTTTCGCAGAACCGACGTGGACGCTGCATCCGGCACGAAAAGTGGCACTTTAAAATTCGTAAGGACTCTGACAAACATCTCGAAAGATGCCGGCGGCATTGCTCATATGCGATGCGAAGTCGTGGGCGATCCACCTCCGACAAAGATACGATGGTACAAGAATGAAGCGCCATTGGAAGAAAACCGACCGAAAATCACTATTAGGAAAATACACGCGCAAGTACGTGTAATTGTTAAACTATTAGTTTGTACAACTGTTTCTTTAAAGTTTTGTGTACGAAAGATTTTGTCACTTTCAAATTCAATTTTCTTTATAGTTAAAAAAAAATTTAAATTTTATATATGCGTATATCTTTTTATATATTTTATTAAAAAAAGTTTTTGTATTTTCTCATTTTCAGTTTATTTATAATTCTTAAATTACTGTAATAGATGCAGATACATGTAACATTTCAGATGCATGAACATGTGGCGAAGAACTTGGCAGGAAGTCGATTAAAAATCACAAATTTGGACGTTTCTGATATTGGTTTTTACACTTGTCGCGTCACCAACGGTAAGGATCAAATCCAGAGCGAAGGAACCCTGCGAGTCGATTCCTCAAAGAAATGGCCAGGTAAGTCAAAATTAAGTTTTTATCAGCGCTTTGTACCATAATGTTCTACCCAATAGTAATTTTGTGTAATAAAATAGTGAACAAGGCTTGTATGTGTATTTGTTAAAATAATGAACAATTGTTTCGAGATTAATTTTATCTAGAACATTTAATTACTTGATAAATTAAAAATTCTATACTATTCAAATAATCGACTTTTTACGATACGTTATTATTCCAATTTAAATTTAGCTGAAAAAGATTTTTTATATTTAGTAGTAAAATTACGCTCGAGCGAACATTACGCAATTACGTTAATGAACCTCGGTGTAACCATTAGGAATAATAATCGTATCTCTTTTAGTTTTAAAGCCACGCGAAGCAGTTCGCCCTATAATTTGAGTAGTTAACATTTCGCGGGAATAATTAAACATGCGAGTTTTAAACACGCGGCCCGTAAAATGCGGCAAATATGATATTTCCACGTCACCGGGGAAACGGGTCTCGAAGGTGGGCTTTACGGTCATAACTCGCTTACAGAACGACATTGTAAAAAATATTTGTAATGCGCGAGGTGAATTGCGACATTTTATCTACTCCGTCGCGATGAGAATTTTCGAGTAAACGCATTAAACGCCGGAGGTAACGGTGTATGTTTGACGTGAGAGCATTATCATAAAACGCAAAACTGTCTGACTATGGAAACGGCCATACAGCTTGGCTCTACACCAGCTGTATTGTTATCTTATACTATGCAAGGGCGTAGACAAAATTCTCTTCTGGCGGTATCAAGTCGGATTTATTAAGAAAATTTGTTTTAGATTCGCTATGAAGAATCTTATATTAATTATTTTTACATAAACATAGATAATACAGAAATTATTTAGAAATTTCTGAATTGATTTGAAATTCGATTATTACTGATTATTACTGATTTCTGAATTGGTTTGAAATTCGATTATTACTGATCTTCTCGATAAAATGAATGATAATTTACGCGCGAAAAAGAATTTGTTTTATATGATAATTTATTTGATTATTTTTACATTAGTTTGGTTCAATTTTTTTCTTTCTTTCACGTGTTACTTATTTTGTTTATTTCCATTTATTTTTATTGTGCGCATGCGTTTATTTTATATTATATATTTAAATTTTTCTCTCATCCTTATTTTAAAAATTTTGAACTTCGAATCCTTTAAAAACACTCTTGCCTACATCCCTGTGTTATCTCCTGGTGGTTCACGATTACGATGCGCTACGCTTTCACCTGAGATCATTCCGGTTAATGTGATATTAGAGTAAATATTTGAAGACTCTAACTAAGAAAAGGTGCGAATTATTAATAAATTTTCGAGCTGTTTAAATTCTAGAGCTCTAAGGTTAATTTAAAAACTGACATAACATTATAACAATATTTATCTTAAATAATTTAAATCACGGTCAATATTTATCTTATTTTGGTATTTGTCGGCGTATTCGTAACAACAAATTTCTGTTATTTATAATTTTTATAGCTATCCGAAAAAATATTTTACATAAAGTAGAGCTATTTGTTGTGATAAGCTATAATTGTCGAGTTTATATGACCGTAAAACATTAACATCCAAAATACATTTTGCTGTTACGTTTATTTGCGCAAATATGTCGTTTCGATTTTTGCTAGGTAATAAAAGGAACTGTACCTAACTGTATCTTTCCTAAATCATGTTCGATTTTCAGACTGAGAAGGAATTATAAAAGTAATGTCGTTATACGAATACCGCGTTCCTTACCGTAATGAAAATCGAATCGAATTAAGAAAAAGTGAAAGTCAGGTTCGTAGTTGTTGAGGAAGATGACGAAGAAAAGCTCTTTCGTGCTTTCGGTTTCGAGAATAAGAAACTTAACGTGGTCGTAAAACTGTCAATTTTAGAACGAATTCACGATTGACATCTGTTACAAAAGTAGATGTGGGACAAATTAGAGAAAAATATAATGTATAGAGAAAGTTATTTTACTGTATATTTGAAATGTATATCTTTATACCGTTACTTTATGAGAATAAATGATAAATATTAATTGCAAGTTCAAAATAACCACTAAAGTTCAACTTTATTCAAAATAACTGTTTAAATTGATTACCAAGATTAAATTACCAAAATAATTGTTAAACTTGATTATTTAATTAATGTATATCGTTATTCTACAATAATATCTATTATTAGTTGTGGTCAATGTAATAACATATAATTTATAATATTATGCGGAAGAAAATTATTATACACACTATTCTGTATTATTTTAAACTTCGAAATCCGTCGGAGATTAATCCTGGCACTAAATTATTTACCGAGATCATAATTTGTTTACTCTTCAACGGAGTAATATTTTATTTAAACGCGTCGGGAGTAATAATTCGCCGACTAATAGTGTTTTACTCCGTGTGCAACACACGATATATTCTACTTTTCGAGATCACAATTTTTTCTCTTGACACTCTCTTTCCGGGATGTCAGAGACTTCACTTCACTTCAAGAACTTTATTATGCGTGGTGTAAATTAGTTTCAATTTATCGTAAGACGAGGGGCAAACTTCTTAAAGCCAAACTCCAAGCATTTCCCTAGGACGAAGTTATTGTGCGACAGCTCAGACAAATTCTAATCCAGTCCCGTAGTGTTTCGCTTAATGCGTGAAGTACAGCAAGAACGAAACAAACCTCAGTAAAGTCTATCTCGTGAAGATAGACAAACTATACTGACTCTTCTTCTGGGGAAGGAAAGTTTGCTGTTAATACCGCGTGAGTAGAATTTGGAAGCTTTAGCAACTTGAGTTTCAAGGATTTCGGTCAGTTGAGGCATACTATTTATCATTAATCAATTGTAGGTGTCAATCAATTGTAAGTCATAAACATTGAAAAAAAAAATAGATATCTTGCTACGAAAATTCATAAACATTGAAAAGTCATAAACATTGAAAAAAGATATTTTGCTACGAAAATTATTTAAAATAATAATTTTGCAATTTTTTTCGATATAGACATATTAGACTTCTAATCTAAA
>JANQDE010000010.1:213513-256730 GCA_037157785.1 Cephalotes varians
ACCCCCCTATGTACATACATACCCCCCTATGTACATACATACCCCCCTATGTACATACATACCCTATGTACACACATACCCTATGTACATACAGGGTGGCCCATTTTAATCTAACCACTCAAATAACTCACTGGGAATGACCCAAATCAAAAAATGTTTCGGGACAAAAGTTTCTATTTTTGGGGGGAAATTGAATGGTGACCTTGAAGTTGACCTTAAAGTCGATTTTCAAGGTTATTTCAAGGTCTACTTCATTTTTTAAAATAGGAACCCCTATTTTTGACCCCAGATTCTGATAGTGCTTGAAATTCTGCGTTCAACCATATGAATTTTAATAGGGGTCAAATGTCATTTCAAGGTCAAAAAGAAAAAAAAAATTATAAATAAATGCTGATTGTAAACATAATTTTGACTTCAATTGACGATATTGCATGGTGAAAATTTTTCTCCTGCCAGCATTCCCCAGGAATAACGACTTTAACGTGGCAGAACTTTGTTTTCATCGGGGTGCTTGTTTATCGTGAGTCCTCTATTGCAGTGCTCGGAATTAAATGCACATTTCAGTCCGATTTCCGAGGCGCAGCCCAACCGTACTTTTCGGCAAATTATCATTATGGTTCCAGCATATKTCTTATCGCGAYGCYCCTGAGGCACAGCGTCACGTGAGCGATCGGCGGCTCGGCCGTCGAGCTACGAGCGATAGTGGGAGGACGGTGGGCTGCGCCTCGAAAATCGGACTGAAATGTGCATTTAATTCCGAGCACTGATTTAGGCGATCAATACGCATTTGGCAGTTCTCTCTCCTAGTATTGATATAGCAGTATATTTTTACATAATAATTTTTAAATATATGATTGCAAGCATAGGCGGTAGCATAGTGGCAATTTTATTTTATTTTAAAAATTAAAGTATGTACTCAACTTATATTGAATATAATGTAAAAATAAATATACTTGTATATAATATCCACAAAAGATATTATCTTCAATAATCTAGAATTGAAGCGTACTTTGCTTTATGCACAATTTCATGAAAATGTATACCGATTGTCGTATGGCAGCCAAGATTTACTTTCCGCGTGTTTGCAAGCGATTGTTTCACGTGATACGGAAACCGACCAAATTCGCCGCACGTCGTCTACATCGTAAACTCCAGGCGCAATGAAATTCATATCGCAAACGTGGAGCTTGGCGTACACTCGAGTTTCAGACTGTCGTTGGCGACGTATCCTTTAAGCTTACCAATCTATCCTCTAATGTCTTCGTTCTTAAATTCTCCTCGAATATAAATTATATAATTTAATGAAGAATGTATCTTACAAGAAAGTTGTGTTGAAAATAATTCAAATCTTTTATATTATTTATCAAATTTGTAATATATTCATAATAATAAGAAAAAAATGTTGAAAAATTATGAGAAAAACTGCCAAGGATAAATAGACTTTACTAAAAAAGATTTTTTTTTTTTTAGTCAAAGTCTATAGATGAAAGAAAATGTAAAAAAAGATTTATATATTTACGTGGAACGTATTTCCGCATTCAGTTTCCTTTTTTGTTGAAAGTGGATGTCTTCCATTTTGTGAAGCAACCGCTTTGAATAACTACGATTTTCCCTCTTCCCGTTCCGATAACAACGAAATGATAATATTTCGCTTAGCAAACGTGTGACTCAGAAATAATAACTCGTTCACTTAGTACGGTGTTCACGTTCTGCGACTCTTTTTATTAGCACTGCCGAAGCACAGGAGTGAGCAACACGTCGGCGGCGACGGAAAATTGGGAAAGGTAAATGGCCGCGTTAAAAGGGTGTCCGACCCGCACCTTCCTAATTCAGTTACTCCGTTGCCCTTGGGTTTTTAACCTGAAGAGGCGGAACACTTAGTTACCCCGAAGCTCGTCGTAGATTTCTCACACTGCCCGCTTCGTACGCAGGTGGCAAAATATGAAATATCCATCCCCCGCTCATGAAACATTGTTATTACGATCCTCTATGTCCGGAGAGCTTTTTGATAACGTTGAAAAAATAATGAAACCTTCCCGACAACTTTATGCTTGCGCTTACACGAAGAAGCTATTTTATCTTAATTTTATGTATTATATTTTTCACATATATTTGTTACACTTGACTTGCTTTTTACTTATATCTTTACTTACTCTCTACTCGTATAACGTATAATAGCTTCACGCTTAATATAAGAAATTAAATCTATGTGAATTTTATTGTTAAAGAAAATTTATATATTAATCCACTTGCTCTCACTGTAATTATGTGGCTATATGAGGAATTATGAAGATTTGCTGAATATGTTTACTATTTCCTTTTAATCTTGGATAGATGTAAAAGATATGTTATAATATCTTGCTCATGAATAAGATGCTCATGATACTTTTCGAAAAATAAATTTAACACGCATCTATTGATGAATCTACCACATATTTTGATACGTATTTAAAAACTTCTCGAAAAATAGAACATTATTAAAATAAATTAGATATTTTTTGTTAGCTGTTAAATAATCTTAAAATGAAAGGATTAAATACACATCTCGTAACTTGTCAAGCATTGATCGCATACATGATCGCACACATGTCTTATATTGTATCTACGTACTAGTATCTATCTTTCACTCATCTCTCGTTTTCCGCACGTTCAGGTAATTGCGTAATTAGACACTGTCATTGATTAAATTATACGTTATTTATGAGGCATACCTTGCCGGCCGTTCTTTGCTTTTAATCGCCGACTTTTAATCGCAAGATATCGGAACACTTTTAATATAGATCGGGAATATCGACGTGAGGTGAGTTCGCTCTACGGACCAGGCCGACCAGACGCATTTTATGCGTACATAATTGAAAAAGTTTAGCCACGTTCACGACGACAGGCGTCCGTCTCTCTCTCTCCCTTCCTCCGCGCGTTATGATTAGTATTCCGTGTAGCCGCCGGCTGCGGTAATAGCCACGACGACGTGATATTTATGAGATTTTTTGTTGGCTGTATGCACGAGGTACTCGTTGTATCCGGGTATCTCGCGGTTAGCTTTGGCTTTGCCGTGTTCGCGATTTTTTGCGGATCGACGTAAAGCTTCCCTTTCTCGCCGAAAAACGACTCTTTATGAGTTGGTATATTAACTCATATGGTATATAAGTTTTAAACTGAAGAGGACGGAGATTTTGAAGATAAAACTTGAAACTATTCTTGGTTAATATTTTCTAAATTCTTGGTTAATATTTTTTTCGTAAATTTATATTGACATAGAATTTTGCAATTGGTATGTTAATGAGTGATTATTTACAGGTAATATCTAACAAAGTTTTAAATAACAAAGTTTTATGTGCATCGCTCCGCATAAGTAACATTTTCTTCAGTCAATTTCGACTTTATTCTTCTCGGAAATTATGGTTACATTTAATGCAAACATTCGTGAGCAACTATTGAATTAAAATTCTGTGAAAATCAATATAAAATTATAAAAAATATTTTTGATCGTCTAACTATTAATTTTAATATCTGTAATTTTAAAGGATTAAAGGAAATTATGGCAACGTTTAGCCAACAGTCGAATAACTCCATCTACAATTATTAATCACAATGTAATCATAAAACCGTCATTATGACGCGACGCAAACCACCGACTAAACCACACCATTTAAATGAAAATCCCTTCGCCACGGGGGAGGTGACCGATTTCCAATTCTCCCGTCGTTTTGCACCATTAAAAACGTAAATATTGAACGATCGCGGGAACGAATCGCGAGAACGGTTGGAACGGCGCCGTTGAAACGATCGAAAAAATCGCTTCCGCGCGCTCACCAGACTCGTCGTCGCGTGTGCATTAATATTCCGCGACGCAACCGCGCCGTTGAATGCATCGAGACGGTGCGTCTATATTCCGCGCACTATGACGTGCACCAACATTCTGTAACGTGCTCGTCCCGCGTGCTGCGCTTCTCCCACGAGAAATCAACACCGCGTTATCCTTGCTCGCGCAGAGGCTGTTCAATTTACGGCCAAGTTAGAGCACATAAAGCAGCGGCACACTTCGACAGGCAGGGCACAGCGAGGCGAGAGCCAAGGGAAGGAGAATTTTGAACTATTGTAAATGGGTATGTAATCGCACAGATAACCGTATATACGCGAGCAGAGGAGAAGCTAAGATCCTATCGTTGCGGCAGTTGCGGCAAGTAAGAGAATGCCGCGATAATGAACGTCTACTCGCACGTTGCCCGTCGATGCGCGCGAGTAACACCGCACGAATTGCATTGCAAAAGCGGGAGTGATATGTCACACGACGCACGAGATTGTTTTATCGTGTGTGCTTTGTGCAGTTACACGCCTTATGCTCCTTTACTCTTATCATAATGTGAGATCTTGATTATATATTTTTTACCGTATTCTGTTTGTTATATTCGCACTTTATATCGTCTGTGTTCAGTAAATATGTCTAATTAGAGACAAATAACAACATAATATATGTCAAAGAGATTTTAAGAAAATAAAAATTAATGTGTATAAATTAAGAGATGGATCCTCAAAGAAAATTAATTTGAGTAAATTTCAAAACATTATATCTAATATTTTCTGTTTATTCATTAATTTTCTTGATTATTATTTTTTTATTATTTCCTTTTATATCGCATATTTTTTATTTTTTTGTATATCTTCGATAGGTAATTAGTAAGTGGACTTCAACTAATTAATGAATGAATTACGATTATCCAACGAGATATCTTCGATTTGTTAATTCTGCCTTTCCTGAGTAAAGAGTGGTTTATGTTTACACGGTTATCGAGGCGGAATACGAGATGTGCAACTTTCCTCGATCGGTAGATGATGCATGCGGCGATACCCGGTTATTGAAATACGATATACGAGTACCTTCACCGTATCCAGTCAGCATAATAATATGCAAAGCATAAATTCAACTCGCGAAAAGTGTGCGGTCGGCGTATGTGTATATAGATGTAATGCCCGCTTTTATGCGATATCGCATCCGGAAGTTAAATCTCATTTGCATGTGAAAATTGATAAATTTTGTAAAAAGCAGGAGAGAGACGGAGTTGACCATTTTCTTTTTTAGAAAGAAAGAATTGTCACTCTAAATAAAACAATTCTAAACTACTACATTTACATTAGAATTATTGCTATTCCTTTCATCTAGTAAAGAATTTTAATGTCACCATTTGGTATAACATTTTTTTAATATATTTAACCTCTTAAGCACGGCTGAATTTTGCGCAGGGCTGTTTCTCTGTACGGCAGAGTTCAACGCGAATTACGTGTAAATGATACGGCACTGCAATGTGTGACGGATAATGCTGTTCTTTACACGAGTACATTGGAATGAAGTGTTTGATGATTAAATTATAATTTTTCTTAAAGATATGATACACGCATTTTAACTTTAACAATTTATTCTAATAATTAATAATACAATTTTACAAAGCCACTATAGTGGTGCGTCGTACAGAAAGATAACATCCGCGAAAGCCACTATAGTGGCGCATAGTGCCTAAGAGGTTAATGTAAAACATTAAAAAATAAAAAATTAAATTAAAATAATCAAAAATATAGTTACACAGTTGGAGAATTTGAAGTTGATGAAGTTTAACACACATATTTGTGCGTCTTAAATGATCCACTCAAATTTTTGTGTTAATCTGACACAAGATAAATATAAAAAATAATACAAATATTATGTAAAAATTAACATAAAAAATGTTACACCTTGAGACAATTTAGAAACAAATTGTAGATCAGAAGTATATTTCTTCAATAAAATTAACATTTATAATATGTTAAATTAACACATACATTCATTTATCTCTTAGAATTTATGTTTTAAAATTACGTTATGTTATTTTATGTTATTTGATTACTTATTTGAATATATATATATATATATATATGTAAATCGTATTATTTTAATTCTAAGAAATGTTAAATATCACACAAAATAACATAAAATATTCAAATAACAGTCACATTATGTTAAATTAACATTTAGATTAAAAAAATTTTATACAAAAATTTTAACAAGGATTAATTTTTATACAAAATTAGTTTTACTGTGTGTAATTAATCAAAATAACATTTTTTAAAAATAGAAATTATAATGCTTAGAATAAAATCCATCTGGAATAAACTATTGATTTAAATTTTATTCTTTTCGCATTTTATGAGAATCTATTGAGAATACATATTGGCAATTTTTATTTACTATTTTTTCTAGGACATAAGAAAGAAAAGAAAAAGTTCATGAAAGTGTTTTGCTTACAAGAATAAAACAACAATAAAAAAAGAATAAAGCTCTTATCTCATATATCAAATGTAGCGAAATCCTATTAATTTGTATCTATTTTACTATCTTATTTGCTTCAGAGAGAAATAGAGAGAGAAAGAAAGAGAAAAAGAGAGAACATTATTCGAGTGTAACTTTGTGCAAAATATCGACTGCGACGTTACGAGCCGCGATTTACAGTCAAGCACGATTAAGTAGCTTAACTGCAAACTCTCGACTGTGTTCGAAACTTCGTCTGGAAATACTGTGCGCGTAACACGGGCAGGAGTTATAGTTGCCGCTAGTAATTTGGGCCATTAATCAACGGACTGTTTGGCGATGAGGTGAAACTGGCCATCGTATATAAAATTATTATTATTTGCCACATTCTCTTCTAACTTCGAAATAAAAACGTTGTTTAACAATTCCGTTCAATTATTGACAGTCTTGCTGTTTTTGGTACATGTAATGTCGAAGTAATACTTGACATCCGTCAATTCATTTAGATATATTATTGAAGCATTGATGTCTTCGTTTCAATGGTAAATATTTCCTATATATTAAATATTTTATATATTTTAATATATTTACTTTCAATATTAAGCTTTTCTGACATCATTGTTTTATTTTGTTTTATATTAAGAATCAATTAAGAATATTCTGAAATTTATGATATTTATGATATATCCTTCATAGAAGGATATATCTTAAGTTTATAATATTTTTAAGCTTATAATACTTTCAGACATCATAATTTTTTAAATTTTGTTTATGCTTGCGAGCCGAAATTTATGAAAAGAAAATGTAATTTGTGGCATATAATCCTAACAGACTGCGAAATAATCTTTGGGATACCTACATTATCCCTAGAATCTTAAAAGGGCAAATAAAGGGTGTGTAAGTAATCCCAGTGTATCCTGTTAAAATTAAAGCCGTAGATACATAGGGTAAGATTTTGTTGAATTTTACCATAATTAAACAAGACAGCGGTTCGTAAATTCTGTATTTATAGCTCTCTCTCTCTCTCTCTCTCTCTCTCTCTCTCTCTCTCTATATATATATATATATATATATATATATATATATATATATATATATATATATAGATTGGTTATTTGCTTTCATAATAGATTAAATTAATATAGCTTATGTTGTTAATAAAGATATATGTAACTTTGTATAATATTAATATTATTAACTATATAATAAAATTAAAAAATGTTTGTTTGTTGAAACGTTAATTAAAGAATTAATAATAATCAGATTGCAATAAAGCGACAAATTATATCGCTGGAAATACGATGCAATATATAATTCTCCGCAGGGATGTTTTATATAGTCATTTGAGCTTAGTGAATCCACAAACTCAAGCTCAATATACTGCGGACTATCACATTTACACTTTATATTTTTCTGAGCGAAATTTCTCAAACATTTAGGAAAAGTGAAAGCAAAACAATCTAAGAAGGTAAAGAATAAGAATAATAAAAATAGAATAAGACTCATTTTGATATATTAGATAGAATAGATTAGCAAAAATATATAACTCATTTTTATTTTTTTAGAGGGAGACTAATACACACACACACACACACACACACACACAATTAGTTGTCAATAAACACCACATCATTGTATGGGAATTAATATCTTTCTTTCTTATTCGTTTTATTTTATTTTTTATGAAAGATCAAAGATACATATATCTTGCTTTTCAAGTATTACGTGTCTATACATAATTTAATTTTTTAACTTGGTACGAGATTATGAAACAAGAATTTTTTGACGTTCACCCGCAAGATGCGAACCATTTAAATCACAATAATCTTATATTGATCAGCATTTTTTGGGAGGAATGTTGGAATTGAGTCGCGAAACAAATCTTCAAAACATCGTATCGCTTAAACGGAACTTGTACTTGGCCAGTACACGGGAATACATCCGCGTGTATCTTCCTACAAGCGAAGTATAACTCACAACGTCTCTTTTTCCAACCGTTACAACTACGAACGGCTGTTTATTTCCTGCACATTAATCTCGGCCGAACGATCTCTCTCTTTCTTGTTTTCTCCTTCTCTTTCTCCCGAAGTACACAATTAACGATTGATCGATGGCCAGTAGTCTTTTATTTCGCTTTAAACGACGATCCCTCCCAACTACGCTGTGCTTAAGCCAAATTTACACGGTTCGCTCTTGATGAGCATCCCGAATAAATCATCCGATGTGAGTGCATCTGGATGAATACGTGTTTTTGTTGAAGCGTACCACCGGAAGAAAATCATCCGATATCGCCAGAAGTGATTACAACCGCCATAATTTCGATAAATTTAATTATGATGTGCATAATTCACAGTTCAATTGTCGAATTAATATTCCATGCTGTTGATGCTACGCGGATTGTCGCGTTTTCAGTCTCTCGAATATCAATAATCATATGCTTGTAATATCAAGAATCGAATTATTGCATTTGTAACGGTACGTATGTTACATCTGCTATAATTTCCGATGCAATACAAAACATTTTTGCATACATTCTTAATTTTGTAAATTATTGAGATTCAGTGATCTTGCCCTTGAAATTTAAACGTACATATTTTTTGTCTTTCCTAGTTTTCTGTATGTTTTGAAATAATATAGATAAGGCTAATGTCCAGATGTAACACGATTATATATATACACATCTAATTTACATAATTAAATAATTTGTTCCTATTCCATATATTCGAAATCATAATAAAAAAAGAACTGCATAAAACCGTTTCTGAATATATCCGATATTTCTCTGATCAACACGCGTAATATCTGATTCGTTGCTGCGGTTCATAATTTACCGTACGATTAAACGTGTTCGGCTGCGGAATCTCGTCTGCAGAACCGCGATCTCGTACTTGTACAACGAAGGAGAAGGAGAAAAAGACAGAGAGAGAAGTGAAGACGAACATTGCGAACGCCAGTATACGCCAAAGGTCGAGCTTATCTTGAATCGAGGGGTTAGTCACGCCTGTTTCTCTTTCTCTCTCTCTCTCTCTCTCTCTCTCTCTCTCTCTCAGATGCTTTCGCACCCCGCGGCGTGGCTTTAACTTTGCACGAAAGTTAGGCACCGCTCACGCCAAAAGCTTCAATCTCGGGACACGCGCGGCCTTAACGAGATGGGTCTTGCCGACGGTCCCTTAATGAACTCGATCAATGTTTAAGCGCAAATTCGAGCGGCCCCCACGTATAATGACATTGTGCGCACACGTTATTTTCCAGGAATAATATTCTAATAATGCTGTTTCCTCATAGAAAATATGATAATGTTTTCTATGATGTAATGAGACGAGATAGAGAGAACGTAAAAATAGAAAAAAATTGATTTTCATAACTTTTCTTTCAAAACTTATTAAAATATACAATATACATTATAAAAATTAATAGATTAACAATACAGATATAAAATAAAGGAGCAGGTGACAAAATATTTATTTAAAAAAAAAAGAGACAAAAGAACAAGAAAAGAATCTATAATTTATATTACTAAGTAGAAAAGAATGAAACCATATCAAATGTACAAAAGAATACATTCTATATTTCGTCCAAGAATACAATCAGTACCAATAATTAAATAATATATACAACGCTGCAATTATTTTTACTCAATCGCACTAAGAATTAAGATGATACATAATGGAGACACGGAAAATTATCCAAGAACACGTGATGCAATCAACGATATTAACCGAATATACTCGTTTGGAGATATGATGTAACGAGTTAAACTATAGCGGGCTGAATCGAAACTGATGCGATTAATTGGTTGCATGTCCGTGTTCGTTGCACCTAGTGCTATCAACGAGACGGGCGCGGTGAAACGTAATTATCGTCGCTCGGTTGAAACAGCCTGTACTTGTTGCAATATATACGCATTATATACGATACAGTGTACATAAACACACGAGATTCATATACACGCTCACCTCACCCACTCGCGGCGAACGTGCAGCAGATGCATGTGCTTCGTGCACTCGCTAACACAAAACACGCCCTCAGCCCGGAGGCCCTACAAGGATAATTTGGGATAACCGCGCCGGTAAAATCTGCATATCAGGTTCATGTGCTCGGAAAACTTAGAATCCACTTCGAATTGGAGTTGATGAAACTCGCGAGATCTTCCACTCTGGTCCCGCTATAGTTCTAGAATCGCGCTTGATTAATGCGAAGATTATCATAGTTTTCATAATTTGCATAAATTAAAGAGATATAATAAGCTTCAAAATTGTAAGTAATAAGAACGTAGCTTATCAAGAGTAAAATGACGAAAACTTGTAAAGTTTGAGTAATTTGTTTAGCTTTTAATAGGATCGCTGTATAAATAATACAAGATGTTACAACAAAGATAAGTGATTATTTTATAGAAAATATAATATGTTTACATAACGGATTACTTGCATAATCATTCGATGACATTGCGTGTTTCCGCATGTTGATCGTACGTTTGTGGATGCAATCGCAAAAATATGCCACTTGTGACGTTTATCAACCCTGTGCGAAGCCATGGAAATCAGATTTCCGAGAAACCATTTTCGGGTTATTGTGTCCACGGAAATGGTATTTCCGCTGTTTCGAGCATACTCCCGTGTGGCGGAAACTTCCACCAAGAAATTCGCGTTATATATACATTCACTCGTGTATGAGATGCTTCCCAGAGATTCGTGCAATCTCTCCTTTTATCGCGTGCATTTTACGCATTTATAATCAGGATGATTGAAATACATTAACTCTATGTTTTTATAACTCTATTATTTTATTATGTTTAAGCTATTTTCAATTTTAAGCCTTTTTTTAGACGTAATCTTTATTTTTTCTTTATTAAATGAACTGCATGATTAAGATGGAGTGTTTACACATTAGATGTAGAGTGCATTCAAACATTAAAAATGTTTTTTGCATTAGTTAATAACAGGAAATTTATATTTGAAACTTTGATTCAGAATAGTCGAATAATTAAATTGTACTGCAATTATGATAGTATAAATTTTAATATTTAATACTAAATATATAAGCATCACACATTAATATTTCTATAGATTTTTACGAATATTAAAAATATTTACGAATATTAAAAAAAAAAAAGAATAGGCAGTGTTGTACACGACGACACGCCGTAGAATACTTTGGTACATTATAATTAAAATTCTTTGTTTCCTCGTTTTCAAGATCTCCGTAAATTACCATCCTTTGCAAAAAACGTAATGCGACGTGTAGCATGACACGGAAGTGAGTGCGTGCAGTAACGTACAGCTCGTACATTCGCATTACGGCGGACCGCAAATTCTTCTCTTCTTTCTTATTTTTTTCTTTTCACTATTGCGGTTACAAGTACGCGTTCGTGAAAGCGCTCAATTTCGACCGCTTCTATTCGTTTCCGCCGCTAGTTCTCTTACGGCTGTATAAAGTTACACGCTGCTCCAATGTATAAGTGTGCTCGGATATACATACTTCAGACATTGCGAATGACGGACGGAGCTGAAGACAAGTGAAGAAAGCAAGGAAGGAAAGAAGATAAGAAGTAATGCGCATGCGAAGACACCGCAATTAATGACTCGAGAAGAAATTTCGCGACAAATTGAAGTTGTCTCGCGCGACCCGCGTTTTTAAGAATTTTTTCCGAGTTTTTATGTAACTTATTATTTTCACAGGATAACAAAATATCTTCTATGATTATTTTATAGATTAAAGATTCAATAAATGTGAAAGAAAGAATTATTTTACACACATATGATAAATTAGGATATATATACTATTAATAATATATTATATATATTAATACTATTAATAATATATATAATATATTATTAATATATAATATGTGTTGTGTGTGTGTGTGTGTGTGTGTGCGTGCATGCGTGCGTGCGTAGGTGTGTGTATAATTTATATGTATTATACATATATTTTTTCATTTTTTTAGTAAGTTAGTATATTTAATTTTACCAAGTTTAGAGTTTGAGTAAATTGTACACATTCGGCCATTGCTTTTAAAAATTCAATCTTCTTTCATTGGCGTTGCATACCACGATTTTCAATGATGCTATCGGTATTATATCCTCGAGTATCGTTATCAGCCAATTAAAAGGCCGATACTATTGCGCTTTTTCATTCTTGTTAGCAACTAGGCGCGGACTACGGATTCCATTTTCCGACTAATCTTATCTCTTTCGTAAAGCTCCCGATGTCTCGTCTTTGTCTTTTCGTTGTATTCTCGTTTCCTTCGCTTCTTTTTAGAGATATTTCGTACCCGATAATCAACGCTCTTACCGATAAACAGATCGCGATTCCGTTCGGACTTAACTAGCTCGCATTTCCGCGAAACACCATTCGGATTTCTCGATCTTATCGCGTCTTGTTCTTCCGATTTTTCGCGATACTTTTTGAGATATAAGAAAATTATTATTGATCAAATGTACATTAAAATATTTTTTCAAAATATTTTTTATTTGACATAGTAAATAATAAATAATTAAAAATAATTCTTTTTTTTAATTGATGAAAAATTGAGGAAAAAGGAACTTTCTGAAAAAAAGTGAACTATTAACAAAATTCTCTCTATCGTGAAAATGAATCCACATTTCCAGCCTCGTTTTCGTTGGGACGCAATATGCCGGGACCGAGAGGGGCAGGGAGTAAAACGTGTTTAGATACGAACCGCATAACACGTGGCAACGTAATCGACATCGGCTGCGTTCGAATTGCAATTTTTTCCCGTTCCGTACGCGGTAGATCCCAGTACGTTCTAGCAATACGCAGCGGTAGATTTGTATTGTACATAGCAAACCGACGGCGCTAACACCCGTAGTCCCTCTGAAAGCCGGGATTAAAAGACTTAACAATCCGCGTTTCGTGTAATCTCGCATGAATCTTCATCATTTGCATTCCCATCGCGGCGACCTCGCACGCAGCATGCGTTCTTAATCTTTCTAATACGCGCAAGTGCGTATATCGAACCTGATGTTGATAAGCAGAAGACAAGAGAAAAAGTGAAATAGAAATAAAGAGAGAATTATGTAAGAGATAGAGATTAGAAAAATGAAAGAGAAAAAATTAAGACAAAATTTTGATTTTACAGGAAATTTCATTGAGAAATGTAAGAAATAATTATGATCACGTTTAATAAAGTTACGACTCTAATAAAAAGCTAATGAATTTACGAAATCAGAAATTAAATTAATTTAGACAATAATATATAAAGAGAAAGAAAAGGAATTTCATTGTGTACCGTGAAATGAAATCCCGGATAAAAGCGCTAAACAAGAAACACAAAGAAGTGCAATGAGCAAAAAAAAGACAGTGGACGTCAACATTTTGCTTGGCTGTAACTAAAGCTGACTAAAAAACGGCGAGAATGAGATAAAAGACTGAAAAAAAAAATGGAAGAGGTTACAAGAATAATTACGAAGAGAGAAATGTCTCAGACGAGAGCAGAGAGAGAGAGAGAGAGAAAGGAAAGGTGGGAATATGAAGAGGGAATATGATGAAGGCTATTTACCCGCGTCACAGGATGCGGCACCGACAGTCCGGTTGTACGTGGTTTATACGGATTCATGGTCTGACCTTTCGCATGCTGTATCAAATTGCCCGAAGCGTTTATGATATACAGATAACGCGTCGAGACGTGAACTTCATGGTCCACCGATCAGAAACTGACCAGTAAAAAAAATAGCGGCCATTGCAAATTATAATGCTTGTTCGCGCAGATTGCTTCAAGTACATCAACAGAAAGATCTTTTAATAACAAAGTGAGAATGTCAAGTTCAGTGGCTGGATTTATACGTAGTCTATCTTTCTATGTGGATAATTTTATATAATTTTATGTAATCTTGTAAATGAAAATATGATACCAATTTTTTTATTGTTATGTGATTATTCATTAGTAAGTGATTAATGTCTTTTTTTATTAATTTTATATATATATATATATATATATATAGAGAGAGAGAAAGAGAGTATTTTTTTCAATTAAAATTAATAGCTTTCTTTATTTAATCACTTTTTTATCGTATTATTTATCAAATTACTTTTTAATTACTTTATAAAAAATTTTATAAAATAATAATATTTATAGTTTCATAAAAATTAGGGAAAAAAAAAGTATATATATATATACATATATGTCCATCGTAGTGAGTAGAGAGAAGGCGAAAGGATTGCTCGCTATCAGCAGCTTTCGTTAATTCAATCAATGTAGATCTTAATGTGAACACCGCCGACTCACTCTCCTCGCCACAAGTTATGCTCGGCCGAGCACAGTTTGCCGATAACGGCCAGCACCAACTGAAATCAACGATCGGATTTTGCGAGCTCGCAGCTGCATAGGTCCGGTTTATCGCGACCGGCCCTTGTCATTTATCGAACCTATTGGCCTACCTCTCCGGTAGCTATCGCCCGGATCGCAGGTATGCGACCGACACGGCGCACAGGTTTCGACATCTGGCACCGCCTGCGCCATCGATATAACGGTGGTTAGGGGTAAATTCAAGAGAACGAACGGTAGCTCCGGTATGCGGCATGGATTAAGCTCCGATCGGGGCAGCGGAGTACCCTCGCCGCCAACAGATCTCGGGTGCTCCGTGATGCGTGAAATGGATACACGCCGCACGCGAGCGACGCGTAGATCTAAACAATAAGTGGGATTATTAGTCTTGCCCGAGCTATGTAGCCAAGTACAGATCAATGTCGTGATGTTCAAGCGTTGCTGTGCTGTGAGAAGGAACGTGTTCCACTCACATTTTTCACATTGTCTAGAATTTCTCGTTGAATATTAAAAATGATGAAAAAACACTGCAGAAAATTGAGATAATATAGATGATATAAAAAATGTAAAAGATATTTTAGACAGTTTTCATAATACTCGATTTACTTTTGAACAAAATGCAAGAGAACTGCTCTGTTTTCTATTCCTTCTCGAATTTCTCGTTCATTGAATACTTGGTTTTAAAAAAGATGGGAAACCATAGAAAATTAAGATAAAATGGATGACGAAAACGTAAAAGATAGATCTTTTAGACAATCACTTTTTATAATATTTACTATATAATATTTATACTTTTTACAATATTTTATTTTGAACAAAATATAGGAAAAACCGCTCTGCTATCTACTCTTCTTGTATCTCATAAAATTCGATCGGACAATTTTTGGACACCCTGTATGCATAGGTGCATCCGATAAAACGGATAAAACGTAATGGCGCGGTGCACCCTTGTATCGACATTTCAGATAATCCTGGGAGTCGCGCAGCAGCGCGTAGAAACGCCGGACTGTGTAAACTATTGCTCGGCACCAGTCATGTATTTATTAAACACTCACCCCACGTCCGTCCATCCCTATATCCCTTGCCCTCAGGAAATGATACGCGGAATGAACACTGTCGGTTTATACTTCTCCACCGTCACCCATTCCTCCTGTTCGCAAAATACGCGGATAAAACGCGTGACAATTATGTCTCTCTTCAATCAATGATCCATCGATACGTTTCTCGCGTTTCATGTGTGTTACGCTCGATTTTTCCTTTTTTTTTTTTTTTTTTTTTTGAGAATACAACGAAAGTTTTAACGAGAGAAAGAGAGAGAAGAAGCGCGTGAAGTTTTTGTCATTATCGCATTTATCGAGCGTTATTGTCCATATTGTTATAAATTGCAACATATCGACAAGTTAGAGCAGATCAATCGCTTTCCAAATTAATTAAAAAGATATATGGAGATTGCGAGCGGGACACAATGGTAACACATTTTACGTTTTCAAAGGACTAGAAAAATTCAGATTTATAATGGAGAAGCTTAAACTTAAGATCGATTGCATATAATGATTAAAGTGATCAATTTCTAATGAAGTACTCGATTTTTAATAAAACATAATAATATCTTTTAGCCTACACGGCAAGAATGATTTTGCTGAGGAATCTAAAATTTTGCTTGATACAGATCTGTAGTAATTTTATTTTTGTTAGAACCTTAAAAATAATGAGCAATGCTGCAAAAAATTTTGATAGTTTAGCAACTAGTTCGAGCATTTTAATTATTTTAATAGTTCAGAATTTTTTTCTGATCTGTATTCAGCTAAAATTTTAGATCTTTCAGCAAAACCGTTCTTTTCGTGTAATTATATAGAATACCTACGATCAAAAAAATAGAATAAATGTTACAGCTCTTTTAAGTAACATATTTTAACATGCAATATTTTATTTACATTAACTTCCAAATTGTGGCATATATTATACACGACATTTGTCGAATTTTACAACAACACGTAATTATTTCGAGATTATGTCGCAATAGTTAATGTACGAGTACGCGTTATTGTAATTTCCATTGTTGTAATCTCAATGGTGCATCTTACCGTTACGGCATTCGATGAATGGAACACGTTTGCGTGTACAATAGAAGTCGAATAATCGATATCGAGTGTCGAACGTGCGAAATCAAACATTGAAGCCGTCCATTATGTTACGTTGAATATCGAAGCGCATTGTACAATATATGGAAAAGTGTTTGTATCGCATCGCACGCCCACCGACGTGAATTAACATTAAAATTGAAAGCGTCAGAATAAAATCATTGTAACGGTACGTCTCATCGTCTTGAAACACTTGCACTCGAGCTAGACTGACGTTTCGGAGTTTGGTATGGTAATAACACGCATTGTGTAGCATATGACTATAGCACGGTCGTAGAAAATTTTATTAAACGATGCCTCTCATATATAGTCAGATTTAAAGCAGACATTTAAATAGTCAGACTGACCGTATTTTATTAAAAAATATTCGATATATGAATATTATATTATACATATTAGACATAATAATTAAAAAATATTCTTTTTAAAACAATTAAACACATTGATTTGATATATCACTTTACATTAAAAATTGACTCTAATATAATAAGCAACCAGCGAATAACGTCAACATAGCAAATAAAACAAATAATATTTTAAAAACACATCACGAACACAACTACTCCGTAATTTATAGATATTTATTCACGTTTACTTATTTTTAAAATAAATAATCTACAATTAGATGAATATATTAGATGAGTTGATCTTTTCGTAATGTATGGAATAAATATATATTCGTTATTCTAAAAATAACCAATGAGAAATAATCAGGCTTCTTTCCAATTTATCTACGTTTCCTCGTGAGCGTAAAACGCGAAATAACCATAATTCCTCGATACCGATTGTGCTCTCAGAAAGTTTCGACACTTTAATGGCACAGCTTAAGACTTTGTTTTTACGTGGATTTCCACTTTCCGCGCTCTATCGCCACTCTTGACTATCGATTTATCGTCGAAAGGCAGAAATCAATTTCAAACGGTCATTTGCTCCAGAAGCGAGTCTGCGCGAGAGTCTCTCTCTCTCTCTCTCTCTCTCTCTCTCTCTCTCTCTCTCTCTCTCTCTCTTTCTCTCCATTCTTTTTTTCTTTGTCCCATGAAATAAAAGCGAATAAAATTGCACGTCGATATTTGCATAGGTCGTGCGAATACACGCGTAGTCGATTGAAAATCGCACAAACATCCCGTGCATATTTGATTCCGCAACGCAACGTATTCCCGTTAAACTGGTGACAAAATCGCAATCGCATGTTTCCGCTCCGCGAACGGGACCTCTGCTGATGAGGCAATTACGTATATTCGATTCGAGTGTACCTCATTACACAGTTATTGTGTAAATTCACGGCGAAGCTAGCTAATTGTTTAATGTTACGAATGAATTCTGATCTATTATGCGGCAAAAATTGATCACTTATTAATGACCTATTATCCGCTAGTCATATTTTATTTTGTTTTATTCAGTTTAATTTTAAATTGAAAAAAGATTAAATATTACGGATTTTTTAAATAAAAATATAGATTAATATAGAGAGAGTTTTCGATAATCTCTTAAAACTATCACTATTACTTTTAAATTATCGTCGTTTAAAAATACTTTTAAAAAATATTTAAAAATCACAAATCTTCTCTTAAAATTAATCGAAAAATAAATTTTACATTCTGGTAATTGCATGCACGTCCCTTGAGCTTAATATCGAAATTTCCATAGAATAGTAACGGCTATTAAACCTTCAGGAGAGGATCCGGGGAATAGCACAGCTGTGCGGTAAATCTCTGATTTTAAAGGACTTATGATAATCGACAAGTGTCGAGAACGCGGTAAATTTCGCGCGGAGCAGTGAAACACGTAATCTCCGCAAAAACGCTTTCAACGCTTTCAATAATATTAAAAAGGGTAGGCAGGATTATTACAATGATCTCTAAGAAAGAATGATCTCTCAGAGGGTTTTCAAATCTACCGTTCACGATTGATGTTAATTATATACCGCGTAAGTATAGCATTGAAGAATTGGAATTAATCCCTTGAAACGTATCTTTCCATATGTATGCAGACATAATTTTGAAATTTGCATCATTGTGAGCGATTTAAATTATTTGTCTTTATCTACAATTTCTAATTGAAACTATTTTTTAAAAAATCAATATATATTCAATTTTCTTTCAAAATCTGACACGTGATTTATTTAATAAATGATTAAAATAAAATCCTAGATTTATTTCTCTTTCCATCCATTTCTTGATTTTGAAATTATTATGCAATGTGATCAGATGTATACTTAAATATTTTAAAAAATTCTTGGAACGTCTAACAATTCATAAAAAAATTAATGGATTTCTTTCTCAATAAAAAAGATATTGATGAAAGAGTAATGAATGTTGAAACTGATTTCAGCCATTGTTTAGCGATTTAGTTTATTACAATAGCAGCGGTTTAATTTATTACAATAGTACTGTGGGACATCGTGTTCGATAACACATCGAAATAAATGAGAGCTTTCAGATAAATCAATGAAAGGTCACAAAGGCGTCACAGAAAGTAACTTGTATGTGAGACGAATCTCAAAAGTTTCTCCGCCAGTTCATATACGCGCGCGCACGACAATATTTCTCTAGAAAATCTACGAAGTCAATCTGACTTATTCCGAGATATATTGTGTTATTTATCGAAGGGAAATTTGTGTTGTCTCTTGCAGTATATTGTATCATCCAACAAATCATTAATATAAATTTAATCTAAAGAATGCAAATGGTATCTCAAAATTATACAGTGTTTGACGAGCTATTCATAGAATAGATTAATATAACGCTATTAAAATTCGTTTTTTTGCATTATTTATATTGTATAATGTCACATCTTCGTTTTATTTCTTATACATATATTTTTGTAATTATAAATTTATTTATATAATTTAAATATATTTAAATTATTCACATATAAAAGATACATAGAGAATATTAATCTTTGCGACAATATGATGTATCGAATATATATGATTTTAATCGATGTTTTCATTCCATCATTGCGTCGCGGAAATAGACGAGAAAAATGCAAATAATTCAGCAAAAAGGAAATTCATCGCGGCTCTGATATGTCCGGATCCGGATGCTACTGGAGAATCGCTCGCGAATTTGAATCAAGCAAATATATGCGGTCGCGAAATCGCCGTCCAGTCAATTCCGATATCAAACCGCGATTGCGACTAACTATCGACATTTCGAGAGATTGAAAAATCCAAAAAATTACATCATCTTGATGGTAAAATTTCCAAATTGTTGAATTGATATAGAAATTGATAATAACATTCTATTAACTTGCTGGAACAGAAGTAGCTTGTATCGACATAAAAATTTTTTACATTTATCTTGTATTTAAAAAATTATCAATCATGGAAACCCCATTAAGAGCTTGCTAGACTTCGAAAATCTTTTTATAAAGCGATGCGAGAAATGATTCAAAATTTCTATAACAAGTTTATAAAAAAATTACGATTCTCTTTGCATTTTACATCCATATTGCTCCTAAATTAAAATAATCCAATATTTATTTAGCGTAGACTTTCACATTAATATTTGTGCATAAATTAAAATCGTACATGCAAAAATATCTATTTTAATGAATCCGCTTATTAAATATTTACGTATTTATTAATATTAAATATTTATTTTGAATCAAACGCGAAATTCATGTAACGTAAATACCTAACAGGGATTGATTAATAAAATGTAATCAACCAGATGGTTAACCGCAGACGCGAATTCGAGCCTCAACGGTCAGCACCTCGCGTAATTTTGGACCTGGCAATTTTCTCGCCTTCATCCTCGCGAAGCTTAACTGCCGCACGAACGGCGCGGCGCGCACGATTAAACGTAATCGTATATTATCGGGTTATATTGTGAGCGCCAGTTGGTGCTGACGCAACGATGTCGGTGTTATATCAGAGAAACAATTTTCCCGGATCCGCGTGCTAGAAAATTGGTGAAAAATATCGGAACACCTTCTCGAGACGATAATCCCATTCATACGAAGTACCATAGTCGATGATGCGCACATCACGAGAAATAATATGTGCACATATTAAGTCTTTCAATAGCGATTTTATTTGTGAAAAAAGATTTGAAATTTCACGAATGTTGTGTTTTAGAAATTTTTGAAAAATTTTATGAGAATTTTATCTTGTATATAACATTTTTATTTATCAATCATTTTATCCTTTTTAATATAAATTATAATTAATATATTTATTTTATATATAAAATAGATTATAAATATATAAAGTGTACAAATTTTGTACAATATATATAAAATTAAATATTTATCTAAATTTTTACTCTTTTTATATATTTCTTGAAGCAATTATTTTATTACTTAAATGTTACTGTAATCACGTTAAAAATTTTCAAAATAAACAATGACTGCCTTTCCTTTATTATTTGATCCAAAAATTATAGATAACATTAAATGATCCAATTGTAACTTAGAACATATCCATACGATAAAAATATTAAATGGCTCTGAAACTTTGTACATTACCGGCGAAAAAGACTGTGATTGGGACATTTTGAAAGAGCAAAGGGCGGATTACGGCCAGCGAAATCGTGAAACTTGCGGGTTGTTTTGCCTTAATATTATTTTACGTTCCGCCGAGGTTAATCCCCATTAGCGGAATCACGGGTGAAATTATAATAAAGCCGGGCAGCGCGGTTAAAGCCATGCCGTGTGTTTTAGACACGTATCTGCGTGAACGCGGTCCGCGTGCAGTGTATGCAGATGAGGAGGACGAACAATTTTCTCGCAGTTATGGACGCGCGGTGTAGCGAGGTCCGCGTTAAATCTTAATGGAGGAAAGTAGCTTACAGCACAGAGCCGCTATCGAACGCACGGCTGCTAGACGATCGGCGCCGCTCATTAGTCGCTGGCGGTGCATTAATATTAATGGACTATCGATACCTGCGCGCGGGTAAAAGCTATTTAATAGCGCAGTTAATAGCATTGCGCACGGGGTTACCTCGCCGTTACTAGAGTCCATTAGCAAAATTATGTGAAATCGCGAAGGAATCAGACGGTATTGTCTCGGACGGATGCTGTGGGATACATTTCCGCATTGTCGCGTCCTACGTCGACATTCGAAAAAATGTGGAAATTTTTTGTTTTGAGCGCTGTCCTCTAAGATTTCAAATATTTCACAGTTATTAATGCAAGATTTAACATATATTGATGTATTGAATATTTTTATTGGTGCTAAGATATCTACAAAAGAATATAAATATTGATAGAAATAAAATTAGAATGAAAATAAAAAATCTAAATATTTGAAGTTTCTATCTTTTTTTTCTATAACTTGTAACTCTATAAATATTATTTTAAAAAATTGCACTTTTCAATTTAGTTAATTGGAATTTTTATTTAGAATAATATCATCTAATCATACTAAAAGAAATTACTATAAACGCAAATAAAAAAGGCTAAATAAGCGGAAAAATTTAATTATGTCATTTGATATTAATGGGAATTTTTTTTCGTTATCTCGATGAAGATCTAACATCATTATTGTAATATATCATCGGTTGATGCTAATGCTTGTCGATGTTCACAACATAAAACCTGACCGACATCACTTTCATTATCAGCAACTGCTTATCTCTCCGCGCAGTCGAAACTCGAAGTTGCGTCTATCGATCATTCCTCGGAACTGACAAGAGAGCGGCATCATAACTTCGCTGGATCGATCGGCTCCGCGCTCCGCTGGGAACTTGCTCGGAGCGATTAACAGTTCTACTCGTTGATGAAACAGAGCAAAAGCCCAACAATACGAGGAAGGTGGAAAGATGATAGAGAAAGAAAAATGGGAAGAGAAATAGAATAAGAGAATAAGAGAACTTTGGAATTGAGATCCGTATCAAAATGTTCTGTACAAGAAAACGTAACATAATGGAATTATATGTAAATGCTACCAATTACGTAAACATCAGAAAACAATTCAGAAATATGAGAAATAGAATAAGAGAATAAACCTAGAATGAAACCGGAGATTCAATTGGATATGTCAAAGATGAAATAATAGATAAACGCAGTAATCTCACATTTTGTGTTACGATTCTATACACGCGTATGTAAAAAGCAAGAAATGTTCAAATGTTATTTGTCACGACAGACTCGTGAATGACAATAAAATAACCAACATTTAAGTGACAACAAGGTTCTCATGTATGCATATCTCAAAATTATAACTGTCTCATTTGCTCCTGTTCGGATCTTTAGTTGATAAACAATAAGATATGTCATACGCTTTTACATGAAAGATAAAGGAGGAGGTGGAGGTTCCGTACGTTCGTCCGGCAGGAGGCAAATCACGTACAATGTCTTTCGCGGACTACCGAATTGAATTTCGGACAACACTTACGACGGCGGTCTCATGAATAATGCACCGGTCGCGGTCGGCGGCCGCGGGTGTCGCACCCGGAAAAGTGTTGACCCCTTCGACCAAGATGGATGGGACATCCGTTGATTATCAAAGACAAACGTTTTCTCTCTCTCTCTCTCTCTCTCTCTCTCTCTCTCTCTCTCTCTCTCTCTCTCTCTCTCTCTTTCTCTCTCTCTCTCTCGATTCTTTTTTTCTGTTCCCCTCTGCCGTGCGCGTGCACAGCCGACGTCGTCGACCGCCTTCAGCCGCAGGCTCCGGGGGCCGTATACGTGACCCTTCAGGATGGCGTGCCACGAACGTTCCGCTGATAATTTACAAGGACGATAGAGAGCCTGAGTAACGACGCTGCTCGTGTAAACGCAACCTCCCGCGAGGATGCTTCGTTTGAAAAATTAAAAGCGAATGCATTTATAGTAAAGACGTGTATAAAATAGGGACAGAGTTTTTTTATCATTTGCACGGTATTGTCTTTTATAACGATAAGAATCATTTCTGTAAGATTTTATTCTTTCAATGTGGAAAAGCTGGGCTTTTATATTAATCGCGAAATAAATTATATAAATGACGTTAAATATTGAAATATTATTTTACATAAACTTTGAGAGATTTCTTTCTTTTTTGTTGGATCCACTATAATTATCTAATTATGTGAAACAACTTAATTTGACAAACAAATTTACTTTTTCCTTTGAATTTATGTTTTCAGTTTGAACGGATATTTTCGATTGCCATAAAAAATCCGCAGGAGAAATGTAAAAACGGATGAAAAAAAGATTTCAAATGCACGAAATGATTTGCTCTCGCACGAAGGCTCTCTCGCCGATGCAACGTAATATCTGGCCGCATGCGAAATAAGGTGATACACTGCGGCCGCTATTACGTTTCATTGCACGACATTAGACGAGATTACGTTGCTTCTCGTAATGTTACGCCGAGCCTCGTGACTTAATGGCTTATTTCATCATCGTTCCACCTCGGGTATATGATATCGGGTTCCTCTCTGTTGTATGCGTTTTAAGAGTACCTCCGAGAGCTTACACGATTTGCTATCATTTGCATAAGCGTTGCATAACTGCGACATGGAAAATGCATATCTATAGTATCTATGACTCATGTTGATGAAATGTATCGATCTTAAATGCAGTATTCCTTGATTTTAGTTTAAAATCTTATGTTCTTTTCATACATATGTAATTTAAAAACTTTACATGGGAAGAACGATTTTGCTGAAGTATCTAAAAATTCAGTTACATTAGATACAGATCTGAAAATAATGTTATTGAACTATCAAAAAAATTAGGACGTTCAAACTGGTTGCTAGAATATTAAAATTTTTTTGCTCATTATTTTTGAATTTCTTACATAATTTTATTTTGATGGTCCAACAAAATTATTTTCACAAATTTGTATCTAATTAGAATTTTAGATATTTCAACAAAATCGTTTTTTTTCCATATCAAACAAAATCTATTCAACGTTCATAAAAAATAAATATGTTTTAAGATGTCTTGTGATTAATTTCATTGAATCAGAGGCTGCATTGAATGCACTGAGTCCGTAGTAAATCGCGAGAGCAAGAATTGATAAGCTTGTAACAGCGAATCGATGTCTTACTCAGCGATTCGTAGAGGAAGTCTATAACGGCTGAAATTCGCTTCAAATCCGCTTGCCGATTCCCGATTTCCACGCACACAAGAGTGGTGCACGTGCACGGACATCATTAATCTTGCCTGACCAATGATCAACGACCTCTCTCATTGACTACGGCGTACGAGCATGCGAGGCGTACATGTGCGGTCCCGCGAACGAAGTATCGAAGAGCGCACGCGGCTCTTCTTACCGCCTTCTTCATCTATGAAAGTCCATAAAACATTTCTAACAAATGTGGTTTGCATGCACTATGAACTATAACGAGTATCCTAATTAAAGAGTTAATTAAGAGTGTACAGAGAATTAACGTTCTTGAATACATTTATCTTCTGAGATATTTCATTCAATAATTTTAAGATAACGCCAATTTACAACGACAGATACATTTGAATTACATATTATGTAATATATACAATGTATATAAAATTTATGTTTTGTATTAAATAATATATTAAAATAATAATTATTTTTCTTTATAGCTTTCTTTTTTGTTAAATTCTTAAATGAGTTCTTGATTGTCCGCATTGTTATTGATAATAAATCATGCTTGGCAAAGATCGAATTTCAAATGTGCCACGTCAGACGGCATTATACACGGAGCTATTAGGGTGTAATTCTAATTGCGACAAATATATCTCTCTCATATAAAACGCAATAGGCCATTGTCCGCCGAAGCATCTAATTAGATCAGAAATGTAATAGCACGTGGAATAAACTCCTGATACGCCTACGCGCACGTGAATGCACGCGTGCCTTAGTAAGTAATGAACGGTCGTATATACTGGATATTCCAGTGAATCTATATAACAATTATAAAGTGGTATTCTTTTTAAAACTTGGATGTTACATTTTATTACTTTCCAATTTTGCAACATTAAATATCTCAATAAATATATATTTATCGACAAACACATCGAGATTTATTACATTAAAATATTAAACATTCACTTAGAAAGGTTAGGTACAGAATAAAATGCCATCAATTATTTTTTATAGGTTTTTGAAATTAAATCAACTTAGACTTTGTCTCGCTTTTAACGAGGGAAATATCGTTCCGAAACCTTAAAAAAAAAAAAACAATAATAATAAACGATTGACCGAGATAACACAATTTTATAAACAAGAAAGCCATTTTCAAAGTGGATCTTGGTGCTTAATGACATTACGTGAATTTTTTAGAAAAATACTGCCTTGCTGTCATTACTGCAAGTTCTCGCAGACACCCGGTATAACTGCCCTGTAAAACGGTGTCACTGCCGCGCGTCGTTGGGGTCGTGGGGATGCGAGCTGTTCCGCGAGTAGGCGGGAATTATTAATGACCACGAGCTGCCTTATCTTTTCCACTTCCTGTTCGAGATACATAATACGTGGGCCGCTCCGCGCGCAGTAGTTGCATCATACCGCAACATTGTGCGTACGGCTTCTCGGAGGTTCGCTCTCGTCTCATTGTGTGTGCTCCCTCTCGTAACCGCGATGCTGCGCATGCACTCGCGTATTTATCATCGCCCGGAATCGCACCCGCAACGCGGCAAGGAATGACTCGAGCGAACGATTAATCGTCGTTATCCTCGATCGCGCGGAAAATTTTATTGCCGCGACACATAATATCGGACAGAATGTCTCGGTGACGTTGAACAGTTATGCAGCTTCAGCAGGGTCTGAATTTCGTAATATTGTATCGAATTATCGAGATATTTAACGTAAATTGGAAAGTGTTCTAACAAAATGTAATATCCAAGTTCGATAGAGAATATCGTCTCATAATTTATTTTTACACGAAGCCCTGAATTTTGTAATATCATATCGAATCATCGAGAGATGTTTAACGCAAATTGAAAAGTGTTGTAGCGAAATGTAACATTCAAATTCTATAGAGAATACCGCTTCATAATTTATTGTTACACGAAGCCCTGAATTTTGTAGTATTATATCGAATCATCGAGATATTTAGCGCAAATTGAAAAGTGTTGTAGCGTAACATTTAAATTCTATAGAGAATATCTTATTGTTACACGAAACTCTGAATTTTGTAATATTGTATCGAATCATCAAGATATTTAATTCAAATTGGAAAGTTGAAACTATCACTCTATTATTTACGGAGAAATGTTTTGCATTGAAATATATAAAATGCTATAAATACTTTATATGCTACTCATTTGTAATTTGTAATTTTATTTGTAATTTTTCTTGGATTTTGTTAAAAAAATAAAAAAGTATTAGAAAAATATTGTCCGACATCGGGCACCTTATCTCCTTTTCGAGGAAATGAATCCGAGAGAGGTTGGGAGTCTGGAAAAGAATACAAAAACAACCCCCTGGAAGAATGGGCGCTGCGGCTTCTTTTATTGGTGAAATTAAAGAGCACGTAGAAATGCAATTGGCAACTCTTTATGCAACTTCCCAAAGACACTACGAGTCCTTGCTTCTATCGAGAGCAGTTCACGGATTTACAAGTTCGACAAGAAAGAGATCGGAACCCTCGCATGCGAGTTCTCGAGGGGTAGGCTCAGATTTTCGATATTATTTGCTTTGTACTACAGGGAGAAGAGAGAGAGAGATATATATATAGAAAGAGAAGACGAGAAACTGTGTAAATCCTCGGTAACAGGAACGCGAGGCCCCACCCCGTGTTATTCCTCCGGAAAATCGCTTCGTCTATAATAAGCCCAAACGATTGCTTCGCGAAATTGCTTTTCTTCAAACAGAGGCGTTTGATGTCGCGTCTTCTTTTTGACAGATCGTAATCGCGCGCGTGTTAGTGCGCTCCGAGCTGTTGAGCCTCGCTGCCGGAAAGACAGAAAGGATCTCTTTGGATCTTTAACCGACGCTTCCTATTCCGTTTATGAGCAAATGGAACGATGCAGATATTACAATATTTGCTCGGTGCGAATAACTTGCAAAGAATGCAGTAAATTTATCCCCCCGGTATCAAATAGTAAAATATTAATATTATACACGCGAACATGGAGCATGTAAGAGATAATCTGTGATTCGGCGAACGTAATTCGAAAGCGATAAAAATATTAACAAATCACACGAATAATTTTCCCGTACGTTCTTAGAATTAGATAATATTATTAATTGAACAATTATATAGAAGAAATGTGGCATATATGACATATATGTATCACATATGTTATGTTTCAAAGTTTTTCTTTGCTAAGAAATCAATTACGATAAAAAGAATCTGAACTTTATGTAGCACATTATATATATCAAGTACATTATACACTTCGCACTTACATATATTTATGAATCTGACTCACTTTTTCTTTGTAGCTCCTATGCATCCGGAACATCCTATGGGACATCCGTCGGACGACAGATTTTCCACGGGAGTGTCTGGTCCAGGCTTCATCGACGGGTGAGTGCCAGACTTAATTTTTACTTGAAACATAATACAAATCATTTCATATAATTAATAAAATATCAAACACTTTCGCGAATCACAATAAGCCATTCTTGGAAGTATTTTATGCCAATGTTAACAAATTTATAATTACCTTTTATTCGATAATTAATGATAATTTATTGCTACGCTAAGAAAAGAAATATCCCTTCAGCTTCTAAAGCTAAAATCTTTTCCTTTTCTTCAAAAAAATATCCGCAACCACAGAAATTTTGTAACGTGAAATGGAAGGGAAAATGGCCGTCGCGCCTGCAAAAATCGTCAAAGGAGATTTTGAGGGTTTTGCTATCGTATGTTTTATCACTCCGCTCATTCTGTCAAGGTCCTTTGTTAATATTAGCTATTTCACTTACTGGTTTCAATCTCGTCGTTTTTTTAAGCCTGAAGGAAAGAAGATTTTTAGAACGACGTGACGCGCAGCGCGCGCGATCAAACTAAATTTGAATTTTCACTCGGGCGAGTGTGACGCGCGCACGAAGGAGTGGCAAGAATCGTGACCCGAGGCGCCATCTGTCGGGGATTCGGCGAACACCGACGTTCGAGAGGACAGGCGCGAGGCTCGCGCCGCGGTGTTAGTTTACAAATGGTTGACACCGAGTGTGGTGTCAAATGACACGAGCTCTTGCGCGTCGAGCCAAATGTTTTGATAGTTGATCTACGAATTATGAAGCTACTCTTGTACCTAGCATTGTTGCAGAATACATGTATTTTTGTACGAGCCGTAAATAACGCCGGGAGCACGACGGAGCCGAGGTAACACGCCGCGTAGTTTAGCGAGGTTACGTAGAGTCGCGAGAGCGGATATTTTTTTCTAGATAACACAATTTTTCAAGTGAAATCGATTGAAGCCGGGCAATGATAACGACTGATCTTCCTTCATTGATTCGTTTCAAAATGCGACGAACGACAGCTAGCGATCCAACTTTCCTGTGACTTTGCTGGGGGTTATGTTTTGAAATAATAGCGCGTGCATTCTTAACCCGAATCATCACATAAAAATGTCACGGACGTCTCTTATTTTTCCATTTGTCGACGTAGTTTTGCTTTGGCTACTTATTTAAAATAAATTCGCACGAATCTTAGTCATGAAAGCACTATGCGAAAAGTATTTTTGCCGATTTGTTTTTTATCAATAAATAATAAATATAAAAATATAAATGTGAATATAAATAAATATAAGAATACGTATAAAATCCGTTGCCTTTTTTATTGACAGCATGGGACATGGAGACATGTTGGACATCTCAGAGAATGGAATGTCTACGTCTCACATTTCTCATTTGGCATCCGTGAATCCGTTCATACTTTCGCCGAGTCCACAGCCAACCAGCTCACAATCCAGTACTGTGGATTACAATGCAATTAGCCGCCTTACCCATGTACATTTCGGCGATATAGAAGTCCCTTCTAATGTGAATTTTGATGAGATGTCAAGCATAAGTTCCATTTCAGGCAAAAAGGACAATCATAAAGGAACTTGTGAGGTTTGTGCTCGAGTATAAAAATAGATTTGAATTTAAGATCATTAATATATTTTAAAAAAAAGTTACAAGATGGTTGAATTTTTACAGGTGTATATAGGAAAAACCTGTGCGCAGTTTGTAGGAAACCAATCGGTTTATATTATACATCCCATGACACAGAAAATGCTCGAGGAGAAATTAATGAAGGCTTTTCAAGTTATCAATTTCTCAAAGTACGTTGTTTTGAAAAAAGCTTTGGAATGTATTGAAATAAAATTTGTGTAAAATACATAAGGCAATATTAATATCGCGACAATATTAAATGAGATAGATGAAAAAAATTAAAATGTATTTGGCGTTGACTAAAATATTCGTTTGACTAAAATATTTTTAACTATTCACACAGCGAGCTCTCGTCAAATTGTGAAGGATATGCGAAGCCGTCCCTTTGTTATTCCGCCTTTCCAATATGTCGCGATCCATCTAACACTCAGAAACCGAAGAACACGGAAGCGAGCACGCAACTCTTCAATCTCCTAAATTCCAAACAAGACGATTTTTTGGACGATGGAGATCGTGACGACGCGGATGATTTTTCGAAACTGCACAGCGTTCCCAAACGTAGTCCTACTTTGGGAACAAACCCAGTCTTCAACTTTATGCCCAATGAAGATGGGAAATCGAGCAACAAAAAAATAATTAATCAGAGCTATGGCGATATGCGAGCGTCCAGCAGAAATGAGATCAATCGTAAATTACGAAGGATATGCCGTGAGGAATGTGAAATGCTGGAAAATGAGTTGTGCAGGAAGGAATATGCGATAGCGAAAAGACATCCATTGATTGGGCATCAAGTGCCTTTAGTCGAATGTTCTGACTTACCACTGGAAGGGACAACTGAGGCTCGTGATTGTTTAACGCTCGGATTATCCGTGGCAAACAACGTGCAAGAAAGTATGTATTCTTTTACATTAATTTTTTAAAGCATTTTTATATTAATTTTAATTTTAAATCTAATTTTTATTTCAAATCTTATTTTTACATTAATTTTTATTTTAAATCTAATTGTAAGATTATAAGAATCAAAATAAACTTTTTTTAACACGTTATATACTTTACCGAGATTTTCACATTCAAGACGATACATATTGAATTGATTTTAGCTTCTGATCCTATCTCTTCCACACATCAAAATTATAACTTTGACAGACTCAACAGATAGAAGAATAAATACGTATGATGACCTTATAAAAGTTGTTTAGCTAATAAAAAAAGAAGTGAAGTTTGATTTATACACACTTGTTATCAAATACTACTACATTTAGGATTGAATTTTGAAATATATATATGCCAAAAATGTAAATTATTTTTTTATTTTATCTATATATATTTTATATATCTTTTTCTCTCTATATATATACATATATATTATATAACTATATATTATAAAATAAATAAAATGAAATATTTCGACTGAAATCTTGAAGATGGCGTATAAACATGTTTCTTGCAGATGATTACTGCTATTGGGGTAGTGGAAAGTCCTATCGAGGAATCGTAAAAACGAGTATTAGTGGAAGACTGTGTTTACGGTGGTCTCATCATTTCAATCTTCCGATTTCTGATTATCCCGAATTAGCTGGACGTCATTCTTATTGCCGGAATCCTGGCGGCAAAGAAATTCAACCATGGTGTTACGTCGATGTCAATAACAGAATGCAAAAAGAATTTTGCAATATACCTAAGTGTGGTAAGAGCTTGTAAAAACATATAATTAAAAGTTACCTATCAAAGTAATTCATCTATTATGTTGTTCGTGTACTAAACAAAAAACGTATTTCTGTTACTTTCAGTTGAGAATTTATGGATTTATGCAGTCGTTGGTTTTGTACTAACGGGAGGATTTGTTATTATATTGATTTGTTATTGCTGCTGCTACAGAAGTAGAAAAACCAGAAGACAAATGAATCATTTACCATCCAATAAAGTAAATTTATAGATACATTCACGATTTTCTGACTATGAATTGCAACTAATATCATCAAAATAATACTTTATTTTTAACAGATGTTAACTAGTATCCAGTGTGATAAGAATATATACGATGGAAGAAGGAGTACGACACAACCCATGGAAATGAGTTCTCTCTTAGCAGGGCCTGGAAATACAACGCCGGGTACTGGTACTTTAAGCAGTGGCAGTAGTAGAACATCTAATAATAGAATACCGCAATTTACTACAAATAATATTGTGCTCTTGCAAGAACTCGGTGAAGGCGCTTTCGGTAAAAATAAAAAAAATTATTTTTTACTGTGTGTAAATTCGATTCACATACTTTAAACTAATATTAATTATATTTTTAGGAAAAGTTTATAAAGGTGAACTGCAAACGGGAAATAAATGTGAGCCACCTATTTATGTAGCAGTAAAAACACTGAAAGAAAATGCAACACCCAAAACTCAAAGCGATTTTAAAAGAGAAGTCGAATTGATGACGGATCTACGACATCCAAATATTATTTGTTTGCTCGGTGTAATATTAAAAGGGGAACCAATGTGTATGCTTTTCGAGTATATGACTCAGGGAGATTTGCATGAGTTTCTTATCTGTCACTCCCCGAGATCGGATGTTCCACTAAATAACAGTGGCGGAAAAATTCTAGAGCAACCAGAGTTTTTACATATTGCTTTACAAATTGCTTCCGGTAGGTATTGATTTATTTTATGATTAGGTTGACATAATTTTGTTATATATAATAACATTTTTTAGGCATGGAATATTTGGCTAGTCATCATTATGTCCACCGCGATTTAGCAGCGAGAAATTGCCTAGTAGGGGATAATCTAACAGTCAAAATCTCTGATTTCGGTCTGTCGCGAGATATATACAGCAGTGACTACTACAGAGTACAATCCAAGAGTTTGCTCCCTGTTCGATGGATGCCACCTGAATCGATTCTTTATGGTAAATTCACTACCGAATCGGATGTATGGAGTTTCGGGGTTGTACTGTGGGAAATCTATAGCTATGGCCTGCAGGTAAAATTAAAGTAACCGTAAGATTAAAACAATGACAAAGAAAATTTTTGAATTTTTTAAAATAATTTATACACTTATTTTTATTTAGCCATATTACGGATACAACAATCAAGAAGTTATAGATATGATTCGTTCACGGCAATTATTACCGTGCCCCGAAGATTGCCCAACGATGATTTACAGTCTGATGATCGAGTGCTGGCACGAGGTAGCAAATCGTAGGCCACAATTCCCAGAAATCCATCATCGACTGCATAATTGGTACATAAATCAAACCTATTTGAGTGACTTCTGTAATGAGTCCATCACGAGTTATTCCGGCAGTAGTCACAAGAGCACAAACAAGACTAATTCGACGCAATTGTCAGCGCCGATATATAAGAGCGATCAGAAAACAGGAACAGAACCGGTGAACATGTGTAATCTTAATGATCACAATAACGCGATAAAAATGTTACCACCTACGAATACTTTTCCAAATTCTAATTGCGTTGAGCAGAGATCAAATTGCGGTTTTAGCACGGAGCACGGAACGCCGATAAAAACGCTTAATTATCAGAATCCTGCTACGAACGTCAATCTGAACGATATCTACGATGACAAACAATGTTGCTCACCCAAGTTGAGCGGTGCGAAGAAAGTTTTACCTGCGATAGTACCTCAAACAGGTGTTTCCAAGTCGAACGTATCCAGCAACGGTCCGAGACCGATGCAAAACGGCGCGCAATTGGTCGTCAGGTTACCAGATCCCAGTAAAGTCCTGACTGAAACGAGGGTATCAAAGTGAACAATTTTATTCGCGAATCACAAATGATTCATCTTCGATCAAACGCAACTTCTGAACGGGGACATTATCATACTGTTAACATCAAGGATTTGAAATTTGATAATCGTATAGATTGTCATCGAGATATTGATACCAGTTTTTTATCGAAAAGAAAAAAAGAAAAGAATAAAAAGAAGCTGTGTCAGGTGCGTACGTTCTTCGTATATTTATCGTGGTGATTTGTCAGCGATGAAAACATATATTTATTCTCACGATACTATCAAATCCTTTTTCTCGATAGTATTAAACGAATAGGGTAGATACAGAGAACTATAACAACATTATTGCCATCTACATACATCTATTTATTTTTACAAATATACATGTATTTTATATTGCCCTTTATTTCGAGTAACGTATATAATGTGTTTTCTCACGACCTATCAAATAATTTTTTCGGATGGTATCGAACAAACAAGATAGATACAGAGAGTAGCCACAATACTTAATCACTGCCATATATATGCATTTATTTATTGTTATAAATATACACGTATTTTATAATATATATAATATTATCGTTTATTTTGGATGGTATATATACATGGTATATATCTGTAATGTTTTACACTTACTTTAATCAATCTAGTTTAATACGTACATATGTGGGAGATATGACAGAATCAAATGTCATGCTCTATAATGATTCCATCTGTGACTACAACAATGCAACACAATAAAACGAAATTTTTAAAACATGTTCTTTTATTTTTACGAAAAGATAGATATTCAGTAAAACATTATGCTAGTAAATATATGTATAATTTATATGTTTATTCATAAGATACATGTATAAGACAGGCGAGAAATAATTCTATTTCACAAAGAAAAAAAATTCTTTCTTACAGAATACAATATCAATGAACGTTGATATTTACATTAAAACGAGTGTTTAAACATATGTATGCTCTGTCCAAAGAGTATAATATTATATGGAATATATTGTTATATTCTATATAAAGCGTACCCCTTATGAATCACGTTTTTAAATAATCTTTACAAAACTGTTCAAAAAGATTTATATATGCGAGCAATCGGATATATATTGTAATAAGTGAAAGTGAGAAAAAAAGAGCGATTGAGAAATGAATGTGCGTGCGTGCATGTGTGTATTTTGTGAATATATATTGAGATGTTTTCTAAAAAGCAATTTTTATAATCACCATATCGTATGCCAAAACCCGGATATAGTGAATATTGATTGTTAATAAAAAGGTATTCAATTTGTACATTTTTATAATAATCGCATATATATTTTTTATCTGTAAATCTTTGAGGTCGCTTTTTTAGCTGAAAACATAATTTACTATTGCAATTGTGTTACATGAATTGGAATATATTTTAAGTGCGGAATATATTTTAAAATCATAATGCAATGAATAATACAAGATCAATCAATTCATTTGCTAGTGTTCATGACTTTCCTGTGTCAACGCGCATTAAATATTCATAGATGTCAATCTAATTATTACTAATGAAAGAATTTACGCTAAATTTTTAGACACTTATTGTTTTTTCAATATTATCCTTGATATTCTTTGATCTCAAAGACGCAGATGACTGAAATTTAATACCCTTGAACACTCAGCGATGTTGAATGGAAAATTTTATCGGCGTTCGTGTATAAATTATATGTTATTGGTGTATGGGGTATAATATACATTCTAATAAAGCGCTAAAATATTGCCGTTCACTTCGATATTGAATCGAGTAACATTCGATAATAAATTGCAAAATTAATACTACCTTTAAACCGAGATAGTGAATATTAGCGCGGAGCAATTAGTAAATGGAAACGTAGAATTAAAGCATTCAAAGAAGGAGAGATTGTATTATACTTTTTATAATTTTGTATTAATGAAAAAAGTAATATAAAGAGCGTGTTTTGTTCGTTGAAAAAAAAGAACTGAACTTAACGACATCATCCAGTAGTTTTTACTCCCATGTCCGTTAATCGGGCGGACAATGATTGGAGAGTGCGCAAAAGTGCTATTGAGTTAAATAAGACTTTTAGAACTGACAAACTTTCGAATCGAAATTTATATTCGATTGTAATCTCGACCGTCTCGAAGGTTTGTCACGAAAACACTTAGACTTAAGTTAATTTATGTAAACTTCAGCGAAGAATTATACATATTTAAGACCTTTATATATTTAGTCAAATATAATACAATTCATGTTTTTCGTATATTATGACTGATTATTCCCTTTTTTACATAAAAAAAATATTAATAGAAGATAAAAATATCAATAGGAAATATTAATATTGATCACAATAAATATTTACCACATAATTTGCAAAAAATCATTAATAATATTTAGAAATTTGCATGTGATAAATTCTAATTCATAAACCTGATAAATTCTAATTCATAAATTATTCTTATATATATATATATATATATATGCTAATTTGCATTACTTGTAGTCTGTAAATAATATTTTATAACAATATAATCAATATTTAATTATCTATATATATCGCATGTATTCTTCAGAGTTATGATAATTAATTTGAATTCTTTTTATTCTAAAAGATTTTACTTTATGTTATGTGTGTGATAATGAATTAATTTGTTCTGTCTGATTTAAATGTTAAATCGTGCTAGTTAAATTATCTTTTTATTTACAACTTGTAATAGATATTAAAGATATTCATAACACGTAATTCTAATTTATATGTTTCACTCGTAATGAAACACGCATATCGATGACCTCGATCGCTTTATTCTTCGCATTAGCTTCGCCATATGATAACAAATCGTACCATCAAGGCAATTTAGCAACGGATAAAAGGCATATGTTTATCCGCTGCAAATCTTGATAGTAACTAAAATCGATTAGGCACGAATAAATGACGTAAGTAAAATGCAGGATATCTTCGATGATCTCGATCTACATTAAAACTATTACAAAGCAGATACATCAAATACATTATATATTTCTATATATATAATCTTGCAGCTTGTAAAATAAATATTTACCCTCATCGTTAAATAGGAAGCTCTAGTCAAATCACGAATAATTGATGGATAAATAATTGATGGTACATTAATGCAATATTAATACATATTTATCTTTTCTTTTTTTCTCAGCAATAGAGTTAAGTTAAATCAACGTGTATAAAAGAATTTCAGAGAGAAAAAGAGATGTTACCTAAAGCAACACATCGAACATTGCTAATCTCATTTATCTTTCATTTTATTATCTTTCATTACATTGTAGACAAAGCGATCAAGAATATGATAATCATAATTTCCATAATTATACTGCGCAATAAAATAACACACATCATTATTGTTGTAAGTCGGCAAAACATATTATAAAGTGTTTTTGCGAGACGAGCGTTATTTTCAATTACATTGAGCATTGCCATTGTCCGAAACAATGAATGGTGTGATTTGGAGCAGGACGCAGAAGACTTTCGTGCCGATTTCCAGCGTGCCGGTGTTTGCTATGATGCAACAAGAACGTCTTAGACAAAGTCGATCATTGGAAACTCATAATTTCCAATTGCAGAACTTGACTCTAACGTCTTTCCAGGTATACCTTCATGAAATGACTAAATTCTTGAATATCTTATAATATCTCTTTAAAAATTAAAATTAGTTTAAGCAAAAATTAAAGTTTGCTCATTTTATTTAATATTTAATAATTAATAATTTCTATCTTTATATTACAGAAAATTTGTATATTTGAAATTATCTATTGAGTATTTAAACTTTACGACATATTTATATGTAGCTTTAATTTACTGTAACAGAAATTTTTAAGAAAATAAAATTAGATAATTTTAATAGTATTAATAAGATCAAGTAAGAGAAATTTTTAATGTGATAACTATGATAATGTGAAAGAGAGAAAAATTCTTCTATTTATTTTGCGAAAGATACTAAATTTATTCTTAATAACATAATTTATTAAATAATTAAATGAAAACTAAAAAGTATAAATTGATAGTAAAAACTGGATGCTAATTCTTCTAATAATATTTTAGGAACCGCATTTTTTCGAATTTTATGATAACAATAAGAAAGTTACAGGACTCTGCGGTGAATTATGGACTCTTCTTTCTGAAAAATTGAATTTCACGTAAGATTGAACTATAATTAGACTGCGAGCTATTGTATTGTATATTGTATGAAATTAATTGTTGAAGCTAACAATAGACAATATAATCAAAAGGTACTTCATATTCTTAGATTACAACCAATAAGATCAAATGAAAGCGGCCTGGGTGCGTCAGAGAGAAACAAGACTATTTTTAGACATGGATTATTAGGCTTAATTTCGCGCAATGAAACTATCGCGATACCCAAAGTTGAAACGTACAGTAGTCGACTTCTAGCTACTGATTTTACAATGCCTTTATGGAAGAATAGGTATGTTTAAGTGCATCTGTTTCACGATGATATATTTTCGAAAATATTAAATAAAAAAGAAATAATACAATTTTCGAAAAGAAGATATAATCGTATATAAAAAATTATATTAATTTTAGAATAATTTTACAGCCAACGATTGTATATTCAACAAGAGGTAATATATGACAGCACGTGGATGGCAAAAGTTTTTTCCTGGAAAGTATGGTGCCTTATATTAGTTATGCATATATTATTGAGCATGTGCAGTTTTTGGTCACAAACTATTCTCACACGGATTGGAAATAATTGCAATCGCTCAACCATCAGCGATCATATTTTTTACAACTTTGGAATGATCTGCAATCAAAGTATGAATGATCGATATGAATGTTTTGTCCTGGTGAAAAAAGTTTTTCATAATAGGTATTTTATAATATTTTTAAAAATTTGTCCTATTTTAAATTTATGAAGATTAAAAAAAATATTTTAAATTTCTTCAGATTTTATAAGTTTTCATCAAAAATTATAGAATAAGAAATCTCAGAAATCTTAAAATATTTCAGAGTTTACACATATGAAGAATGTAGAATGTTTTCTCGGTACTTTTAAAAAAATGTTCCAATTTATAAAAAAATCTAAGAAATTTTTTCTAAAAGTTATAAAATTACACAGAAATTCTAAAAGATTTTGAAATTGACATATAAATTCTAGAAAATTATATAATGAATTCTAAGAAAATTCTAAGAAAAATTTTCACCAGGGCTGTTCCTGTTAACTGTAAATATTGCTAAATTAAAAGGCAATACAGATATCACGCAATGTCACATTTTGTGATATCAATATGATCTTTTTTTTAAATTTATATTTTTAAATTTATACTTTTAAAATTTATGTGATTTGGAAGATTTGGAATATGTCATAAAATTTAAAATCCGACTTCCTAATCATAAACATTACAAGGAAAATTAATATTACTTTAAAACAAACTAAAAAATCAAAAAATTATTAGTGCTTGATAATAATAATTCGTGAAATCCTTATCGAAATAAAATTAAAGTTAATCAAATATCAACGAATTATTAATTTGAGTATATAATTACAATAGGTTACATTCCTCATGTTCTTATTGGAAGATCAAGGATGATAGAAATATCGCTGGGTCTCTTTTGTTCTATATTGTCTATGTCATTTGGAGCTTTGTTATTCATTTATATAACAAAAAGAATTAACAATTTACCGCCGTTTGATAGTTTGTTCTCCATGTTAACCGATACTACATATAACGTTGTTTGTTTGAAAGATTCTATTGCAGATATCGCGTTTCAGGTATTAATAAATACATTTAATATTATTTATTTAGATGTTAGATTAATTGATAATCAATTGATAATTTATTAATCTTCGAATTATATCAAGAATTATATTATTTTGATTTTATACCTGTAGAATACTTTCTATTTGTATGTAAATATCAGCTACTTAAAAAATTTATAGGTAAGTTTTGAAAAACCTTATATACAAGTAAAAAATGCAAAACGCCTTGTCATTGCATCAACAGTCGAGGAAATGTTTAAATTGGCATGTATGAAAGGCAAAAAGAAATATACCGTAATACAAGGTGAAGACGAGTTTCAAACAAGAGGTCAAATTGAATGTTATGTGACCCCAGTTGGAGAATCCTATTTGACGATGTGGGTAGCTTCTGGCATTGTGAAAAATTTTAAATACAAAAGGACCATCGATCTCGGGTAAAGAAATATCGGCGGCAATTATAATACAATCATATTATGCTAACATATTATATGAATGAACAATTTTTATGTACAGGATACTCAGATTAAAAGAAGTTGGATTGTGGGATGTGTTAGTAGAGCGTTTGTTGACAGACAAACGGCTAAACAAAAATCACGTCGTAACAACGGAAGCGATTAGAATGGATCAAGTTTCTTTAATAATTTTAATAATGTGCTGTGGAATGATAACAGCTTTTGTTATTTTCATAATCGAAAATGTTGTGTATGCTTATAACAAACACAAGTCATCGTAACTACTTTTCGCTCATACCATCACGAATATATTTTACGAAAGACTTAATTGCAGCAGTTATTTAACTCGCATCCGGGAACTATTATATTTCACATATCACAAATGTTGTTATTAGTCATAATTAATCCTGTAATAATTTAAATTGTAATGTATAACAGAATTATTAATAAAACATGATTATTTATAAGCATCATTAAAATTTCAATTCTCTTATATGTTTTCACATATTTTAATTATGTTTCTTAATATTCTACAAATTACTTATTTTTAAGCGGATAATATTGAAATATGTATAAAACAATTATAATCATAGAATAAACAAAATTTATATCGAAAAATTACCAACACGCTCATTAAATCTTCAAACTTTTAAATGTAGTTCCTAAAAACACTCAAAAACCCCCAAAAAATTAAAAGTTCTTAATTAATTATTGCTTGTTATCTTAATTAATTTAAGAAAATATAAATGGCATATAAATAATTATTTTTTTAGTCGACAGACAAAGTAAGACATGTGGTTATGGTTTAGACGTCACTGAGCTAATTAGAATCATTAGCGAATTAGATAAATGCGATTACACTGTCTGATATCCATAAACTGGCAAAAAATAACTAATCTATGTGCTATCGATCCTCGACAATATCGTAACATCTGTCCATTAAACGATCCATTAGAAAAAAAAAATAAGTCGCATTTTGCGATGTGCGTATCTCGTGAAAACTGCAATCTATAATATGTTCTCATTCTACATAGAATCATTGCTGCGGATAGACGATAGAGGTTCGCGAGGGATGGCTATGCGATTTGTTCTAACCGTCGCGATTTTTCAGCTCGCGATCTGGGGCTGCTACGCCGTGAACGGAATAATCTGGCACAAGCAGCACCAGGAATTTGTGCAATTATTTAGCATTTCGCAATTTGCCGCTCTTCAAAAGGAAAATCTGGCTAAACGTCGGGCGATAGAGATGCCAGATATGAGCGGAGAAGTGGTGAAAGCTGTGTATTACGAGGTGAAAAATTTTCAACATTTCAAACACATTCTGAAAAGTTTAATATACAGCTTTTCTTCTGCTAAATGTTATAAACTTTTCAAAGAATGACGAATTTTTGTCAATTCTCCGTATTGAAACATCAGTTTATTAGGCTTATAACTGTTTCAACAATTAAATAACGACGTGACAATTTTTTATGTGCTTATAGGAAAAAAATATAGTAATGTTTTATGACAATGACACAAAGGTCAACGGTTTTTGTGGCGATCTGTGGGAGATTTTCGCGGATTATCTCAATTTTACGTATGTTAAACGTTATGGCGAATGCTTTCTTTTTTTGCACGCATTAAACAACAAAATTTTTTACGTAATAGCACATATATGTTTGGAATTTTACACTGTGCACTTGTTCACAATGCAATGGAGTTTGTTGATTGTTAAGTCAAAGTATTTTTCAGATTCATCCCGATAAAAACTACCGATCGAAATTTCGGTAAAAAGTTGGAAAATGGTACTCAAACCGGTATGGTCGGCATGCTCGCGCGAAATGAAGCGCAGGTAATCTTGAGAAGTGGATACTTTTCAGCTCATTTAGACATCGTGGATTTTACAATGCCTCTTTGGAAAAGCAAGTGAGCTTTTTTTTATTGATACAGATATAATAATAAATTACAATCAAGAAATTGCTCGTTTCAAAATTAATAGTCAACAATGGTTCCCTTTTTACTTTTAGCAAAAATTATAGAACGGGTCGAGAATTTTTATTTGTAATATACAATTATTAATAAATTGATGTTTTAGATATCATATTTATGTTCAACCAAAATGGCAGTTCGATAATACATGGGTATTTACGCTATTTTCATGGCAAACTCATTTTTATACGGTGTTTCTGTTCATCATCTTAAGTTGCGTCGGTTATTTTCTGCAAAAAATACCGATGGATAAGCCCAAACACAAAAGAAAAGGCTCTATAGATTTTAGTCTAGGCGATCATTTTTTCCATACGTTCAACATAATGAGTGCGCGAGGTGTGTAATACAATTAAAGAAGAAATTGAGCGTATATAAGCGAATAAAAGTGTATCTGTATAAAAAGAATAATTAATTATATTAATTATATTAAAATTTGTTAATGCTGATTATGAAATAAAAAAAGATTTTTCGATCGAAACATTAATTAAGCATTCAACGATTGAAATTCAGATAAAAATAATTTTTTTTATAGGCACTGTACCTGACGCATTTTACAACAAGTTCAAGATCTTGTCGGTGTCGAAGAGTATATTTTCATGGCTAATACTGTTAGCGTTTAGTTCTCATCTCATATATCGCATGACAAATAGAGAACTGACGCTGCCGTTTAAGGATATAGAATCTCTTATTAACAATACAAACTATGTCTTATTGATATATAGTGGCAGTTCCTTCTATAATTCTTTTAGTGTAAATATCGAAGATTATTTATACATTTCTTTTCTATTAGGAATATTGTAATCAACTATTAAAAAATATTTCATCAATTTATGTTTTATACTAAAATCATGGCAAAATTCTTTTCCGTAATTTAGAAAAAGCAATTTTAAATAAAAAGAAACATAAAGAAAAAAATAATATTGAAAATACATCGCTTTCAATTAGCTTGTATAACTTGAAACAACTATATAAAGAACAAATAATATACACATTTTTAGATATAATTTGCGACTGTTATTTTAGCATGAGTTTCAAGGCTTGGTCGGCGATCCATCTGCGCGTGTGCGTTTCATAGACATCGCGGAAGATATGCACAACAAAATTTACAATAACATGAAGAAATATGCGTTATTTGAAATCGAGGATCGATTTCTGGCATTAAACAGAAACGGGTGCCCACTCTATGCTACGGGCAGTTACAACGAGACTTGGATAACGTTCGCACTTCAGAAGAACTACCGCTATAAGAAGGCCTTTGATGCCGCGTGAGTATTGCATAAATTAACATTATTCATTTATTATTTGAGAAACTAATATCTTGAGAAAGATTATTTGATGGCCTCTTCTTTCCAGAATCACCAAAGTCAGAGAAGTTGGACTGATGAAAAGCCTTCAAGATCATTGGCTTAGGAGGAAGGAGAATACAGATCAGGGAATGTTCAAAACAATTGATCTACACCAAGTCTATCTGATTTTTCTAATACTGTGTTACGGGATACTAATATCACTTACGATACTCGTTCTGGAAAATATAACGTATTACAAAACGAATTACAAAATGAAAAATGCACGGCAATATAGACGCAGATAAGGAAATACTTGAAAAGAAAGATATGATTGAAATTACACACACACACACACACACACACACACACACACA
>JANQDE010000010.1:256735-267083 GCA_037157785.1 Cephalotes varians
ACACACACACACACACACACACACACACACACACACACACACAAAACTTTTTAAAAATTATAATAACTTTTTCAGTAAATTTTCTTAGTTTATTTTTTTTCTATTCTTTTGTGTGTGTGTGTGTATAAAATTTATATGATAATCTCTTTATATTTACAATATTTGAATAACATTGTGTAAAATTAAAATATGAAATCATCAATTGTGTTTATATTGAAAAATTACGACATGTAAAATTGATTTCAACTGTTTCAATGTGTTCGCATAACGCCATCAAAGCATAAAGTATAGTCAAGCGTAATGGCATTTTTTCGCATTATAGCTATAACGATTAAAATTGATTAATCACGGATAAATTACATAAATGCAATATCCGATGCAGGATATCTCTTGCGATTTAATAGCTCTAAAAGGCAAATATATAAATAGATTGTATATACTTTTACGATGGTTTTTATTTTATTGTTATTATTTATTTCATTTTTATTAAGCTTAAAATATACTTGGAATAATTACTTTTCATATTTTTCTATATTTAATAAAATAGGAAATAGATATAGAAGTAGAAAACAATAATCTAAGGATTAAAGCAAGATCTTATCTAAACATGATGGCACACGTTTCTTTTTTCACCTAATCACAGAAACCAATCCGATCATGATAAATTTTCTTCATTTCTTCAATATCAATCATAAATAATATGTCAACGGATACGTAATAAAATTTCGAGCGCCACTCACTAAGCAACAATTTTGTAAATAAGACATTAATAGTCTATATGAGACTTCTGGCTACATTGCATAGAATTTTGCCATTTGAGACAATGAATAGTGTGATTTGCAGCAGGACGCAAAAGATTTTCGTGCCAATTTCCAGCGTTGCCGATTTATGTCATGATGCAACAAGTTACGTAAATTACAATATAAATGTATACAAATGTAATTATAATAATAATATTCCTTACTAATAATCAAAACTTTAGGAAAACATGTATTTTTGAAGAATACTAATCCAAGTTTTATTTGAATATAAATACATTTTATATTATTAATTAGATTATGAATTATAATATATTTCATATTTTAATATATAATATAATGTAAACATTATTTAAAAGTTTACATACATATTGTGGATTCACGCAGGTTGTGCGCTTGTCACATTCTTTGGCGTTTCTTCTGTTAATGTAGTTTCTACAGGATGTGGTTCGGTTGGTACGGGATCGTGTTTCTTTTTCGGCAGAACATACGTGCCTTCCGCTATATCCGTCGGAGTCATCCAGGATGGTATAATCTTACCATGAATTCGCCATACGCCATATTCATTAGCTAAATGCTTTTCAAATACTATGTATTCTAATACGTCTTTCCTCAGAATTTCGCTCCCTTGTATGAGATGGCCAAATCGGTCGTAAATTGCTAAAACCTGTAAATGAAGAGGAAATTTTCGCTTAGAAATCGTTTATATAAAAAGACAATAAATTACAAAGGATACGTTATTAAACCTGTTGCGTGTGAAATCGGACAGTAAGTTGTGCAAAAATATTTTCTTTTGTTAATACATCTGTAGTTCTTGCATGAACGAGACGGGCGGGTTCTAAAGATTCTAAGAATTTCCAGTGTATGGTTTTGTCCATCATGTTGTGTATCATTTTCTAAAAATACAGAAAGTATTATATTATACAATATATGTTATTATACGTGATAACAAATTTAACACAAATATTTTAAGTTAGCAAGGGTACAAGATATATTTTGAACTTACAGGATATACCGATTCTGTAACATATTTTATTATTTCATCTTCATTTTTACTGCAATTAAAAAAATTGTTTTATTTAGTAACATTGCTACAAACAGTAAAAAAAAACACGATTTATTTATTAATTGCTAATAATTCTTTTAATTTATGTAATACATTTGCACAATTATAAAAGGTATAAAAACATTATATATTTGCTATTTCTCTCTTACCCAGCTAAAGCTTCATGTGCCTTTTGATAGATATCCAAGGCCTCTTCTAAAAAATGTGATGTCTTGAATGAGTCATCAAACGATTTAATTTTTCTGAKAGCCATTAAAGATTTACTCTTTTTTGTTAAAAATTTTAACTTTTGTTCTGCTCCCTATATTGCAATAATAAAATAAATAATTAAAGAGCACATATTTCTTATTACATTTTAAACTTAATAAAATATTATTGCATTTATTACTACAGTTGCAATATAAAAAGTAAAGGTAGAGGGTGTACCTCTTTGGTAATAGCAGAATATTTTCCATCTCCTTCTGGAGGAATATAAGACTCAAAAATTGTCGAAGTACAACTGATATATGCCGGTCTCTCTTGCCAAGGTTTCTGCGGTAGAAAACCATGTTCCTTCATACGTGATCGTACTTTCTCCTTGTCCATTTCAGTAGGATCGTCATTATCATCTTCCCACGAAGGAAGTTTTATTTTAATAACCTTCTGCCTCCTTTCCTTCTTCCATTTTGGATTCCAATGTTTATTGATATGTGCTACTTGTATATAATTATTGGGACAATTAATAGCAGCAACCAATACCGGTAGATTGTTCTGAAATGAATATCCATCTATTTAAATACGTTTCTGCATTTGGATAAATAATTCTCTGACTACAATTAGACATAATATATTTTAATTTATTTTTCAGATTTAAAATACTCCTTAAAATTAATATTTAAGCTAAGTCGAATTTGAGAAAAATGAAGTAAAACACAATTTGAAAGATTATTTTATAATTTGAAGGAAGACTGTGTCAATCTAAAAATTCTGTGGGAATCGACAGAAATTTACAGTCAAATGAAAATAATTACGTTAATTAAATTAAATATATTACATTGTACATTTCATTAGCTCTCAAAAAATGGAACTGTATCAAGTACGTACCTGTAAAAATTTTCCGTAAATAAATACCGAGTTCACAGATCTTAACAGCATTTTCGGGACTTTTACTACTTGAGAACTGTAGGAATTATAGAAAGAAAGAAGCAACCATTCAAATTACTATATATCTATCAATATTTTCATTAAATTTCGTATTTGGGTAAATGTTTAGAATACGTCGGTCCACTTAAATTTTAATAAAAATACACTCAATCGATTGCGTTTTCGCGCAAAAATAATGGTTTGAGAAGAAAAAAGCGTCGCTCTGCCCCGCGAAGCGAGATATTAATCGTTAAAGTTGACGACTTTTCAGGTTAGGAAACCTGTTATACCGATGAAAAATAGCGACACGAGTATGCTTTGTGATCTTGCGCATGCTCCGTGGCCATATCGTAGCGCCGTAGACGACGCGAAATTTAAAATGTATACGTCTCTCCTATTTTATGTTGATGGAGTTTCACCTCGCGTTATAAAGTGTATGCGTGGAGGCCACATATGTAACACTCCATATATGTAATACTTGTGTAATTCTTTTTTACACAATTATTTCTAAAACTAATATTTAGATGTTAAGAAATATTTTAGATTTAAAATTTAAATTATTTTACTTAGAGGCAAATTAAAATTTTGTTTTGTTGCTTTTAAAATTATATTATTATGCGAAAGATTATATTTTAATTGCTTTTAATTGAATCGATTTTCAAAAAAATCGATTGTTTTAACCCGATTTTAATGAATCGATTTCAATTATTTCGATTCAGAAATCGATTTTGTTACAAAAATCGAACATCTCCACGGAGCCATTAGAAAGCAAGACGGTGATTGGTCACCGTGTTGCCGCGTTGCCGCTTTGCCGCGTCCTGTGAACGAAAAACAGATGTTCCTTCAATTCGAGTTTCGTGCTTGTCAAATTACGATGTGGATTTTCATTACCAACAGCGTATGTCTTCTAGAGTTCAAACGTGCTCGGTCGATGGCAGCAGGAGAAGATAATTAAATCGACTCGTGTTGTACGTGTAAATTCTGAAGGTACATTCCACTTGGCGCTTGCAACGCTCGTAAGCATCAGTTTGTCCCTGTTTAATATTTGGTTAAACAACAAGAATGAAATGATTTCAAGAGCGTTGCGAGCGTCAAGTGAGGTGCAGCCTATATCTATTGATATCCATGCGGTTTTCATATATAAATGACGTGATTTTCAACGCAATAAGGAGAAAAGAGATTCGAACTGTTTTAACGTGGGAATTATTTATAAGATAGGAATTAAGGTGCCGCCAATGTTGTACAGGACAAGATACTGTCTCTCAAGCAAATCCGCAATTTGTTGGATAACAATTCAATTAGGTATGAAAAACATACAATATTAGAGATAATACGTTGACAAATTAATTTTTACTTGAAATAAATTTTTATAAGCATAGAAGTTTGAAAAAATTAATAAAATTGTATCTTATTCTTTTTGTCGAATTTAAATTGCATTCTTTTTAAACCTAATTTAGCTTGATATCACTTAATGTCTGTGTAAATTTCTAATTTAAGTCTAATTTTAATACTATTTAATGCCCATGTAAATTTCATTCCCCAGAAAATATTTGTCGCAGAACCGCATCAGTCGCGATGCATCCTACAACTGATTCTGAGGTAAATACGAATACTGATGTAAATACTATGCACGGAACTAAGAGACCCATAGACGATAGCATAGACAAGAATGAAGCCAAGGTGCAAAAGACAGAAGCAGAAACAGTACAAAGAATCAAGAGAAAAAATCATGCCATGTTACTAGGCTATGTTGGCAAGGACTATTATGGCATGCAAAGAAATCCTGGTATGAAAACTATTGAGGAAGATTTGATTACTGCCTTATTGAAGGCAGGCTTGATAACTGCGGTACAATTTGAGAATGTACGTGCGATCAATTTTCAAAGGGCTGCACGTACAGACAAAGGAGTATCTGCAATTAGGCAAATTGTCTCGCTGAAATTACGTAAGATGAATATTTTAAATCTTACTCTTATATATCTTTTTTTAAAGAATTAGGAGAGAATTTTGATTTGTATTAATTATAATTAATGCTTATATTAATTTACAATGCACTTTTTATTTAATAAAAGTCAAAATTTCAAGCTATCAAACTTAAAAATAACAAAGGAAATAAACTTTTTATTTAAATTGTATATATCATTAAATTATAAATATCAAACTTCTTTTACAGCGGAGAATACTGACAAGACGATAATAAATCAATTTTTACCTGATGTTATCAGAGTATTTGGAATAAAACGAGTGACAAAGGGTTTCAACAGCAAAAATCAATGTGACGCACGTACTTATAGATATATCATTCCTTCTTTTGCATTTGCATTAGAAGATCAAAGTTTGTTAAGACTTGGAGAGGAAGTTAATGAAGATGAAAGAATCAAACAGTTATCGATTATTGACGGGAAACCATACACCGATTATAGATTATCTCCAGAATCTCTAGAGAGATTAAATTCGATTTTGAAGATTTTCGAAGGTTCTCACAACTTTCATAATTTCACGTCGAAAGTGTAAGTGGATATCAATTCAAAAGATATATTTGTTCATTTAGATATTTAAAATTGAAACACAGTCTGTTTATTTCAGGAAATCATTAGATCCACGCGCGCACCGCTACATAATCAGTTTTTGCTGTACAGAAACATTTATTTCAAATGGTATAGAATTTACTGTATTAGAAGTTAAAGGACAAAGTTTCATGTTGCATCAAATCCGAAAGATGGTCGCAAGCGTAGTCGCGATTGCGAGAAACATGGTATCCAAAGAGATAATCGATGAAGCGTTTAAGACAAAGGGCAAGATGGACATACCACTTGCACCCAGCTTAGGATTGTGTCTATGTCATGTAAGAAAATTTGATAGTATTGCAATTATTTGAGATTATTTGAAATTATTTAAGATTATTTATTATAATATTAAGAAAAATTTATAATTAATATTAAACTTATAATCTATTGTGAGATTGATGTTAAATTTTCTAAAGACGAATTATTCAAAGAATAAATATATCAACAGGTACATTACGATCATTATGGTAAAAGATATGGCACAGACGGTCTCCACGAAACGTTAGATTGGAAGGAGTGTGAAGAAGAAGTAGAAAAGTTTCAGAAGACATATATTTTGCAACATATGATAGACACCGAGATTTCAGAACAAACGTATCCTTTTTGAATACAAGATTTTATACGATAAATTTTCTTATTTAAATACCTTAACTAATATTATATAGAACTTTGAAATGGCTAGTGGGCCTTCCTTTTTATTCGTTCAGTAATAGAGATGTATTACCTATGGAGGATGATGAAAAACAAGAAGCTGTGGATAATGATATTGAAGTGCAAAATACATAGTTTCGTCTCTGTATCAAATACACTGAGAAAATTAAAGAAAGTTTTTAAATTATCATTAAAGTTTTCCATTTGCAAGATTAATTATAAGTTCCTGCAATTACAAAGCGATTCTATAAAACCGAAAAGTCAGTGATTTCAGATGTCCTTCAACCAAACATCCCGGAATTATCCCTATCTCGCAAAATTCTATGAACCGAATTGAAAGTATGTGCGCATCGTCGTTATCTCTATTGTTTATAGTTTAGATAAATTTCCAACGTATGAATCGAGCATGTACTTTCCCTATTGAATACTTTCCACTACACGCACATACTAAGATGACGCGCGCGTTTGCCTGCCTGTTGGGTAATTCCAGTCTCGTAGCATCCAGTGCATCCAGTAGATGATCGCAGTGAATCGAGCGTCGAGATAAAAAGAGACGCGGATTGTAATAGCTGGCATTTTACATACGTGCTTTACTATGTGGATTATTCAACGGGTTCCTACATTACTAATAATTATTTACGGTAAGCAAGAAATATATTAAGATAATATGCTAACTTATTTTTGTGATAAATAAGAAGCGTATCACAGTGTCGATAAAAAGTGTGTGTACTACAAAACTGTAACTTTATAGAAAAATTTTGTATCGTAAATTCTTTCCCGAAGATTTTTTATTTATTAGATATAGTGCAACAGAATATTAAATGGATATATCTTTTGAATATATTATTGATAAAATAGCATTAGTAAATGCTTATGAAAATATTTAAAAATGCAACTGTTTTCATTGATTAACGTTATCTCATTTTATTAGCGAGTTCTGATTTATTCACTGATTTCATCATTATAAAATGTGTAGAAACATATGGAGTCCAACAATATAATATATACATTTTAGAAAAATGTTAAATAATATTTCGAAATGTCTTAATTTACTTAACTTACAAAATTTTATTTAGTTTACATATTTTAATTTTGATTAAATAATTGATCAATTAATAATATGTAAATAAGACAATTGATAGAAAATGATTTTTAGTAAAATTTGATTTTATTTATCATGCATCTTTTTCTCTCTCTCTCAGGAGAAAGTTTATATTATAAATTTTATATTATCTTAATTGTTTCGTTATAACTGCTTAATTGTTTCCGAATAAATAATTATACATTCGCATATTTCAAGAGATTTTCGAACGATCTTAACCAGTTTTAGAAACCAGTTTTAATGACCTTGAACTTCAGTGTAGTAGAAGAATCTATTTTGCTTATATATTTACTCATATTGGTAGATAATAAGTGAAGATGATACATGAACATGTAACGCATGTTTATCACATTTATTAAAGTTTATTAAAGTGTTGTATAACCGATATGATCATTCAATTTATGATTAATTTCTTCGTCACAACAAAATATAAGTATCAAACAGGATACATTCTTCTGAGTATGTTATTAAAAAAAGTCCTAATTAAAATAATTTCAACTTACATATATGCACAATTATTTAATACAAAATAATAAGGGACAGATTTTTATAAGTAAAACTTTTGGATTTTACAGTATGCATTAGTTCTGGGTATGCACAAATTGATAATGATTGCGGGTAAGTATCTACATATTAAAGTAATGTAATGCTCGAGCAAAAAATATCAGCTAATATAATATAATATAATTGTTTCAACAGATTACAGAGATTTCGATGCTCCGATGGACAATGTATACCTAGTGAATTGTTATGCGACGGCAAAGCAAACTGCAGGGATTCATCCGATGAGACTGTGACTGCGTGTAAAAAGTCAGAGCTTATCTGTCCTCCTTATGCCTTTCGGTGTAATTACGGTGCCTGTGTAAACGGAAATTCTATGTGTGACGGTAAACAAGACTGCGTTGACAACAGCGATGAATCCCGGTGCCCAAAAAACACAACGGACAATCAAACAGTAAGACCTGTACGACCTTTACAAAGATGTAATTCGAGTCAATTTACGTGCAACAACGGCGATTGCATTAAGATTGAAGAAGTTTGTGATGGACGTCGAAATTGTGCGGATGGTTCTGACGAAGTATCTACAATATGTAGTTCAATACGGTGAGAATACATGCGATCTTTTATAAGCGCTTAAAGCTTATGGTTTATAGCTGTATTATTTTACATTGATTAAATAATCATGAAAAACAAATATTTTAATTGTTAATTTGTTTGCAGATGTTTTCCGACAGCTTTTCGTTGTGATTATGGAGCTTGTATCGATGGTGATCTGCAATGCAACGGAATAATCGATTGCGCTGATGGATCAGACGAGGATTCGAGATGTACAAATAGTTGGCCGTCACCTTTACCGATAGGGCCAATAACACCAACTCCTACACCACGGAGACCTGTATCACCTTCTGTGATACCTGGCACAAACACTTGCAGAGTACCTCCGCAACCACAGAACGGTCATTGGAAGTTAGATCGATCGCAATGCTCAAGTGGACAGGAATGTAATGTTCCAGAAGGAACAGAACTGGGATTAGGATCTCATCTCATCTACTCTTGTAATCCGGGATATAAAATAAGAGGTTCGGCCGATGTGAGCTGTAGCATTGGAGGAAACTGGCTTAATATACCAGTTTGTATAGGTATTAAAACAATAATTATATAGTTTTCAAATATTTAATTATTTTAAGAAAAAAATACATACAGAAAAATAAGTATGGATTCCTAAATATCGAATATTTCAATCGAAATTATCAAAATCATGATTGTGCGTTAATTATTCAAAATGTTTGCTAGAAATACGCTGTCAAGCTTTGACCACAGCATCAGTCGCAGCTAGATGTACGTACAACGATGAATGGATATCGTGCGAATCTCCAGTTCCACCAAGAACACAAGCGAAATTGAAATGTCAAAACAGTTATCAACCTGAAACTACTTTCCTATCTGGGCAAAGAAAAAGTGTGAGATGTAATGCAAATGGTCAATGGGAACCAGAACCTATGCGATGCATTCCAGGTCCGCTCACAATAAATATTTACATCAATGATACTAAACTTGCGTTTCAAACCGTTCTCAACAGAAACAATTCTACATTTATTGAAGTTTTGGATGATAAAGTCATTATATACACAAATGCCAACAATCCAAATTATCCAAATATAGATGTTAGAATACCGAAGCCAAATAATAATATAGTAACAAATGAGCCTTGGGTGTGGTCTTAGAATTATGAAAAAATGAAGTACAATCTTGAAGAATATTTTTAAGTTATAATCATGTCATTCCCATTGAGATAATTCACATACCCATGTATATGTATTATAATTCCTATTTAAATTATATAATTACATAATTTGAAATCGTTCCCTAGCGAACCAAAGTTTTAATAAAAGTATTAAAATTTAATTTTTAATTACTGTATAAATACTGTGCAAATTTATATTTAAATTGTGTACATACGCGCGCATACATACACACGTACATATTGAATATATTTAATAAACTTTTATATGACTTCAACACCAATCTTTCCCATCCCATTAATCACAAAATTATCACAATAATACGTAATGGAGTTATGGTAGTTGTGAATTATCTCCTTTTATATAATTTACGTTCTCTTGTATAGGAACGCCAATTTCACGCCGACTCTCCAATGTCTTTTTCTCGAAATGTTATAGTATGCGGCACTTTACCTCCTGATGTTAAACCGACCATTATAAATGGTGTAAAACCAAATATCACAGAATTTCCGTGGCACGCCTCGATGTACCGCGATGACGTAGATGAGCCAAAGAAATATTTTTGTGGAGCGTCTATTATTCAAGAAAATCTTTTGATAACGGCAGCTCATTGTGTATTTGATGAGAACACTAAACAACTGGTTAACCCCAGTGAAATTTATATATTAACGGGAAACGTCTTTCGCAAGTACGATTATCCTTATCACCATCCAACTCTTGTTAAATCAAACCAGGTTTGCAAATATATTTAATGCAATGTAAATTTATATGTATATATATGTGTATGTGTGTGTGTGTGTGTGTGTGTGTGTGTGTGTGTGTGTGTGTGTGTGTGTGTG
>JANQDE010000010.1:267168-317168 GCA_037157785.1 Cephalotes varians
ATATTGTCGACCATAAATACTTATACATGTCTTCTTGCAGGTAAAACGTATTTACATCGTACGCGATTATCTAGGACTTATAGGAAATTATCTCGGGGATATTGCGATATTAGAACTCGTTAGACCATTTGTATTATCAACTTGGTTAATTCCTGTATGTATAGATACTTTTAGCAATAGTATATTGGAAGTGGGCTCTTATGGAAAGGTAGCGGGATTTGGTAGAACCGCAACCGGTGATGCTAGTGCAGTCTTACAGGCACTGACAGTGCCTATAATTCCGTTCAGCCAATGCAAGTCCGCGAGCCAAAGTGCTAATACGGAACAATATGTCAATGATAAGTTTTGCGCAGGCTATACAAATGGTTAGTAAAAAATCAATTATGTGTAACATTAATTAGCTCGACGCTAATTCTTTTACTAAATTTATACACAAAGATACTTGTAAAAATGTAAAATTATTTTAATTTGTGAATTTTTCTGTACATAAAGATGTGAAAAGTAGAAAGATAACTTAAGCGACATATGATGCTTGCTTTTCTGCTGTATTGTTTGCGTTTTAATAAATTAGTAGATTCTGCGTTCTGTGATGTAATTTCAGTAATTTTCTAAAAGCAATCTAGCAGGAAAGGATCGTGTGCTGCAGGCTTTATATAAGCATTCTTTCAGGTTCTTCCGTTTGTAACGGTGACAGTGGCGGTGGATTAGTCTTTAAAAATGAGTTATGGTATCTCCGAGGCATCGTTAGTGTTTCCGTCGGCACGATACACGAGGGTGGAAATAGTTATTGTGATAATAATTTGTATTCCTTATATACAGACATATCCAGACATATTTTATGGATACAAGATGTAATTATAAGAATAGAACAGAATCAGAGGGATGCATTATGCTCAACTGAGTCACAAACGAGATGTTCTTAAATTTACTAGTGGTATCACTGATTATTATGTGCAATTATTGAAAAAAAACATTTATCTTGTGCCATGTAAATCTATTATTGATAAATTAATTATATTTTTTATTAAATACATAATTAATTATGTGAAATTGCTACTTTGTTGAATGAAACAATTAAAAACTTAAGAGAACATTTTTTTATGTATATAATAAATGAGATTAATTTTACAATTCTAGTTTATCATTTTATGGCTTCTAAAAATTCTTACTACTTTGAAACATAACTAAACATGGATAAATGATGAACTGAAACATAGATAAATGATATAAAAAATAGGGAAGAAATAGAAATTTAATTATCATGTATATTCTTCCATTTTAACTTCATGTATGTTACGTTATACAAAACAAATAAAAAAACTTTTACACATTGTATTTTATACATAATGTACATTTAAATATATTTTCCTTTATATGACATAATATCAACAGTAAAACATTTTAAAAAATAAAAGACGAATGATTCTTTGAAGTTATTATATGATCATATAGATTAAAACTATTGCAACTTACAAACATTCGGGTTCCTTTAGTGTCTTCTCTTTATTGGATGATATAGATGGTAGTATATTTTTGCTGGGTGAAACTAAACCTATATCATATATTCCATTATTTTATATGAAATATAAATAATAAATATTATAATATTTACCTTCCATACGCAAGTCTTGTAAACGTTGTTCCAATTTTTCAATCTCTGGATTTGAACATGGAACTGCAGTGAAAACATCTTCATTATCCTCACCTAATTCCGCTAATTCCCTTTCCAATTCGGCATCAGAATCTGTGTTGTTTAATGTTTCAGCTAAAACTGAATCTATTTCTTTGTTCTCCTCTAAAATCTGATCATCGAAAATAGATATTAGTGCATTTCTATTTGTATTATAATCACGAGTAATACATAACACATACAATCACTTACCTCATTAATGTCGTCCATAACATCTCTAACACCATATTCCGTTAAACCATTTTGTCCTATTTTCTTCAGTACATCCGACCCAGTTTTATAAGCAGATAATACAGCAGAATTAGAATGGGCATCTTCAATATTGTTGATAAGAATGCGCAGATTTGCAAGAGCTTGCGCACGCTTTTCTATAGTCTTTTCTAATTCCATTTTTCTCCTTAACCGTGTCTTTGCCATTTGACGCAATTCTCTCTCCAAATACAACTTTACTTCGTTAATAATATCGAGTTTCTCTTGTTCCATAAGCTCTATTTCTTTGATTAGTTTATTTTCTTGTTTTGTCAGTTTATACATTCCTTCTTCTATCTCTGTAATTTCATTTACTTTTTGCACACAGATTTTAACTAGTAGTTCACTGTTTGGATCAGAGCTCTTCTTGAAAACTACCTTTTTTCTCTGTCTCAACAACTCTAATGTTAATCTCACTGCATTCTCTGAAATTTGCTTCTTTGTTTTACTTTTGCAATATTCTACTAGCTCCGATATTGGGAATAAAGTATTATTTTTTTTAACTTCAGCGATAGAGAGAATAATATCACCTAATTCTTGAACAATTCGCAGATGTATATATCTCACTTCTGTATTATTTGTTTTTTGACCTATAACGTAATCTTTTACTTTAGAAAATGACCAGCTAATTGGTTTTTTAACGAATATGTCGATTGACCATGCTGTCCATGTTTCACATGGTTCTTTAAAAAAGTCAGTCTCTTGAATTATCTCGTTATTTCTAAAAAAAAATTACAATATATATTAACATAACAGAATACACAATATTATGGTTGTATTTGGGAAACATGCTATCAGTGCGCACTATTGTGTCATTCTGTCTTCATCATTTATTAGATAACATACAACATAAAACAAGAATAAAATGATGCTGATAATGCTCTCTCTCTCTCTCTCTCTCTCTCTCTCTCTCTCTCTCTCTCTCTCTCTCTCTCTCTCTCTCTCTCTCTCTCTCTCTCTCTCTCTAGGTATCTTAGGTATCTTAAAATATTATTTTAAATTATATACTCTATTTTTTATCATAAATAATTACTATACATAATATATAATATATAATAAATAATATAATATATAATAAAATAGTTTATTATAATATCTAATTGACTAATATCTGAAAAACTTTGAAAAATTTAGTATATAGTTAACAGTTTCGACAATACCTTAAAAGCTCCTCAATTACAGTAACCAGACATAACGGTGTACAGCCTTTTCTTTTGAAAGCTTCGTTCAAATCGACAACAGAAAAGCTGCATTGCATGGTATGCCTCAACCATTCGTATATCAGATTATTCCAAAACTTGTATTTAGAGATCCAATCTTGTGGGTTTGCGGATTTGCTGCGAAACGGCGAGAATAGCGCGCTCATCCTCTCCTCTTGACTCCAACATTCTGGCAATTTTTCTGCAGGTAGTGGCAGATTTCCACAAAGGTTTTTCTCGACCATTTTATTGCCAATGTCAACGTTCGTGAGGTCGATTGAATAAAATCTTGCAAATCACTTTGAGATGCAAACTAAGATTATAAATATTGCCCGGTCACAGCAAATGCGTTCTATTTTCGCACACGCACGTATCTTCTGTTGACGTTCCTCCCATCTTTGTTCTAAGTGCTATAAATAGAAAAGTATTATTTTTACACGATTATGATTAAATTAAGGAAACAGATTCCTTAAAACGTGACATGTAATTAATAAACAACGTGCGTGGCGTCTTACAATCTTTTTGTACCCAATATTTAGGAATGTCAAATGTTTCAATAACATAAATCCAAAGACTTACGGATTAAACATTATTTTTTTATTCACTATGTTTCCATTCGCACTCTTCTTTTTATATATATTTATTTGAGAATGTCGTCATCAGCTGCTTCCAGATAAACACGACTGTACGCGAATCTGCGTGAATAATGTCAAAGCGGAATTACTGGCTGATGGTAAATTGCAGAACGCAGAGAGAACATGGATAAATCATTTTATTAGCGGTTATAAGTAAAAACGCCTGTTTTGTCACTGTGTCTGCTACAATTGCCACACGAGATGGCACGAGGGAGCTTCACGCTGCGAAAGCATACGCTGGAGAATTCAATTCGAAATGAAACTCGCGTGATGCGAGATGGGCGTCAAGGATCTGTGGAATATTTTGTCGCCTCTGTGCGAAAAGAAACCGCTGTACGAGCTGCAGGGAAAGACCATCGCGATCGATCTGAGCGGGTGGATCGTGGACAGCCAAACGATCGTCGACAATGCGGTACAACCGAAAATGTATCTTAGGTGAATCTCTTAATCAGATTTACTCCCCTATTCGTTGAAATATATTTAATTATTGTTGATAAATTATCATTTATGTGATTCAAATTGCTTGTTACAGGAACTTATACTTCCGTACGGCGTTTTTTCTCATGCATGGGATATTTCCAGTATTTGTATTGGAGGGAAAGGCACCCACTTTAAAGCATAAGACCATTGCACGAAGAAACAACGTTCGTAGTGGATTTCAGGAGAGAAAGACCGTTAAGAAAGGAGGGAGAACGCAGTTTAATCGAGTTCTAAACGAATGTAAAGAATTGTTAAGATGCATGGGTGTTGCTTGCGTACAGAGTTATGGTGAGGCGGAAGCCATGTGTGCTTATTTAAATGACGATGGAGTATGTTTATACTTTCAATAATTTTTTTTTTGATAAATTATTTATTGTCCAAGATAAAGAAAAAAAACTGTATTTTTAGCTTGCCGATGGATGTATAAGTCAGGACAGCGACTGTTTCTTATATGGTGCAAAAGTAGTATACAGAAACTTTTGTATGAGTACCCAAGGAAATTGTGGAGCTACAGGTGGTTCTGTGGACATTTATAGCATGGAAAAAATAGAGAAGACATTGAATATAGGACGAAATAAAATGATAGCGTTAGCTCTGCTGTGTGGCTGCGATTACGATGAAGGAGTGAGTGGTGTCGGAAAGGAAGCTGCTTTAAAATTTTTCAAGACTGTGGAAGAGGAAAATGTCTTGCAAAGGTTTGAGTGTACACTTATTGAATTTATCAAATTTTGTAATTGTAAGTAAAAATGTTTTTCTCTTTTTCTTCAGGATTCAAAATTGGAGAACTGACACAGAATTGAACAGACTTGAAACTGATTTGTTAAATCCAGGTTTATGTACATCATGTGGTCATCCAGGAAAACTGCAAAAGCACACAAAGTCAGGTTGTGCCGATTGTGGAACTATTAGGAAGTGTAACGATGATTTTAGGTAAAATTTCCATATATAATATATTTTAAAAAATGTATATATTTTTTAAAAAATGATATATTATTTTATATATACATATATACATATATAGGGAAAAGAGGGCATTGATATTAAATGAAATATCATTAAGAAAGAAAGCACTCCTTGACAAAAATTTTCCAAATCAGGAGTTGATAGATGAATTTCTTATCAGGAAGGACTCAGTTCCAACTAAATTAGATATAAAATGGAAGCAACCTCAAACCAGTCAATTTATTGTAAGTTTATCATTACATAAACAATATATTAAAATTATTAATAATTTCTTTATCGATTTGTCTAAATTTACTATTTTTTCTCATCAGGATTTTATGAACAAACATGTATGTTGGGAACCACAATATGCGTTCGAAAAAATATTTACATTGATTACTAGATGGCAACTTTTACATTTACCAGATTTTACATTAGATGAACGTTTGTTGATGACAGATTTATTTGTTCCTGACAGTATAAAAAAGATACGTAATATTAGATCTATAGCCAGTTATGAAATTATATGGAAGAAGGAACATACTGTAATAAAAATATTAAAAGAATATAAAGATCAAACAAAAGAGAATGATGATGATGATGATGATGATGATGATGATGATAATGATGTAGATAATAATTTACTAACAAGTATTGAGCCCCAAGATTTGGTTTTAAAATGTTATCCACAATTAGTTGAAGTATATGAAAATACTAGGAACGCAAAAACGAAAAAAAGAACTGTAAATTCTCGAAGAAAAAAGGCTACAATAAATATAGAAGACAATGATACTGGAACAAAAGATACTACAAAATCAAAGCAAAAGAGAGTAAAAAAGAAAACACAAGAAAATAATAGAAAGATCGATGAATTTATACCTATAAATCAAGCAATGTCTCTAGAAGATTCCTTTGAGAAAATGGTAATTACACCAAAAAGATCAAAGCAGGAAAATATTTCGAGTAGAGTCAATGAATTAAAAATAAGGGACATGTCTGAAGATGTTGCGATTGTAGATTTAAAACAAATAAAACGTGGACCACACACACAATTTCAAAGAGTTCTAGAGATAGAGAAAGTAAATTCAAAGCTGAATAACACATTTGACAGAATGTTCAATGAACTTTCTCCTGATGATTTTGTGAGCGAAAATGAAGATAATGATTTAGATGTAACAAGTGTAATAGAAAATATATGTAGCAAACAGACTTTCCAGTTTAGTAAAAGAATCTGCCAGCCTATAGAATCTACTAACCGATCTGCAGAAAACATAGAAGAATGTATAAAAATTGACGAATTTGAACCTGTGATATATACTAAAGAAAAATATGTTCATGCAGAAAATGAAAAACAAAAATTGGACAATTCTGATGATGAATTTGGCGATATTAATGAATCTTATATTCCTATTAATCAAAGAATACAGAAAGGAGAAAATCAAAAGTTTTCATCGACATGCAATCACATAACAAAAAAATTAGACTTTGCTTTTGAAAATATTATGGACCAAACCGATAATGAAAGTATACATTTAGATATGTAATCATATAAAGCACTTAATTTGTAATTGTAAAAGGATGTAATAGAAAATTTTGATATAAAAAGATGTAATAGAAAATTTTTGCATGCATAAAAATAACTATTTTATATTATATTTATGTTAAATATTTAAATTAAATTCTAGTTTAAAAAAAAATATAATATGTACTTCAATAGATTTTATAGAATTTTTTTTTTATATTTGAATTATCTTGGGACAATGTGCCAATAAACATTTCTGTCATTAAAAAATTTTTATTTAAAAAGTAGATATGGTTTAGAATATATATATGATTATATAATCTATAATCTCATTGTATAAGATTTAAACAGGCATATTTATTTTTAACGTATGAAGATTTTCAATATCCATTATCTTCCTATATTTCACAAAAATTTAATTAAGAGGAAGCATTATGACTGAATTAATAATTTTTTTTACATTTATTTTTATATTTTCTTACGTCTTCTACTTTGTATCATAAAGAAAAAATAATATATTTTTATAAATTTATATCTCTGATATGTATTGTGTATAAATGATTATTATAAAAATATATAAATATGTGAAAAATTTATTATATCAATAATACTACAGTCGCATGGAATTCACTTGACATAACTGTCACACGTTCGCATTACCGATGCGATCAATATAGCGGATTATGAGACGCAGTTTATTCTTTTTAATCATTTGATCGGACATTTATTTAATTGAAATATTTGATCGAAGATTTCTCGATAGACGTTTTATTCATTAATAAAAATGTTTATTTATTCAATATTTGAATATATTTATTTTTACGTCTCCAATCTCTCTTTTCGAGTAGTATTTAATGTAGCTTTTATTTGAAATCGAAGATACATTTTTAATATATTTTATTTGATTATTTTAGCTTATTATGTACGTAAATACATGTTTGGCATCTCTTTACAAATTATATTCAAATTAATTACTTATATCTAGATGCTATTGCAGGGTATTAATATTTACATTATTCGAAATATTAAAACATATAAAATTAAATGTATTTAAATAAATAAATAAATATATATATAATAGAAATTATTATACTATATTTTCTTCATAGATAAGATATCATAATATATTGTTTTCAAGGAAACTTCCTCATTATGTATGTACTTTTTATTTCTTGCATATTATTAAAAATTAATAAATTGCTATTGTTTAATTTATTTCATATAAGCAATAGCAGAAAAATTTATAAAATTTTTGTTATATATTTCTATGAATATTTTACGAATATTCTCTTCAGATTTGTCTCTTGTATATGTCCCTTATCTAATACGAGTATTCATTGAATTTATGGAAAGAGCATATATAAAAGATTTAATGGAAAATGGAGATTTTTCTTTACATAGTGTTCGATACATGCACGTGTCATATTGAACATTACACATATACGAATATATTGATTCAGGTGTACAATTATATTTTTTAAGTATTTCTGATTGTCTTCAAGCTTTTTATATAAAAAATAATATATAAATAATATATGATAATATATAAATAATATACAAGTAATATATAATATTATTAATATAATATTTTAGATAGCTAAAAAAAGAATTATTTATATTATTTCCCAAAAAATTAATATCTCAAAAATATAAAACTAAGTTAAATAATTAATTAATAACAGAATCTTCACAATTTAATTAGTTCTTTATATTTCTAATAAATCTAATATTGCTGCAGATATGTATAGTTCACAATGTGCTTATGTTTCTTCATTAGATTATATCCGAAATTTTGATAAGATTTCCGTAGAGTTCGAAACTATCTCAGATTTCTCGAGTATAACATTGTACACATATACATTGTGTCCTTCATTAACACATAAATACCAAATTAATGTCGCAATAGAAAGTATTGAATACAAGATTACATTAGGTTTTGCTTTTATCATACTATTATATTATTTATTATTAAATGAATATAATTATTGATGATATGTAAAGATGATATTATAAAAATATGAATGAATATATATGTTATATGAGTAAAGATATAATCCGCTTTCGTACTTTAATTGCATTTGCAGCTAAAGAAGATTTTATATGATTATGTTTGAACAAACATTGAATAAAATGTGTATACACGTTTGTATGCACTGCAAACAATATCGTATAATTTCTTTATTATGATATTGTTTGCAATGCATTCTGATATTTAAAAATTACATTGAAGTTTGTACTCATAATTTTCTTTATGAAACGAATTTATGCTAAAACAATTTTATATAATTTTTACATAATTTTTTTGTAAAAAACTCACATATATTACAAATATATTTAAGTATAATGAAGATACAGAATATTGATGCTGTATTGTTATAATAATTTTAATAGCATTGGACTCACTTGGAGTTGCAAGTAAACCAATTTTTTAAAGAATTCTTTAGACCTTCGGAAATAATTAATAAGCAAAAAAAAAAAAATTTCTTATTATTCAAATATACTTTGTTTTAAATATGTGATATTTATGTTTTGTTTTATATGAAATACAAATGTATTAGAAAAACGATGTGAATTAATAACAAGAGGTATAAATTTTACATTTTCTATATCCTATACACTTTTAATATTGTGCAATTTTAATCTTAATTCAATAGGCATATTATAACTTCATTTTAAAGTGACTCCTAATGATAGATATTATCGGCACTTTTTATAAGTCGAGATTATGTATATATATATATATATATATATATATATATATATATATATATATATATAATTAATGGAATATCAATTTATCAATTTTTTATAACAATTCCATGATTAATTTTGAATTTCCTCCTGTCATCACACACATTTACATTTATGTATAAATTTCATGTTTCGCGTGTTAAGAAAGGAAATGAGGCTGTCAATATATAAAATCAATTGATGTCAAACTGCTGAGAACTTTCTCGTACTGTACAAACAAATTTTACTTCGGCGTTTGTTAATATCGTGCTTTGTGATACAGAGTCTACTGAAGTCCATGATTTACAGTTTTAATAATTTTAGTAAAGATTTTATTGTCTAAATCTAATTGTTGCTGTTTGAAACTTTCACGTGACAATAATTATAAATCTGTTTTTATACTTGTATTATACAAACAGTGATGTTATTATAAAGAAATTATCGTTCTCGAGTTAGTACCTAGAACATTGATTTGATTTAAAAAATTGATTATATATGACATCTGAAAGACATTATTAAATTTTCAATATTCTTCGATTTTCCGCGTGTCTATATCTATTTGTGGCCCAATAGCTCTGAAGTGCTTGAAATTGCCTTTCCTAAGTCAGCACATAGCGGTGCGATGGCCGCATCTTAATTTAGCATTGAAAGGGTCAAGCAAATGGATTTGAGATTTCGACAAAACGTTCGCATTTGCATAAACTGAAGGAGGTAGTGAAGGTGAAATTAAGTCTTGATCATATTGCTTGTTGGCATATACTCTGTTAAACGATAATCTGATCTAAAGAATTATAAATATGCACAACTCTTTTCTGATATTAAATTCTTTTTTAACTCTTAGACGCAAAGCGTTATTACACGTAGATGAAACCGTTTGAAAGTAATGAAATAATGAAGAAAGATCACTCTAAAGCGGACTGCACTGATTTAAGTGAGTCTGAAATAGTTACAAAATTGTTACAGTTGCGATTAACAACTAAATGCGCAACACGAATGTAAGTAAGTTTTCAAAGTGATTTCAAGACGTTTATAAGATCACTGAGAGATGAACCTTGAACAATTCATTTATAAGGAGGTATGGAACATCCAATGTAATGATTGGATTTTACGAAGTCTTTAAGTAGACTGGTATTGATTTCCGATTATTATATCTACTTGTGCTATATCTGCTCCGATGATCGAATAATATATGATTGCCATCTCACTGAGGCAAAGATTATATTATATTTCTTATTATATAGTTTGTATAGCATTATACTATATTAGTAACATTACGATTGCACAATTATAAAACTTAGTTTAGAAAAATAGGTATCATATAATACGGAGATTCTTATAAACTAAAAGAAGTCTTGTTTCCTCAATAATTCATTAATATTTTACATAAAAAATACTGTTAAATTTAATTACATTTTCTTTTTTTATTTGTAAATTATATAAAATACAATCGCTTGCTTATTCGATTTTATTTTTAGCAATTTATAACGCAAGGACTCTATCTAGTATTTGATTTATTGATATTTACTTCAACTTAATCAACATAATTAAACTAGCGTGGATAATATGATATCTTCCGGATAGAAGACAAAAGTATAATTGTCACAAAGCGAATACAAAATAGTTCGGTAGTTAACAACTAAATGTGCAACATGAATATAAATCTTCGAAATGTCTTGTATAGAACAACCGATTCTAAGAGAATAATCTGCATTGTATATCATAAATTTTTATGTTTGACTAAAAAGATAGTAGTTGTGTGACTAATTTTAATAAATTGTAATAATAAAAAGAGAAAGAGAGAGAGAGAGAGAGAGAGAGAGAGAGAGAGAGAGAGAGAGAGAGTTACTATTACAATAATTTGAAATTATTTTGTTACTTTAACTTTTTGCGTATAATATATACAAATTATTTATTTATAAAAATACAAAACTTTGATGAATTGGATTACAGGACCTATACAATTAACAATTCTAATAATTGTAATCGGACAATCGACCATTTTATATGTAGTTATTATAGTCACATATATTTATTGTTTTTTGAAAAGCATGCGTATGTATTTAAAAAACGATATTTCTCTTTCTTTATACAATTGAGAGAAGCGCGTATAAATGATGATAAAAAAAATTTCGTAAAAGATACATTCGATTTCACAATTTCTACTTTGATCAATTCCAAATGTACAATCTATGCGTTTTACATATACGCGCGTTACATGTATACCGTTGTCTGTATTGGAACGAGGGCAGATAGAGAGGGTCGATGGGGGTGGTTGCTGGGATTTTCAGTACGCGCGCGATCTTCGTGCCGAAAACACGTTTCTCCCGAATGTTCGTATAATCCTCAAGTTCGTGCGAGAAATCAGCCACTAATAAAATTATGTAGAAAATTACTATCGATGACATTATATTTAACGTATTGTTGCAAAAGTGCAAAAATCTAAATTAAAACAGCAAAATGATAATTTTAATAATCATTTGTAATTAAAACGTAAGATAAAGAAGACGATTTAGAGAAAAAGAGTCCGGCAATAAAAAAATAAAAATAAATATTTATGTTAATTTTCAATTGTATCCGTAAAATGTATATTTAATCGAGATGTAATGCAAACGACGGATTGTGATTTCGAATGCTCATCAGCAGACAATTATCCGCGTATCCACATACTGTAATTCTTTAAATCATGCTATGACTTAATCGTGCCACTTAAATGCTCTGTTATTAATTCGCAAGCAGATAATAAAATATGATGTAATATAAATAAATATTAAAGATAATTAAAAATAAATATTTGATTAATTAATAATAAAACAAATCGTTAGATAATATTTTGTAATATTAAAAGATCGTATGCATCTTACAAATAATATTTTTTACATTGAGTGTGCGTGTATGTATATATATATACATATATATATATATATATATATATATATATATATATATATATATACAGGATAAAGTAATAATATAATTAATAAATGGTAAAAATGCGTCAAAAGTCTAACAATATTTAAATTAATTTTTAATGTGCGCGTGCAAACGCATATTAATTTTTAGTCTGCATATAAAACATCAATACATAAAACGTTAATTAAACATTTATTGCGCGAAACAAATTTTTCATAAATCACTTAAAATCGTATTAACCGCAGTTAGTTCTTACGTTTAGATGTGCATTTCTTTTTCCGCTGATTCTCACATTGAATATGCCAGCACTCCGGATATTACGTATTACGTGCTTATGCAAAATATGCGATATTATGAAAGTATATTTTAGGATGACATACAGCGCATTTGACGTTGGTTTTCAAGCACCTCGCTATATCGCGCACTTTAATTAATGAAGTCTTGTAAGATGGAAGCATACGGACGGAAGCATATGAACAATTAACGCTACATACGTTGACACGTTTATGTTATAATGCTTATATGCACGCGTTATTCATTGCGGCAATAAATATTGTATGATATGTATTGAACAGATTATTTGTATGTATTGATTTAATCAGATGAGGCTATTTACATAATGTCAATAACATAATTAATTAATCCCAAATTGACTTATAACATGTGAAATAAATTGTGATCAGTATGAATCTGGCTCTCTATCATCTGGTAAGTTGCGTAGATACATATTTAATGCTATTATAATATTCATAAGCTAGTTGAAATCTGTGTCCAGATCAATATTACATTGCTAAGTTTTATTAATTTAGAAGATTTTAAAACAATAATATATTGCTTATTTGCTACAGCAATGATACAACTTAAAAATTAAAATCTAAAAATTAAAAATTAAAAATTAAAATTAAAAACCAAAAAATGAGTTTAAATGTTTTGAATTATTAAAATTTTGTAATATTAAATTTTGAAATGCAATTTTGCTGTAATAATTAATTATAGAAAAATGAAAGTATATTTCTTTCTTTTTTCTTTATGTTTCCGTTTTTTCAGCATACAATTAAAAAAATGATTTTTTGAATTACGCTGTTGTTGTAGCAAATGAGCGCAGTATATAAATTATATCATGCATTATGTTATCTATTACATAAAATGTATTAATTTCAAATTTTGAAAGAGAGAGACTTAGAAGAAAAATTTTACATAAATAAAAGTAGTCAAAGAAAAATTTATAGACTTTTATAAAACATTGGAGTTTATAAGGTATTGAAAGATTAAAACTTTCTTCTCAATCTCTCTATATGACATTAAAATATTTAACTCCTTTCAATTGCAAGTTAGAAAATAGAAATGTATGAGCTTAAACTGAATACTGTGGTCAACAAACTTCAAACCAGAACACACACTATAACCACATTATAGCCACAATTTTACATGAGCCCTCTATTACTCCATAAATTGAATTACTTTCTTGGCTTGCGTATAATTAATCGGATAAGCGAAGTAACTCGTAGGAAAACCATCAGGTTAGAATATTACACTGTAATACAATTTTTATACTTTCTTTGTTAGCGCAGTTGCTCCGCTAGCAAATTGTAAATGCAAATTTTACTATCCTGTGTAGCGACGAAAGCACGAGAGATTTAGTCTATAATAAACAATTTTATGCTTGGAGAAATTTGTAACAGGTGTCGTGAGATGAAATTGAGCGCTGTAACCTCGATTGCTTTTGTGCGAATTTGAAATGAGAGTGTATTCCAGTATTCGAGGAATCCCTATCTATTATCAGAGGCTCTGGCGCTGGCATTTCGTTTGCTTAAGAAGAATCGGGATACTAAATCGAGGCGCGATACTGTACAGTAAACGGACTTCAAGTAAAATTATTTGACGAAAACAATTGCTGATGCAAATTGGCTTTGTCATTATTTACAAGTGCATATAATAAACGAACTTAAGTTTCGTGATATTTCATTTGATGTGCGCGGATTACACAATTACAATAATTATTCATTATAATTATTCTTAGAATAATCGGTTTAATTATATAAAATGCATTTAAAATTCCACGAGAGAGCCTCGCGGACAATTTATCATTAATGATACAATTTTGAAAGCGAGTTTGAATTAAAATCCATATGCGAGGGACTTGAGCACAAAAGACTGATATTTACATCAATGGCGCGTACTTTTTATGCAAAATCGCTCATCGCATGCTTATCGAGTGTTGAAGAATTAAATTTATTACCATCGCCTTCATAATGTCCGACGTTGTTTGAACAGCATGTTTTCACGAACTTTGACCACAACGGCGCAAACAACTCAATTTGCTTACTCCTATTCTTCGCTTATTCGTGCTTCTAAGTTTCGCTTTGCTTCTACGCTGTTTAATCCTGTCATCGTTATTTATCTTCGTTTTATTTACAAGAAATCTCAGTGCAATCGTGATCATTGACTAAAAATTTATATTAATAGAAATTAAAACATGAATGTTATTTGTTAATAGAAATTAAAATATGAATGTTATTCGACAATTGCATTATGGAACATGTTAATTAAAATATAGAAAATTAAAAAATAAAGAGTATAACAAAATAAAAAAATAAATAAAATAAATATATTTTTTTAATAAAAAAAAAAAATAGAATTAATTTTGCTACAAATATTAAATTATTTGGGACAAAAAAGTTTTAATCATATAAATTACTGTGCTGAAAGTCAAAGCGCAGATAATGATGCGTAAACAACATTGCAATTAACAGCGTGGTTTAAATGACTCAGGTAAATTTTATGCAAATTGAATTAAATATTTTGATTTACAATTTTCTTTAAGTGAACTCTCATCAAGCAAAAATCTATTAAAATGATATATTATAATTTCACAAAAATAATGCTATATGAAATCATGATCGTAAAAGTTTTGTCAGAGTAAAAAGAAATGTAATTTAAAGAAAGCAAAAGTTAAATTATTCCACTGGTAGAAATTTTTCTTCTGTTCAGAAACTGGTGAGATTCTTATTGCTTTAACTTCGTTAATTATAACGTATTATTTCTTCTGTGTTAAAGATAGTAAGAAAAATTAATTTGATTTTTACTGAAAATATAATTAATCCATTTAAATCACGCTATTAATTATGAAGTAATTTGTGTGTTCTGTTATCTGCACTAGTAGTATTTTATTAGTTCTGTAATTTATCTTTTTGTGCATCTAGGAATCACTTGTTTGTAATTTTTAAAACTTATTAAAGTTGTGAAAAAGAATTTTTAATTATTTTCTTATATTATATTTTTCTTATATTTTTAATAAGTGCTTGATAATTTGAAATTCGAAAAAAGATGCATTCGATAAAGATACGAACCGAGCGCACGTAGTAGGTACTTTTATATTGTGCTGGATTATTTCTGGATACAACATCGTACTCATTAGACGTCATACTCATTTAAATTTCTCGTCTTGTATACTGTTTAATATATTTTTCTCAGTACATCTTTTTCGATTACGAAAAAGTTCATCTTTCATAGAGCACAGTCTCACAGAGCATAAATTAAGAAGCGTTGCCTTATACACGTATATTTCTAGAAATGCAATAAACACGAAGTAGAAAAAAATAATTCTGCAAGTACATATCGGATTCACGTTGTTTTTTTTTTTTTATACGAGATCATGTCAGTTTTTATGGTTGTCATGCATTTCTAGTTTACGTGTTGGCGTGTAACACGTGCCAGATGCAAGCTCGAATAATTGACATGGAATGGTACTCCTTGTTAAGAAATTTCGTTGTTATTTTGTATACATAAGACAAACACATCGCATATTACTTTTCTTAATTGGAAGAAATGCTCGATGCTGAGCTCCTTTGCATAAAATGTCTAATAAATCAACATTTAATATTTAAATATTATTTTATTAAAATTCAACAAAATTATTTTTTCGATCTATATCCAATTAAAATTTTAGATTTTTTAGCAAAAATTCTTTCCGTGTAAAAATTCAAAATTAATATTATTATAATAGATTCTGTAAATTAAATAACTGTTGAAATAAAGTTGATAAAATTATAAGAGAAATAAAATATAAAAATAGAACTTGTAAAACAATTAAAATAATTAACTTAGTTATGGGATATTAAGAACTCTGTTAGAATTAGTCTTACATTAATTTAAGAAGAAAGTGTGCAGCAAATTCTTTTTATTACAATTTTAACATAAAGATATGAAGTTCTGACATATGGGTTTGATATATGGAGATATTTTGAAAAATTCTTTTATGTTAATAATTTATACTTTAAAAGTTATTTGTAACATATTTGTCAAGGAAAAATCGATGTCATATTATAAAAAGTATGAATTATAAACAACAAAAGTTTTACATCAGAGGAAACATGATGAAAATTTTTATCTTTTATATCTTCGTATACTGATCTATCATGATATTTATTCTTCTTTAGTTTCAAATTTTTATAACATACAAATATTTGTTACGTTTATAACGACTTTTTTTACGTTTGGAGTATTTTCGTGAGCGGAGTGAGTAGAACGTGTCGGAGTGTTGCTGGATCAGTAGGTATTAATTGATTAAGCACATTCGGTTTCGTTTCACAGTCAAGAACAGTTGCATTATAAGTTTCACTTTTCATCATGCTGATCTTTTGTTGTACCGAAGCAATCTCGCGGAGCACATTTATATTTGTTCTTTGATGTTTTAATGCTGACACCCGGTTTTTTACATTGTGACACTGGTTTTTATTCACGGTCCCATTGCACATTTCTCTGCACCTCCCACTGCACAAAGAGAGAATCTCGTGTTAGTAGTGGTTCGCGCATATAGATTTAAAAATAATTTTGTTGAACCATTAAAATAATTATTTAAAAAATTCAAGTATGACAAGTAATGCTGCAAAAAATTTTGATATTTTAACAACCAGTTTGAACGTCCTACATAATTATTTTGAGTTTATTAACATTATTTTTTAATCTATATCTAACTAAATTTTTAGATACTTCAATACATCGTTCAGCAAAAGCATTCTTTCCGTGTATATTGTTTACAAAAATCTTACCTTGAGACATAATGACGATATTCTTTCTAAATGCCCTTATCTCATTTGATACACGATAAATGCTTCTGATGCATTTTCAAGCTTTCTAAAGCATTATTTCTTTTGAAGATATTAAAGTATAAAGACGTGATAAGAATAAGCAAAAAGTTCTTTATCCTTAAGAAGGATTTTGTGATTTATTATTCTGAAGCATTGAAGATGCTTCTGACATTTTAAGTAATATTAATTTTGCAATAAATTTTTAATTGATAGAAAGATATTATTCACTTTAGTGTAAAAGGATAGTACTTAAAGATGATCGACCGATATAAAAAATTTAACATTTAAATTATCTTTATTACACTCCGACAAAATGTTAGTAATTAGATTTAAAGAAACTTTATGATAAAATAAAAAAAATAATGATAATTTAATTAAAACAATAAATTATTAATTTACTTCGGGTTATGATATAATAACATTAAATTTCCTTTTAATAAAATCAAATGTCATTTGATTAATGATATAATGATATAATAACATTAAATTTCCTTTTAATAAAATCAAATGTCATTTGATTAAAGTGTATTCGCAAATTAGCAACTAAATAAAATAATCAATTCTTAATTGAAAAATTCAATTTGACAAAATAAAATATAAAAACTTTGAATAAAATAGCAAATTTGACAAAAACATTATTGATTTTTTAAAAACATTTCTGTATTTTATTAAGCGCTACATTTTTTTTTCAAAACTGCAAAGTTAAACAATTTCAGTCTTTTAACAATTAAGGTTTACTAGAATTATATAATATCTTAAATATATACACATGTCTTAAATATATAATATAGATGTTTTAATATATAAAAAATTACAAAGCAAATTCGATATCATACACATTGAATAAGTAAGTATTAGGAATGTCTGCCAACAAGTATCATCGAGCAATTTTTTTAATTTTTATGAACTATATTGGAATTAAATACTGGAATCAAATCCATATCTTATTAACTTTACGATAATAAATTTGATAAGTTTAAAAGATTCGGTTGTAATCATTGTAATAGGAATTAGAAATGAATAAAGATGGTGCCGTGTCAGGAACGGAAAGTTGCTAAGTGCAATTATCCTGTCGATAAAGCTCTTCGATCGATTTCCTGTGAGGAGAGATATCCTGTGATAGGTGGTATATGAAATGTTGGTGCAGGTGCAACTTACTCGAAAGTTATTGATGGTTGGTTCGGGTACTTTATTAACAATCAATAGTTTTAATTGCGCAAAGTCTTGCCGAAAGTTTTAATACATATGCACGTAAAATCGATATTCGACGATATTCAAGATTTCGACAATTTATATGCATATAAAAATACATATAAAAAACATAAACTAATTATTGATAATTTGAATAAATATTTTTGATTACGTAATCGTATTCTTCCTATTCGTCTTATATTAAATTTTTACTTTATACGCAGCAACAAGATTTCAAAATTTATGTTAAATAATTTTTATAATTAATAAATTGTATAATAAAACTTAAACAAAAAGATTTATTATTATCAATTGGAATTATTGAATGTACAAATTTTTACATAGTAATTTTTAATAATAAAAGTCAGCTATATATGTCACTTTTTAAATTAAGTGAATTTTATATGTCATGGTCCAACTTTTGAAAATATTTATGAGAAAAGTTCAGTAAATAAGACTTTTAATTTCTGTGTCAATATTTAGAATTTTATATTGTAAAAAATTAATGCTATTTAATTACAATATATTAAAAGGAGCGACTAATATTTATATTCTCATATATAGAAAATGTTTTGAATTTTAGATAGAAAATTGTTTTCAAAATAAGCGATATTTACGTTTCCAGAAAATGAGAAAAATAATAGCAGCTACGAGCTGTCCAAGTCGATTACAATCTATAACAATCTGTAACGTTACGGATAAAGTACGATCTATAAATAAAAATAACAGCGGCTTACAAACGACATATATATTCATTGCAAAGCAAGTAAGAGACTCATCGCAGTTGAATCGAAAGGACAATAAGATAAAACAATACAATGCAGTGAAGAAACCGACAAGCGAAGAATAAGGACAAATAAATGAAGACAACTTACAATAGAAAATCCGGATGGTATAATTGAAGGGATCTTTCCACTCGAGTGTAAATTATCCTTGCGGCAGTAGAAAAATCGACTTAAATGCAGACAGCGCTTGTCATAAGAGAAAATAAGAAGCTTTGATTATTTTTATTAAAATTCTTTAATAACTCTCTATTCTCTCTTTTCCTCTCTCTCTCTCTCTCTCTCTTTCTCTCCCTGCTCCATCGCGAATCATTATATCATTTTATTATTATCGCTCATTATCGCGCATCACTTCGACCTTTTTTTGTATGATTCATGAATCATTACATAATTTTATCTTATTTTTTGTAATAAATGAGACCGGAGAGATAAAAAATATTTTATATTAAGATACATATTTGTTTACATTTATGAAAAGACGTATCTGTTTATGGTTAAGATTTTTTGTTGTATATATGAATTGCACATATAAAATAATATGTATAATATAAACATAAAATTTTAACAGGGCATTTAAGCATTTTGCAATTACAATTGTAAGATACATATTGTATAATAATACAAAATGATTCTAATTATTATATGTGTGCGATGGAAATATCTCCATACTGTATAGTATTTTGTAATATCAAACTTTGATATTTTTATTTTAATCGGTAATATTAATAAAGCGATTTAAGAAACATTATTTTAAAAAATAAAGCTTGTAACAATACAAACTTTATCTTAAACATAATAAGTTAAATAAAATAATTAAAATAAATGAAATAAAGTGCAGAGAATTAATTGGATATTTGAAGAAATGAATCTTTGAAATACGAAAAGATGTGCGATACACATGTATATTATATGTACTATATATATATATATTGGTGTATGAAGTTACAAGTGTACGTGAAAGTTATAGAAAAAGAAGTAACTAGGAGGAAGTCCTAGAATTTCATACAAGTCGCTCGTATAACTCGTCAAGAGCTGGCAATAAGAAATATAATCCTAGAAGTAGCAATATAATCCTAAAACATCTCTTTGCAGAAAACTTTAAATTAAATAAATATACTCGAAAGATCTTCGTGATTGATTTGATCAAGTAATCGTAGTGATGTAGAAATCATTACTGTTATTATTGTTTTTTAAATTATCAGAGTCAAAATTATTGCATACGCATTGCTATTATATAATAATAATGATTATTTAATTTGTAGACTATTTTACAAATAACAAAATATTGAATGCGTTTGAACATTCAGTGCAACACCCAGTATAATCAATAATGTATTCAGTATAATCATTAATGTAAAAAAAGAAGTTTTTTGCATTTATGAATACTTTTTTGCATTTATGAATGTAATTTATAATTAATGTTAAAAATGATGTGATAGAGTTATTATGCATTAAAAAATTGCAAATTTGCATAGTTATATGTATCTTTACAAAACTAAGTTAACAAGTAGAATGTAAGAAAAAAGAAATGCACGATTATGAGAAATAAGCTTGTTATCTTCATACCTAATTAACTCACTTTATCTTACTATTTGAATTTTGAACATAATATAACTTGATGTAATATAATGAGTTTCGCAGTTATGTGCATTTGGCATAACAATATAGAGTATTATCATGTCTATAATATTTAGATTTTTATTTTAATTAACTATTTAATAATTTATGCATCGATTTTCACTTCCAATGAAAAAAATTATTTAATTAATTACTACATGATGAAAACTCGTAATGAAAATTTACGGTTTGTCATAACATACATATTTTGCATGATAATTGACATGCTGCATATCTACATTTGGTGTTGAATAATTAATAAGCTTTATTGAATTGAAAAGAGATTTACATTCAATATTATTCAGCAAATTAAACGAGATGACAAGTGTTTCCACTTTCCTTTCTAAAATAGAATAAAAATATATTGCGATGTTATGTTTATTTTATATCATGAATAATGTCGTTCGTACACGCCACTTGTATACTAAAGAGATAAAGTACATTTTGATGTAAAAATGTATGCGTTTTATATTTTAGTTTCTGTATTAAATATTGTAGAGACATTCATTGTAAAAAATATATTAATAATGTGCTTAAAAAAGCTGGATCTTGTGTCAAATGCCGCAAAATTCCGAGCACGTAGCAACTATTTTATAAATTTGAAATTGAGGTTTGGCATATACTAAGATTATTAAGTGATAAAGAATTAATTTTTAGATACTTGTAAAAAGAAGAATTTTATGGAATATGATATTATTTAAAATATACCGTTTTCACTGAGCTAAAAGTGCATCATATCTTGATTAAAAAGCTTTTGGCAAGCTTGAAGATCATTTTCCCTTAGCGTATGAATTAAATGCTTTTTTCTGCGAATTAATTCTTTAATTTATAATATTTTATATCTTGAAAAAATATATAAAATTGAGTTTTTAATGAAAAAAGAAATTTTGATTTTACTATTACACAAACTTTCAGAAAACTTGTAGGCGCTTCTTCTTATGTCAACCTTTTCAGTTCCCTGTCGGATAATATAATTTATGATTCAACGTCATATAACACCATTTCTCTCGATAGAAATTGACAAGCAGCGAGTTTTACTGATGCAAACGTAATTTCCATATCTATACTAAATTATTGATACAATATAATCATGTTGTATATGTATTTGAAAATCTTATTTGCTTTTTATAAGCATGTATAGAGATATTTCATAAATTTTAATATTGAATGTTTATTTCTTGCTAAAATAATATTTATTGTTTTGCGAGTGGCAATTGAAATAACGTATGTATCTCTTGAGATAGGCAGTGTGAAATCATGACAAGATCATAAGTTCCGCGGAGAGCTTAAAGGTCACATTATCAACAGTTATGCATCAATTGATTATATACATGCTTATAAGCGCACGGCAGTTATGTGCGCTCCTATTCAATTTTCGCTTAACACATAATTTCCATCGTAACTTTGAAAAGCACATGCAAATTAGATAAGTTTGATGTAATACATACATGCCAAGTTTCGTCGAGCAATATTGTGTGTATGTGGAAATTATTTCTCTGGTTGCATCGTTTAGCTGCTGTGAATTAATGTGTTGTGCGTGACAATTGCTTTGTCGATAGCAAGTTTAGTGCGGCATAAAGAAGAGTTTACGAAGTTACACGGCATGAATACACTTATGGATATACGTATATGTATCTACAGTCACTTGCATAAATTCTATGTGATTTATGTTTGAAAGTCTTATATGTTTATTACGATTTTGTAGAGAACGATAGTAACATAACAAGAATAGAAAGCTTGAAATAGAAAGCTTTTGGCTCAATTTTCGCTAATTTTTTATAAGTAAAAATTTAATAATTTACTAGAAGTGTACATACGTATTATATTTTATTATTTTTACTATTTTTTTTATTTACTATTAATTAACTATTAATAACATTGTTTTAATTACTGTTTTTTAATATTGTTTTACACACACACACACACACACACACACACACACACATATGTTCTTATATAAGGAATATGTTGATGAGTATATATTGAATCGTCAGATTATTTGCTTTGATATTTGAAATCATCCAACCTCATTAAAAAAGCGATTATCTGATAAACATATTTTTTTTATTTGTCATAGCTTACATTCAATTTTCTATTTTACTCCAACCGCACTACAAGATGATAGAATGGCGAAAATGAGGTACTACACGCAAGAAAAAAATTCTATCAGGAATAAAGTGAAAAAAAAAGAAAACAGCGAAATACATTTTTTGAAAAAAAAGTCTGCAAAGAGGAGAGATTTAAAATTGCAGATTTTATCAAACTCTAACATGAAACTTTGTACAACATTGTTAGTATAAAATACAAGGAGTAAAAAAAAAAGAGATTCCTCCATTAACTTTTGGCTTATTGAAAGTGTCAGTAGCAATATGTGTGTTAAATATATTAAATTTTACACAGCTGCACAATATAAAATTAATTATAAACTTTCCATAATTCTCTCGCATGTATTCAGCATATGGTTCTAAAAAAATACATAACAAACTTAAATAAATATTATATTATATTAAATAAATATTATTTAATTGAACACACATACACACACACAGAGAGAGAGAGAGAGAGAGAGAGAGAGCGAGATTAATTTAAAACAAATTTTTTTTAATTTATAAATAATAAAAAACTCAATTTTTCTTAAATATATTCAAATTAAAATTTTAGAGCAAAATTGAATATTATTAAGCACAAGTGATCATTATTTGATCATACTTTGGCTTGATTATATTTATAGAATGCGAATTATTAATATGAACAGATACGTGTCACACACATATGTAATCACATTTTAATATTTTTAAAGTAAAATTTATCGTTGGATTTTTTTAATTTCTTGCTACATTTGCACACAAATTTCAAAAATTTTTTCGTTCATGAGTTATAAAATTTTTTCGTCCATGAGTTATAAAATTTTCTGTTTACTGATATTGAATCATGCTTCATATTCAATATACGTAGTGTTTCTATGAGCTGTTTTTTTCTATCAATTAAAATGTAAATAAATGTCTTATCGTTTCTATGTATTTTTATTAACTCTGATATTTTTAGCCTCTTAAAATACATTTGTTATCATAATGTAAAAACATGTTATAAATGTTGCAATGTGAGATTATATTTTCCTGCAAATACAGCAAATATATACGTATATTTTTAAAAAATATATATTTTTTACTTTTATTTCTACTTTTATTTCTACTAAGACATATTCTATACGTATAGAATAATAATAGAAAATATTTTGGAATTATAACACCGTATTTTAGGATATAATAAATAACAAAAATGCGAATTATGAACCTTATATATTTTTTTGCTACGTATTTAAATTAAATAATACAATGTTTTCCTATTACTTCTATTTATGTAGAAAATAAAAAAAAAATAGTGAGAATAAAAATAAAAATGTTTTTAGAGGTATACGTGTGGTGTCTTACAGACTTTTTACGTTAGTTAAAAACTTGATCAAGAATGAGAGAAGTATACTTTGTTTTCAAAATGCAGAAAATGCTGTGATTCTGGTGCGCTTAATTGTGACTTGAGGATCAAATGAAATGTGTATAGGTTCATAATTCAGCAGATTTTTCTTCTTTTATTCGCGTCTGCATTGCGGAACATTGCACAAAACTGCCAATGAGAAATGAGCGTTGATGAAACTCTCATAAAGATATTAAAAGTCGGCAAATGAATATAAATGTCTGCAATCATGGATCAAAGTAAAGCATTAAAATTGTCGCTTTAATATCCTTTACAAATTTTACTGGTATCTGTACGTATTTAAACACAATGTGCAACAATCACTTGCAATTACATAATTATGTATTTACCTGTATTTGTCTATAATAGATATTTTTGATAAGTTAATTGTGACTACTGACAGCTGTTGTACAAATGTTCGACGTAACTGCCGTATTTTAGTAAACGTGTAGTTACTAATTGAATTCATTAATTACAAAGCCCTTATATCGTGATATTTCTGAAAATTAGTTGTTTAATTAAGCATTCCACAATGTTTTTAAATTAAAGTTTGATGGTTGTAGAATCTATTTTGCGAATTAAAATTGTGTTATTTTATTATTATAGACGCAATTATGTATTTGGCGTCAAATTTGGAACATCGGGTGATATTAATAAAAAAAAAAAGAAAAAGAAGCGATTGCGTATATTAAGTTTATTTATGTGCGCAAAGTAATGAGAATAAGTTTATGTTTTTGCTTAATCGTGATTACCTTGAAAAGACTAAATTCGATTTTTTAAAATGTGTATAATAATACAGAAAACATTTCGATTACTAGTTATTAGTATTTTTATATCAAGATTAATAAAAGTTTTTAAATAATGAGACAAATAAATTTTAATCGATTACAAATATTAATATAAAGAAAATGAATCATGGTGACTTTTGATGTGATAGTTACACACATTTTATTCAAAGAAAAACACAAAGAAAATCGCACACAAAAATTAATAATTGTCTTACTGTTTAATACAGAATTGCCGTTCTTGCACGTTTCTGTGCTTTATTCATGTCGTAATGGGGTACGCAAAACTCATATTGTAAAATATATGTACAGACTCAGCTTGCATACAGGATACCCATTATCGAGATTATCTATATTTTGTTCCGCGGATGTCGGACATCAGACATTCAAGAGCACAATTTGCTTTTGATGACAAAAATCGTTTTATAAAGCCATTGTCATCAATTTAAATGGATAATATTTTAAGTATGTATATTACTTGATGTTAACATATTTATCATTTTTTAAAATTAAATTAACGATGAAAAAAGATTCAAAAATTTTACTTTTAACAAAAAAATTTGTGAAGCCATATTATTTTTATAGATAAAATTTTAATTAACACATATTCAATGTGTATATGTTTAATAATGAAAAACTGCTATGTAGTGAAAATAAGCAGCATTTTTCATATAATAATATTTTAGTTTATATTCATTAGAAAATTTAATAAATGTTATATTAACGCTGTAAACAGATACAAGTATAGAACAGTATAGAAACTTATATATGTTTTTAAATTATTTTTAAATATTTTTTTATACAGGATGTCTATAAAATGTTAATCTATTATATTTTCTTTCTCCGATGTTTCCAAATCTTCGTTTAGAGCAAAATGAAAGATCGATACAAGAAATATCAGAGATTTTGAATGCATGAGACAACTCGTGATACACAATGAATTTATAAAAATCCATTCAAGATATCTCTCTAGATATCTTTCTTAAAACTTTACAATAATCAAATAATGACAATGATTATAATTATATTAAAATTGAAAATAGCTGTAGGCACAAATCTGTAGGCACAAAAGTGTAACAAATAATTACCATTTAAAAAAAATCGTTTTCTACGAAAATAATCGCACCGTGCAGTCAGAATTTCTATCATCGGACGTGAACGAAAGCCTGCGGGGATTTTACAGTTTCCCTCTGCACAATTTTTATATGCTGATCTGCACGAACGTGTAGCAACCAAACGTTGCATTTGACGCTTTCGGTGTATCATTCTTTTCACCAAAATGTCCCGGGTTTGCATACATGTTTGACTGAAAACGCAAAAGAGATAACTTTCAGATTAAATATAAGGTCTAGTTATTCTGTCTAGCGGCGAAGAGTAATGCAAACCGTAAAAACTCCACGGATTTTACATTAAAATACATAAACTCGTATATGACGCGTATGTATATCTTTTATATTAAAAGGGAATAAATTTCATGGATGTATAAATGTGAATATTCATTTAGCGACGTAAAATGCAATGTTTCTAGTAGTGTTTCAGTATTTTGAATTCTGATTACATCATTCCTTTAAAATCTACTGTGGGGAAATGATTTTGATCAAAAATATTAAAAATCATAATTACATCGACCGTTTCATAAAGGATAAACTCGAAATATTGCTTTTTATTAGATTTTTGTGCAAATTTCTTTCATCCTCGAAAGTTTGTTTAGTTAATGAAAGAAGTAATTTTCTACTAAGAAACTCTCGGCGCAGTTGGATATTAAAAATGTTTGCGGATATCTAACAAGAGAAATAACGAATTTACTTAAAAATTTTATCTAGAATACAATTCTTTCAATTTTGGATACATTAATTATTTTTAAAAGTTATGACTAAAAAAATTTGTATATATATATATAAAATAATATACACGTATATATAGATTTTTTTCTATCGTTATACTTCACACATGAGATAATTTATTTTGTGTATTACAGAAGCAATTTTTAGAAATAAACAAAATAAATAACAATATATTTTAGAATGCAAGATTATTATCATATTTTAAAGAGAATGTTATCATTAAGATAAGCATTGTAGTTTTTGCTGTAGTTTTTCGTAATATGAATCAATTCTTATTCACATGTTTTAGGTGTGCAAATTTAAATCAATTATAGATTGTATTGGCAATTTGATATTTAGTGTACATTAAAAAAAGTGATCGATAGAAAAGAAATATTAAAAAAAAAATGTAAATGTAATGTCAAAAAATGAAAATAAAAAATAATCGAATAATTATCGAAAGGAATATCCAGGATCCAGATGCAATCTGTCAAGTAATATTTTACGTTAGTTGGTAATTGGCTGATTCACTGCTTGCTAATTCTGTCACGTATTGTAAGTGTAATTAGTGTCAGTACTGAATTTCAAATTAATATTGACAATGAGTCTACCAAATTAATATTGACAATGAGTCTACCAAATTGATATTGCTAGTTGTATTGACAGCTCGATATTCAATAATTAAATGTAAATTCAAGTTACATAAAAACAATGAATTGTTAAATTAAATTTAAAAATTAAAAAAAGATACGTAAATTTCGTAAACTTATCAATGTTAACTAATTGCTAATAGTATAATTCATATTTGATTAATAAAAAATTTTAATGTAAACAATTTGATATTTATATGAAAATAACAATTTCGTTGAAGTATCTATAAATTTAACTAGAAAAAATCTGAAAATAATTTTGTTGGATATCAAAATAATTATGTAGAACGCTTAAGTGTTGATGACAATACTATAAAAAATTTTTACGTTCTAGCAATTAGTATGAATGTCTTACATAATAATTCTTATGGTTCAAACAAAATTATTTTCAAATCTGTATCTAATTAAATTTTAGATACTTCAGTAAAATCATTTTTTTTATCTATAAAAAAGGAAAAAAGAATTTGAAAGAATTGAATGAGGAACAAAATAAAGAATAGAAACATAAAAATAAATCAAAGATAGTATAGTTCAGACAGTATATTCTAGGTATAAAACAAAAAAGAGCATATATAGTTGCATACATAATTTGATAAATGAGGAAAGATTATTATAGCTTATATCACTTTTACTATCTCTTGGAAAGTTTTATTAATATCGGCCACATTTATAAACTTCTTGTAAAATTTATTATCACATCCTAATGAAACTTACTTCGTAGATAATACGATAAAGCAAGAAATAGAGAAATAATTTAAATTTATATTCATTATCCTGTAACGAAAACACACGAAGGCACTTCTTCAAGACACGTGTTACCTAGAAATAACATTTGAGTCAATGCAACCCCTTCGTCGCTTCCGTTTCGTCGCAACCATTTTGCCTCACCTTTTTCGTCGCATCCAATTCGCCACAAACCTGTTTCCGTCGAGTATATGTGGCATACCTTGTATTGTTTAAGTAGAGTGTGTCGTGTATGCATTAAACATCTTATACCCGTAGAGAATAGTAAGTAATGTTAAATAGAGAATGTAGAAGCGATGGTCAATTATTGAGCTCGATATCTGTAAATAAAATTGAAAAATGTTTTTATTATCAGTAAATTTTAAAATAATAAAAATGTTATCTTTCAAATTATAAAATTATTAAAACGTTAAAACTCATAATATTTCTTTATATCATTCTCTGTTTAAAGAATTACGATTGTTCTTGATTCGAATTGTTCTTTATAGCGTAATTTTAATTATAATTTCTTGTATATGTAATATGAAATAAAAATGTACATGCCGTTTAAATTCAAGAAAAACTTTGATGCAGTGATTGTTTCACTAAAAATAATGTCTTCCATGCGCTTTTTGAAAATTGACATCCCACATTCATTTTGCATTTGTAATATTTCACTTACGGGAGTTTGCGTATTATCCCATCCGCCATAAATTTGATTCTAGTGAAGAAAGCAGTTTTGCATTTTACTCTATATGCTAATTTAGACGATGTTACAACGTTAAAGCATAGATAGCTGTTATCACCCATTATATGTGTTCATACAAGTATACTTCGTAGTAATCTGTCTATGTTCATCCGCCAACACGAACTTATACATTTTCCGATACGGCAAATCCGTAAATCCGCAATACTGCTGCTTGATACGCATTTGTTGTTACGGAAAATTTACGAGTCATAATTTATGAGTCTCTCGTACTATACGTCAATTTAATAACGATATATTAGCATATTAGCAAAGTTCATAATTTGTCAATATTACGATATTATTAACTACATAATAATAACTACATGATGTATTTATAATCGCATTTCTCTCACTCGCAAATATATTTTGCACTAATTACATAAATATGTATTTTATTAAAAATATCTGTTGTTTGTTAAATTTGGACATAATAATTTCACATTGAAGTCAGTCTAAAAATATATTAATAATTGACATTTTTTTATAGATACGGATTTAATAGTACTATGTTATTAAAATCTTTTATTAAAAAATGTATAAGCAGTATCTTTTTTAATTTTTTTTAAAGTATAGAAATCGTGGTTCACGAACGTTTTTACCTTGCACGCGTATAAAGCTTTATCGAGTAAGCCGGCAATAGATCCGACATGTATAGACATGAAGGGACATAGACTGGTATGCATTGGATATCACGCGAGTTTACATGCTACAGTAAATATAAATAAATAGACTGCATCATTTAGTACTATGAACATGAAATGTAAATTACATGATATATATGTAGAATGCTTTTATTAGATATTTTAGCTACAAATTCTTCCACTAATTTTTATTTAATTCCCTTTTATCGCAAATTAATAGAACTTATTTAATTAACAGCTACTTTTATCACAATTTTCAATATTAGACAATTTAAATATTTTAAAATTAAAATGTAAGTAAAAACTGAAATTAATATAAAATTTTGTATCATATCATTTATTTCAATTTTAATTGCCAATGATTGAGCGAATTTTATCTTTAAAATAAAATAAGTTTAGATTAGTCGAACATAATTTATATAAAAGAAGGTAAATGATAAGTTAGTGAAAAGGTACTCCGTATAATTAGTCATTCCCACAGCAAGGAAGAGATTATATAGTTTCTTGTGGATGCAAAATCTTGTGAATAGTGTCTAGTCTAAAAGTCGGTCAATTAGACATTCCGCTAATTTAACTGAAGGAAGACGCTTACGAACAAAAAGTTCGGTCATACAAACGCGGTATACCGTCGAGTTCTTTTCAGTCTTTCGAAACAAATCCGCGGTTTTCGCGGCACTATCAGAAAACTTTGAGATATAGACAATCTTTAGAATGTTTCCTATCATAATGATATTTCATACTGATGATATTTCGGACGGTCTAAAGATAAGGATGCGGTACTTGTCACGAATATGTAACTCAACATTGTTGGAAGTTTTCTTGGTGTAACAGTATCACGTCCGATGTAATTTAAACCTTTTCTCTTCGACGCTGGTGTAAACTCGAGTTAAGTAAAATTCAAACTCGCTTCCTACTCGTTCCTACGAACAGATGCGATACGTGACGAAAGTGAAAAACTGATTAAGAACGCGTAGAACGGTGCAATTGGCTTCTGAAAGCTACGGTGATTCGTATAGAACAGCAATTTTCTACTTTTACAAAATGCTTTTTTATCATTCTCGAAATACCCTTTTTATTTTCTACTTCTAGTTACTTTCTCTGTATCTTAACATTACCAAACAAAATATCTCTTTAATACTTTAAAATGCGATCTGTAGATAAGAAGAATGTGAGATTGATAATAAATGATACTAAAGATACTTGTAAAAAAGAAATTTTAGTCTCGCAAGGTATATTTTGCATCTTTGGTTTTCACAAAATCACAAAACAAGGCATGATACTTCATTATGGATACGACCTTCCCATGTTGCACGACGTTTCATACTTTGTATATATTGCAGAACTTTTCTCTAAGAAATTCTCAAGAATAGCTTATCAAGCTTGCAAAAACTTAAATTGTTTTTGAGTACAAATAAAATTATTATTTTCAAGCAACTCTTAAAATATATGATTATGTGACAAAAATAAAAAATTGATTAAATTGCGGAGTGTTAGAGTGCGAAAAGCGATAAAACATCTAAACGCGATCAAGTTTCAAGAAGAGTCTCTACAGTTTCTGAAATTTATGAGATAATATTGTACTATATTTCAGTAAAATATCTTTAATTTATCTTCAGAACATCTCTTTAAGTTTGCATATATAATATATTCTAATGTTTTAAAACAAGGCATCTCTTTGAAGTAAAAATCTCTGTTAAAAAGCAGAATGTAAAACCAAGGTCAGTAGTTCCTTTTTATCATAAGAAAGGAATGTTAGTCTCGTGCTACACATACATGCGCACGCGCTCACACACACACACACACACACACACACACACACACANACACACACACACACACACACACACACACACACACACACACACACACACACGTTTTATTTAACGCTTGCGAAATAGAAGTTATGTAAGAATGAGTGATAATTGCCATTATGATTGAAAAAAATTGTTTTATCTGTAAAATATGAGTGACAGTATCGCACAATGAAACGAACAAACTCCAAACTAAAAAAAAATTATTAGCGTGAAAAGAGAAGAGTGATAATTTATTTTCACGTCGGAAATCGTGCAAATACGAATCGCGTACTAGGAAAGAATATTAAATGAGCATCAGATTAAAGAAAGCATGTGTCATGATCTATTAAAATATAGATTTATTTGAACTACAATTGAAAAGAAATAATTTTTATAAAAAGTTATTTTTTTATCCAATTAATAAAGAGTTTTAATTAAATAATTAAATAATTTAAAATAGGGATTAAAGTCAACATAAAATAGATAAAAACTTAAAATATAATTCATAACAATTAATAACTTATTTAATAATTATTATATAAACAAATATGTAATTATAATTATTATTAATTATTATTATACAACTAATTTACAAACATACGTAATGTCTATATAGTTTATTTCTTTGTGGAGAAATAAATTTATGTTATTATTTTACTCTTTAAAGCATTCCTTTCTCTTTAAAATCAAATGCATAACATTCGTGAAATCGATGCCCTTGATTATTGATTAGTTTTGTACGAAATTTTCTATGTCAACAGACAAACAAACGTGTATCATCCTGTTTACGTTCTATTCCGTATTCCATTTTTATATCTCTCTTTAACTATATAGATTAGGGAATTATATTATCCGATCTTGTGAGTCTTTTGGTTGTATGTGTGTATTAAATAGAATCAGTTCAACTAAAATGTTTTTGACTTTACTTCATATTTTAAGCAAAAAAAGTATAGCATTACAATAGTCAAAAGCACTCAAAGTTCATAAGAAAAATTATTATTATTTTTTACGAGAGAATGGCAGAAAGTAAAAATAAATATCAAAATAGAGTTTAGTTAATTTAAAATGAATATTTCTTAAATAATAATATACTAATGTTTAATTATTAATACAAGTAAATTTAATATTAAATATAAAGAACTGTAAAAATAATAGCGTATATCCAATTAAATCATTAACAAAACATCGCTTTTTATAATATAATAAAAGTTTATTACAAAAATATTATTATAAAATGTTTAGATACAAAATAAACAAAAATTAATAATATAATGAAAGAGTAAATAAAACAGATTATAAATTATTGTATATACATATTATACATGTGTTATTGCATAGTTATTATTGCATAGTTATTACATTTAAAATAAAAATTCGAATGGACTTTATGCAGAGAAAAAGAGAAAGAGAGTATAAAATGTTAAACACACACAATGAATGTAAGTAAACGCTCCGAATTATTTTCAGTATATGAAGCTGCAGATCTGTTATCACTAGAGGAACGGTTTGTGTCTCCTTTTGTGCAGTTATGCAGGCAGAGATCCTCCGCTCTTATTCGAATCTGGCAGTCAACTGCCATGCGTCAATCATGGTGATCAGACTTCAATACTAGCACACTACTTCATACTTGGCACTATCGGTTGAATGTGCGTCGCAACAGCGCATATTACTGCTGCATATGCGAGAGAACATGCGTCGAGTTAGTACCCGACGATGATGATACCAGAGATATATAGATCATGTCTGACATTTCATGCGCTTGTCAGTCTTCAGATCACATTTTGCCATAGTGATCCGATTTATAATTGACTAAGCAATTATATAATTATTATATATGATTCATGCACATACAAGCTTAAAAATATTGTATAATTTGTATAATTTTAATGCAGATTTCACAAGCATTAACAAATTACTATACATTATATGTTGTCAGATAAAGTTTATCACACATGCACAGTACTGTATTATAATTTAACATTTATAATTTAACATTTATAATTTAACGTTTCGGGTTTTCTAAAAAATATCAATGTTGAGAAAATGTATGTGTGTGTGTGTGTGTGTGTGTGTGTGTGTGTGTGTGTGTGTGTGTGTGTATGTGTGTGCAGAAATATTGCAACTTCCCTGGAGAAAAAGTTTTCTCATACTGCTTCACTCACAGATGTTAATCAAACGGAGTGAATTGAACTTTATTTTATATAAGAACTTTTATAAAGCTACGTAGCTAATTCTGTATATTTTGAATATACGTATTCAATCAGGACAAAGGAAGGATGCAGCTTTCATTATAAGAAAACACAATTTTAATTGCGACCGCAGGTTGAATAACGCAGATTGAATATTGTTTTTCCGAACAAATATTTTATTTGTAAATATCTGAAATATAATCTTTACTTTTTTATCAACTAATATACTGCATATTAATATGGAAACATCTGAAATTAAAGAATGTTTTTCCTTTACAACTCTTGTTCTCTAGAACAACCACAATAATATTATAATGTGGCAATACTTTCGTAGATAATACAGCAAAGCATTCCACTCTGAATTCTTTGATATCAAAGCTTGAATATTAATTTTTTTACATACGCGCATATACTGTTAGAAGAACAACATAGTTTGAGATTTATATTTAATATCCGATGTTGCATAAAGCTTATTTTTGACTCCTTTTGCTAAACGTACTGTGCACATACTTGCATAATACATATTTTTCATATAATATTTTATCGCGTTTTATGCAATATATTTTGTTAAAGTTTTGTAAATAAATTTTATAAATAAAATATTTATTTATATTTGACGTATTAAAAATTTATTACATTTATTAAATTTATAATATTTTTTATTTTAGATTTTATTTTATACAGGTCAAAAGAGATCTGTGATAATGCCAAATAAATATAATAAAATACAATGCCAAAATAATTATTTTACGAATAAAAGACCATGTAGAATATATTATATTACACGCTAGCACACGCAATACGCGTGCAATAAGTTTGTTCGTATATAAAAGTATACTGCTTTGAATTGATTGATATCTTACTATAAATTCCGTACATATTTTCGATTAGATCTGAAAAGTCGAGGTCTCTTTTAGGAAGAAATATCGATTTCACATTTAATCGCTGTGAAAAATTTTTTATCACTTTCTCTTCCTAACGGCATACCACCGATCATTTCATAATAAATGTATGTATGCAGAATTCGGGCACGATATACTATCACCTCACCTACTGCCCTATTTTCGACAGTTTTGCATTAATTTTGACCTTCTAATAACATGTTGTATATCGCATTTTTATATTAAACAATTTATACTTAATATAGATTAGTATTACAACACATTTTAAAGTAAATTATATGTATATAATAAATATCTTTCCAAAAATTGCAATTATCAAAGAAAAGTTAGTAAAAATAAATTATCAAAAATTGCAGATTTTTAATGATATTTACATCACTTTGTACAGATCTACTTCGTATTGATCTTTACAGTTAAAAATATTATTGATGTTATTTTTATTTTCGCAACATCTTAATTATCTTAAATTATCTTAAGAGAAAAATTCGAGAAGTAGTTTCAAATATCTCGGTCCAATCTAGGCCACGACGACTGACGTTTTCGATCTGATGATTATTCAAACAAATGGCTATTCTTTGTTCTTTCCAGAAAATAATACATGAATGGACACGAACACCAGTAATACTCATTGGCAGTTTCTCCGATTACATATATAATATGTCGCTTTCTTATATACATATGCATATCAATACATACACACTATATGCAGAAATGACGGATGATTTAGCAGTGCAGTGTGACATTCGGTAGCGACTATATTTCCTTGGTATTTCATCCGAGTTTCTCCGTAGCGTCTACGAACATTCACTGGCGTGATGGCATATGTAAATGCGTTTTGCAGCGTATGTCCAATTACGTTCATGATAAACGCTACCCTTAACGACTGTAAAGCAGGGGATACCAGCCACTCGACACTTATACGCTTGGGAGATTATGCCGGCTCTAAAATTATTCCCATGGCTGGTAACTAAGTAACACGCAGTGTATCATACTACATGGATTATTTGGCACGATTTTAATCGTTGAATTCTAAGAATATTGTCGCGGACTAGACATGAAGCTAGATTATATTAAAGCATTGACAGTTGTCCTGCTTGCATTTCAAGCTTCCTCGGTTTTTAGATATCATTAATTAATTTTCCTCTTAATGTTAGACTTGAAAAAGTTTTTTTATTAAAGTTTTTCTATTAAATAGATACATCAGGCACATATCAATATAAATATAAGCGGTATAAAATATTCATTTGCTTAAATAAATTTATTGTTATATGCACGCAAAATAATGTCCACTATATTCTATAAAGAATTTTATAAAAATTGTGATTATTTTGCACATGTATTCGCATTCTACATTCTTTGTAAAAGCACAGATATTTATGAGCCCATTATTCTTGATGCTATCGTGGAAATTTACACGATTTTTCTAAGGTAAAGAATTTCCAAATACAAGGAAGAAAGAATTAAAGCGGAGAATTTATCAAATATTTGTATAAATGCAAGAATAAAAGTTTCAAAAATATTTATCAAGAATTAATCTATCTTGCACGAAACTGTGTGCATTACTTCTTTAGTTCAATGAGTAATTTGACAATTATAACTTGAGTCAATAATTTTGCTGGAATACAGAAGATTAGGCTGCCACCTTAAATAGTACTTAGGGGCAGATTATACATTCATAACTCACACGAGGATATATTACTTAATTGCGAAGTCCACTCAATATTCAAGAGTGATATCGCACCTGCTTCCTTTCCATACATATGTATTTGATTCCCTGGGTTTACTGTTCAAATTATACCTTTTCTGTATTACATACAGATAGAATAAGTTTTACAAGCGTATATAATATTTTGTTGGAGCGTATTAATTATATTTATTGTTGAACGTATATAATATTCAGATATTAATGCGGACAAGTTAATGATTTTGCACTAAAGAAGCTATTCTTAGACACTGGAAATGCTAATATATCTATAGATTAAACATTATATGATATCATGTTTTTAACAAATATCAAGGGAATACGGGTTGCATGTACGGGTTGTATGTATATGTGATTGCAATTTTAAAATATCGAAATTTTTCTCTTCAAGTCGCGGAATTCTCTACAAGTAATAACGAGCTTTTAAGAATTACTATTTAAATTATTTAGTGTGTAAATAATATATCAATATTAAAAAAAAAACATAAAAAATTGATACTTGCATTTAATAATCTGTTCTTCATGATATTAATTGCTTATATTAATTGATCATATTATCATCAATGACTGTTGTGTTTTGATAGCTTGTATGTTAAATGAGTTAATAATGCGTAAGATTAATTAATAGATATTAGTAAGTTAAGAATTAATATTCATTAATTTTATTTATATTATTTTAATTATTAAAAAAAAAATTTTTTTTAAAGATGAAAAGAAAAGTTTAATACTCGAATGTATTTGTGCTCGAATATATTTGTATTAATGTCAGTTGTACAAAATAAGTATTTATTTTTGCAAGATGCTGAACAACTGTTCTTGTAAAACAATTTCTAGTTATGAGATAATGATATAGTAGTTCAGCAATTCGTAAAACAATATATGTTAATAAGCATACAAAGGCTTATAGTATTAATCACTGTTATTATTCAATCATTATTAACAATACAGGTAATTCAGTTTCACCAATTAATTATTCTGTAATAATAATTAATTCGTATTATTGACTTGTTTGCTTATCATATATTGTGCTATTACTATATTGCTATTTTGCATGTTATCTCTACTTGAACGCTCCTCATTTTAATTTATATTATTATATTTCATTTCATTTTGTGACACGTTTTACAATACGGTTCTAAATATTAAAATGTAGCACATTCTATTATAAAATTTACCGGTAGTAACGGCTCAGCAAATTTGATAACGTTATCGAGAACATTTGATATTGTATCGATAAAGTTTTTTACGCGTGAACTGAATAATAACAAAAAGTTGCATATGAAAAATTTATTAAATAGATTAAAGCTCGTTTTAGCAACATTTCAGATAGTTATGACTTTTCAGTCGGAAACTAATAACCGTCTAACTAATATCCGGTTTGCTGCCGGCACTGAGGAAGCAGAATCGCTTAATGAGAAATATTCGTTTTGGATTAATCTCCGCGGCCGCGGCCGCGCCGCTCGTCTTGTGAAAAAATTTACGAGCTGCAGAGAATTGCAAACTTTAAAAGCACTAGATAATTCCCTTGGTACTTAAAGAAATGGACTAAGAATTATCTTCGCTGACTCACTCAATCTTATGGCAATATTTAACTGTAATCAAATAATCTTTTCAACAAAAATACTCTCTTGCAGTATTATTGAATATAACATTGCTGTAATGACACTATAATTATTTAAAACTTTAACTTTGGCTATTTTTCGTATTTGGAACAAAAAAATAAAACTTCTTGTTTTAAAATATAAAATTATTAATAATGCATATAAAAATTTGCGTTGCGTTTTTCAGTTTGTTGTTAAAATCAATAAAGTGTAAATAAAATTTCTGTACTAACCATTACATCTATCGACACGTATTATCTCGTTGCGGTCAAAGTTGCGGTCAAAGTTACGTTATCTATGGCCCGATTTGCGGTGAAACAAAGTACAACGATATCAGTTGTATATGCTTTCAACGAATTTTGTTCTCTACGATATCGGAACAACAGAAGCATCGTGTAAAGTTTATAAATGATAGCACGAGAAATGCCAAAGCCGATTAGAACATTTGGCTTCTACAATATATCATAATTTCTCGAATAATACGAATACAATACTATTTTTATTTTTATATTTCTTAACATATATATATATATATATATATATATATATATATATATATAGAATACGTCGTTATATGTCTTTCATAATTTTCAATTAATATTATTTTACTTAGACATCGTGATATAATAAGAACTGATTTATTATGTACTATTATTACACATACTGAGAAGAAAACTAATAATAATGCTAATTTGAATATATTTTGCTTTTGACAATAGTAATCATTATATTTGAAATTGAATTAATTATATATATATGTTTTAATTTTAATAATATTGTTTCCATATTTATCATTTGTATTGATAGAATATAACTTCAATCAGCCGTTTCTAATATCGCAAACGTGTTGAGAAGCAAATCTTACTTCTCATATTTCATAACTGAATAGCATATAAATTTATTATATGGGTAACTCACGTACGTGGATTGACAATTGATCTGAAATTCTTCAAGCTACAGTGCAATATCGGAGATTCGGAATTTATATCGAGAGCTTGTTTTGTAGTTTGGTATTGGAATCTAAAGCTATGTTATCTTAAGACATAACAGGGTCTTAACAAATTTGATTAAATTTACATATGTTTAAAACTGATCTTGGATTTGCATGTTTTACACAGTCAGTGTATGAAATTCAACATGTATATAGACAACGTATGAAACATTAAGATTCCAGTGCTTCAAATACACAAATCATTTCATGTATTGTAGAGCAATCAAGATAAAACACATAGACATCGCAGTTTTTGAAAAATATCATAATATTTTTTTATCTTATTTTGTTTCAATTTGATTGCAATTAGCAATAACACAGTTAACGAAAAAGATTTATTTTGCTATTGTATATTATTTTTCCATCTATCTAGCTCTTCTTAGCAATGCAGAAATGTCTTTCATTCTTTGTTGCATACTGAAAGTATATCAGAACATATATTGTAGTGACAGTGGTGAAGCGTGATATTCTAGAAGAGTTATGTCATAATACTGAATTTTATAGTATCATACCTTCAAGTAGAAAACTACGTCTTATATAAATAGCTTGCGAGTCATGTGCATGTATTTCTTCGTCTCTTAGATAAACGATTTAGGAGATCGTCGTAAAAAAACATTAAATTGCGAGAATCTGTAATTCTTAATATTTAATGGATTTATTATATCTTATAAATATAACGTATTAAGAAAAATATTTTTTTATAAATGCTGTTAGAATTAAGTAAAATAAAAATTAAATCGATTTTTCTCTGCATTTGAAAAATCTAATTTAAATTTTAAATTAATTATAAATATATGGAAAATTGATTACAATATCTTATACATAATCTTATAAAAGTTAAAACAGCTTAGAGATGTCACGATAAAACATAGAAATATATAGTTGATTGTAAATGAAAATCGCTCTTATATTACGTGTAAGTGTTCGAAATCTTTGTTTAATGTTTTGTTAGATTGGACAACTTAAGATGGAATTATATAATATAAGCGTACGTTTGAATTTGCTTATTCAAAGAAATCTAATACATTTTAATGATCTTAAAGAGAAGATACAGGCGATTATTGACGAGGTTCCTTTAATCCTGCACATTAGCGGAAAATTCGTTACAGTTCGATTCCACGTAGTTGCAGCCCCAATTGTATCCAAACAATGCAGCTACTTACCATTTCTGTTATTAACGCTGTTCGATATCGAAAATCTAAAAACAGCCCATATTCAGGAATGCTGCTCATGCACTCTTATATGCGAAATGTTACATGATGCCGTGTGTTATCGGTTTTTGTTGAAAGATCAATGTGATTGTTGCGATTATAAAAACAATTTTTAGCGATTTAACATTGCGCAACAATTGATTTGAATTGCGTGATAAATAATATATTATTACAATAACGTAAAATAAGTATCTGCAAGTATCTGCACTTAGTGTTTTTATTTCACGATTTGTTGATATAAATACATTGTATTTTTATAAATATAATGTTTTTATAAATATATTTAATTATTGAAAAAATAATTAGAATGCAGTAATTAGAATGCAAAGATTTTTTGGTTAGAGATAAAAAGTCAAAGGGAGACTTTACCTCGTTTATTACAATTATATTTTAACTCAAAAGTTAAGATAGATAATTTAGATACCATTATATTTATTTATTTTAACTTAAACGTTGAGATAGATAGATATAATTTTAATAGATGTTTATACATGAATCGTTGGGATATTTCCTTGAATATTTATTTTTCTCGATAACAAAAAAGTAAAATAAAGTTATTGGTTTAAAGTATGTTTTGTCATATCTGTAACATGAGAAATATTGAAAATATAAATCAAAACTATCGTTTTCAATTTCTATTTTAAACTGTATACGAAGATTCTCTTTGCTTTATATGATAGCTCGACTGTTATTTAAAACATTTCCTATTTGTTTATATATCTAATGCCAAAAGCTTTTTACAACAAATTACGGATTAAATAGATATGAACCAATAAGATTCACAAAACTTTATTCTCTAAAATTGTATATTTTATCTTATATTATTTCAAATATGTCAATTTATTAATTTGATAATCTCCAAATTGTCATCAAGTTTTAAAAATTTTAAACGATTACGTTTTTTAACTGTATTTAACAAAGAAATAAGAAATTGTATTTTTGTAGCATTTTTAACGTTATCAATTTATTATTATAAAATCCGATTAAGAAAATTATTTTGAATTAACGTAACAAAACTTTAAAAAATTTATTATTTTGTTTTATATTTTCTCCAATAAAAATGCTTATTCTGAACATAACTGGTTTGCACATAAGTGCATAAGCATGGCAGATGTAAGCACAGTTATAGCGAAATCGATTTCGTCATAACTGTGTCTAACAACGATATATCTAAAAGATCAAGAATTAGAAAGGATTGCGTTGAAATAATTACAGATCTTTATCTCTTTCCACTTAAACACAGTATTTTAAATCTTTTATAAGTTCACAAAATCAATATTTAACAAATGTGTCATAACAGTAACAAAAAATTTAGCAATGTTTATATTATTGAGTATTTTTACATTCATAAATTTTTAAAAATGTAAACATATTCAAAATAATGATAAAAGATAAAAAGTAACTGTCATTTAAACATAATGCTCTAAAAGAGAAAAAGAAAATTGCATGCTGATTTAAATACTTAATTTAATAAAAATTGATATTTTCATGATCAAAATAGCATTAATTAATATCATTATTTTGTATTTATAAATATTTGTATTTATAAATAAAGAAAAATATTAAATACAGAGATTATAAGCAGTATTTTTATTAATATTTTTTATACTTTTATATTTTTTTTAATAAACAAAATTCTTTGAGAACTCTATTTGCACTAAAATCATTGCAGCGAAAACTTGAGGAAAATTTTTTACCTCTATTTTACTTTCTGTGAGCAACCGTTGAGCAAAAAATTGTGGTAAACTTTTTCGAAGTAGTTGAATTATAAATTTTATATTTTTTCGTCAAACAATACGAAAAATAGCTTTATATTTTTATATCTATGATTATTCATTTATAAAATAATTAAAAATGTTATTACATTTGGATTATAAATTTATGGATATTCTACTTGCAGCTACGATTCGGTAATTTGAGAACATATTTGTTTTTATTGCTACGCCAGATTCTATCTCTTCGCTACGCATTTTTATGTTATCCGTGTGTAAGCTACTAGAACGAAATCTGAAAGTAACCGATTCGGACGATTCGCGTGCAGATTGTGATTAATTGAAACTGTTTGAAATGATTCTATTCATGATTAATACAGTGTAAGTTTTAACTGCGGCAATGAATATCTTTTTCTGAATAAGCCTGTGTATAAATAGGATTAAAATATATAAAAATACGATATTTCAACAATTTATATATATATATATATAAATTAAAAAAATAAAATAAAATAAAATATATCAGATATTTTGAAATTAATTTCCTTTTATTAAAAGAATGAACGTGCTTGGTCGTAACATATTAGAATATTAAGCTAAGATTCTACAAAAGATATCAAAAAGATTTAAAAAATTATTTGTAAAATTTGTGTCTTATGTTTTTAATGATAACAGAAAAAAGAATAGTAAATTATATTAAATTAAATATATAATTTTTATTTTATTACGTCACGTTAAACTTTTTTAAATTAATTAATTTTTACTTTTTTAAATTTATAATGTTGCACTGTATTATTACCATATTAGTTTTATTAATTGATATTATTGAAATATTTTATTAAAATAATAAAGTAAAACTATATTACAAATAGATTTCAAAGAGAAATTAACGCTTGTGATATAAGAATAAAAAATACAATATTAAAAATTATAATTAAAAATTAATAATAAAGAAATTTTATTTAGAATTTCTATTTTTCTCTCTCTTTCTCTTTCTCTCTCTTTCTCTCTCTTTCTCTCTTAAGACAATGCATTTTGTCTTGGTGCAATGCATAATCCAAGTCCTTGAAATATTTTATTATCTAAAATAACACGATAGACCCAGAATCTCTCATAACAACCCATTTTATTTCATTTTGCAAGATCGATAATGATTATGCGTTGGTCCCATTCGTCTTATTCGATTTTCATATCTCACAGTAGTATCCGCTCAGTTTTTATACATTATAAACCATTCTCTTGCGCCAATGGCGATTACTTATAGCTAATCGAAAATCTCGTTCCAAGTGGGAATATCTTTATCAAATGTTTATCGATCGACTCACTATTCACTGTTTTCTCAACGCAAACATGCCTTGATTCTCACACAGATACGATATTCCCATGGGATAATGCGAGCTCTGATTTTCACGAAGCCATAGTTAAAAAGAATTCAATATTTTTTTGTGTGCGAGTCGTTTTTTATACGAGAATCGAGTGACGTATGAAATGCATGGATAATATACTGATATTGGGAGCACTTTTTATGAAAATTTATTCGAGATTAATTAAAAATTTGTATAGTTGAGACAGATAATTTAAACTCATCACAAGTAATAGTATTTTTATATAAAATTTTCATAATTTAAGGAATATTTTATATTTATCTCAAATAAAAATAATGGATAAAAGGACAATTATAAAAAGATTATAAAAAGATATAAATTTAACGTATTTTTTTCTAACATATTTTTAAATCGTCATCTAATTTTTATGACCATAGAGAAATTTTACTAAAAAAATAAAAATCATTATTGTTTGATATAAGAGAAAAAATATTAAATGTTAAAATATTAAATATTAACGGCTTTAAAGTTGTTTCATTTTGACTTACAAGAAAGATTTTTTACATATTTTCTATGATTTCATAAAAACATTCAACAAATAATTTGAAATATCAAGAGAAGATAAAGAAAGAGGAAACTTACACACACAATTGGAAAGAGCAGCTAAGATTTACAATCTTAATAAAGGGAAATCACAGTCAATAACGTTTAGACGACACCTTATAATCTGGCATTATGTTCGTTGCTGATAGTTATTAGAATTAAGTACGTGCTCGGAATTTTGCTCTTTTTAAATTGCCTCTCAGTTCAGGTTGCCATTACTCAGTCGCGCTGTGAAAGCGGAAACAACGCTGTAATTCACTTAATTCGGCGAACCCGTGGAAAATCCATTTGCTGCTAGAACCGATAATGGACTGGTGGTTGGTTATAAAAAATTACCATGCAAGTTAGGAAAATCGAATGAAATGATCAATTTATCCCGACGAATCAAATATCCAATATCTTTCATTAATCAATAATAGAGCATGAAATTTTTGTTAATGCAAGTGCTGTTGTTATGTTCTGCATTTTCAGTGTGTAATCACGCTAATTTAAATTGTATTGGAGACTACAGTAAATATATATAAATGTGTGTGTGTGTGTGTGTGTGTGTGTGTTTAAGTTTTATGTTGTATTATAACAGTCTTCGTAAACAAAATTATAATTTACTCGTTGTTTTCTGCAAAAAATTCTTTAATTCTTTGAAATACTTAATTAGTACAGCAATATTTTATATTGATAACATGCTTTATTTGCTGAATTTTGTAATTTTGTTCTTTGCATTATAGAATAAATATCTTAATGCTTGTAATTTATTAGTTATAAATTATAAAGATGTTTTATTTTTTATTCAAATATGTAAAAGATATATATTTTTTATAAAAGTTTTTATGCTTTTATATATATGTATATTTCTTTATACTTTTCTATATGTATAAAATAAAATTTTATATTATTGAAATAAACAGACTGCTTTATCAATATTCATATATATGTTGAATACGTAGGAGTTTATTCAATAAGATGCTTTGCTTTTGATAAAATACTTATTTTGACAATACCAATTCGAAGGGAGGTTTGTTCTGTTTGACACGTGTTTCTTTTTACATATTTCGGATTTCTTTTTTAGTAAAACTTGATCTCTCTTTTGCTCCGTCTTATTTCTATAGTCTGTTTGACTTTTTCCATCCAATTTTAGCAAATTTTCGTGCATTTGCATTTTTTCGATGTGATCCATATTTTCTACAGAAATGTCGATGATGGGCCATTTTGCTTACATATTCGCGTGATTACAGAAAATTTTAAAAGTTCACCGATCATTTTTATCTATATTCATCTTTCTCCGTGCACATTGTAATTTTTAATAAATTTTGAATTCAATTCATATGCGTCTTATCGTTCGCAAGATTCACACTTTGATCCGATATGTCCTACAAATATTTTGTACATTTTCCACTTTTCGTGACATGCAAATAAAAAATATAGACATTCGTGTCTTTGTAATTGATCGGCTTATATATATATATATATATATATAAAGAATTAAAACTAATAAATAAATATTTATATAAAATCGTTTTTTTAGAATTTTATCTGTCATATTACATACATAGGCCTAATAACGTATTAGGATATTTGCATACAAAGTGCGTATGACTTTATATATTTTTGTAAATATATTTACAATTGTTACACCGCAATAATATAAATTAAATAAAAATAAAATCTTTAATCATTTCAGTTACAAGGATCATTTCAAAAATTTTGAGATTGAATACATAGCTAACACTAAGAAAAAAATTATTAGCATGATTTTGCTGTGCTGTATTTTTTATGTTACTGGAAAAATTTTATTTTATTCTCATAAATTGTTTTGTTTTAATGCTTTTAAAAAATAAAAAAGCTGTTGACAAATATCTAAAAAAGATATATCATTGTCTGAAATTTTTATATATGCGTATATCTGCGTAAATTTTAGATGATGACATAATTTTTTTACAAAATATGTGATAACAGAACACTTTTCTTATTTTTCCATTTTTTAAAAACAAAACAACATTTATTCTTAATGTCGCTAAAACGAAACAACTTGTTAGAATAAAATAAAATTTCTCCGGATTACACTTTATAAAAGATAGCACAGAAATGCGAATAATTTTTTTAGTCATCTATGTATTTATACGCAAAACTTTTCAAACAATTCTCGTATTATAACAACCAAAGTATTGAGAAAAAATGTAACAGTGATTTGAATAATTTAGAGAGTTGCAATATGCTAAATTGTAAACTTAATTAAATAAGATTGCATAAAGTATTATTTTATCTATATCATATATAGGATATGGATTGTTCTTAGAAATCATCATGATGTCTTACAACATATATACCATAAAACAGAAATTATCATTTATGGATCGAGGGTAAACGTCATGGCGAATCAAACGGCTGATTACCATGAGGATGTTTATCAATGGAACTATACGGTATCATCGGACGAAAGAGATACGGAGACAGGATATTACCTACCCAATTGGACCGATCTTATTCTAGCAGGATTGTTCACAATGCTGATTATTGTTACCATAGTAAGCAACCATTCGACGACTGAAATTCCAGCATTTTCACGTCAGCATGAATATTTTTTACATCAGAATATCTGCTTTAATGGCGCGCTGGACGCATGAATATCTTACTAAGACACGATGTCTTAAGTGGTTTTAATAATTTGCATTTTAAAATATAAATAATAATAGCTTTTATAAATTTAAAAATGCTTTCTATAATACATAATCTGAGAGCAATTTTATCGTCTTTGTTTAAATTCACATATATTTTTAACAATTGTGACTTCTTTTTCGCATTGTTACAGGTCGGCAATACTCTAGTAATCGCAGCTGTAATTACCACGAGGAGATTACGGTCCGTGACTAATTGTTTCGTGTCTAGCTTGGCTGCTGCGGATTTACTAGTCGGTCTAGCAGTGATGCCACCGGCTGTGCTATTACAGGTACGCATGTGTTCGTTAGGGAATAAAATGCAATAAACAAGTGCGAAATGTCCAATTTAGCTTCAGTAGTATAAAGTTACAAGTTTTCACGTAAGCGATAGGATCTTATTTAATTATCGCAATTGGTATGCATTATTCACGAAGAAAAATAAATTGTAGAACGATAACGATATTTAAAGCGACATTTAATTATTGTCGGCGTTTAATAAGCAGACGGACGCATATAATCGTAAGTCACGACTCCTAGTCAATATTATATTAGTTTTGCAGAAAGTAATGTTCTTTCTTACCTCGTACAAATCGCACTTTCATGCGTCTTATCAAATAGGATATCCATTGAAGCTTACAGGAGGGACTTGGGAGTTGGGCGAAACACTGTGCGATTTCTGGGTTTCTCTCGACATTCTACTTTGCACGGCCAGCATTCTCTCGTTATGCGCCATATCTATAGACAGGTAAACCCGATCATATGCATTTCCAAATCATATCACGTAGATAACGGAATTACCGGAAAGCCATCCTGCCAACCGTTCAATCTTTTGTAGAATGATAGATTATTCCATTATTAAAAAAGAGATTTTATGCGACGTAAATTATCTAACGTCCGGAACTTTGTGAATTCTTAATAAAAAACCCGCGAATAGGTTTCTAACTCTCTAAAAAATGTATTTAAGTAAAAGTATTTTATATTATGTTGATTTTATTACGATTAAAAATTAATATTATTCAGTGAGAGCAATTCTTCCTTGTATCTTGTACAATTTTTTTTCTTCTCTGCAGTTATGTGTGCCTTTTAGAAATATAAAGACACACACATATTTTTATGTTATCATTTCTATTATATAAAAAAGCATTATTATATATGTATATAAATAATTATTATATTAATTTATTTTATAAATATATAATACGTGAAAAAACATTTTCATAAAATAAAGGTTTATAATTTAATAAAATTCTGAAAGTAAAAAAACTGCCTAAATAAATATTATAAGTTCTTGATTTTTATTGTAATTCGAAACATATATACATAAAAAATTTTTTTACGTTTATATAAATGAAATTATTTTCTTTTATTTTGCATTCTATATAATGAGAAGCTTCTACTTATAATTTACATCGACTATGTAGACCTGCTTAAATTTATTTAATAAACAAATTAAAGTTATAGTTCGTTGCGTTTTGGAAATACAATTTTGATATACGTGCATTTACTCAATGTAATTTAGCTTTTGAGATATTTCAAAAATTCTGAGATGATTCAGCACATCACTGTCTTTTTATTTTTCCGACATCGCGCGAAGCATTCGGCATCCTGCACTTTGCGGCGATTCAGCACGTACAGAGGTAAAATTTTGTGTGGAACTTATCGCATCATTATCGGTATTCCTTGTTCAAGGTATCTGGCCGTAACTCAACCATTGATATATAGCCGTCGACGCAGGAGCAAACGACTGGCAGGGTTGATGATCGTCGCGGTATGGGTCATGGCCGGCGCAATAACGAGCCCCCCTTTACTGGGTTGTTTCCCACGTGCGACGAACCGCGACGTCAAAAAGTGCTCCTACAATATGGATTCTTCCTATGTGATATTCTCGGCGATGGGTAGCTTCTTCTTGCCCATGCTGGTAATGCTGTATGTATACGGCAGAATTTCGTGTGTCATAGCTAGCAGACACAGAAATCTGGAAAAGACCAATGAGGGGGAGAACGTTCGATTACATCGTAAAATCACGGTAAGAACTGTTTGATTTAATTTTCCTAGACACACGATTGTATATCTTCAATATGCGCGACCTTGTTGTTCTTTTTATCATCTAATTTGCTTTTATTAGATACTTATCTTGCTATATAATTTCATAGAATCGAAAAATGCAACTGTAGCGTGCTCATTAAAATAAACAAGATTTTCTAAATTTCTTTAAAGAAATTTTTTCTTTTAGATTTCTTTAAAGAAATTCATCTTGAAGACATTAATATTATACAACTTTTAGATAATATAATATTATACAAAATTATAATTAATTAACAATTACGTTTATTTCTTACGTATTTCTTTGTAATGTTATTATTTATTCTCATACGATCATTGAACTATATTATAGGAATAAAATTTTAATATGATTACATGGCACCTTGCCCTATGCTAATAAAAGCCTATACATTAATCTTCCTAATATTACGCTTTGTTTATTCGTTCGATAAATGATATTATAAGCTAATTTTGATAGAAAGATATTAATGATTGTTAAAGTTCTACTCGATCAATATTTTGATTTATGATTATATCATATTATTAATAGATGATTATAAAAGTTTGTAAAATCGCGTAACATAAAATCCGTATGTAGACTTATAATAATATATAATATAATAAAGAATTGAAAAATCACAAAATTACTCTTCATTTCTTCAAAAAAATTCTCTTCGAAATACTTTTCTCATAAAATGTTTCCTCATCACATTTACTCCACAGACAGGACACGGCGTTCTTCTGTTTCTATAATTAAAAATAATATTTTGGAGATAGAATGAAAAAGCTCAAACATAATGAATAATCAGGGAAATTGTTCACGACAACAAAACAATCGTTAATGCAAATATGATAACGATCTATTTTGAGTTTAAAGCAAGTGTGCACTTTCAATTTGAGAAAAAATAAAAATAAATAAAAATAAATCCTGCTTTTACAATGCAAACTGTGGTATCATCCCAATGGTACCATCGATCAAAGATAACGAAACCATTCTCGTAGTTTTATTGAAAGGGAGATTAGTGAAATTGACGACCTTCTCACAAGCGACGGACGTAAAATGGCAGAAGCATTAACACTATATGATAGGGGACACAGATTTCGCATAATCCACATTATCCGATTTTATGTAATCGATTATCAATTATTTTACACAATACGGCTTTGTCGGATTTGATTTAATTACATAGCTGAAAAAATATTATTTTAATGCAAAAAAAAAAATAGCGAAGATTAAGCAAGAAATTTTTTTGTTGTTTATTAATGACTCAATGATAAAAATTAATAGTTAATAGTATGTAATTATATAATTTTATTTATAATAAATATAATATTTTGAGAAGATTTAAAAGCGATGATTTAAGTTTGTATTGATCTATAAGGGTAACATTGTTTT
>JANQDE010000010.1:322168-398220 GCA_037157785.1 Cephalotes varians
AATATTTAATGAAAAAATTTTTTATAAGTAATCAAAATATTTTATAGATACATTTTGTAGATAGAAATCTACAATATAGAATCACATAATAACCTCTTGTTAAAAAAATAATTATATTCTTTTTTAAATTATACATAAAATTTTTGGTTTTATAATTTAATTTATGAATTCATAAATTAAAAAAAATACGAATTGAATAAATTTTTTTTTTTGTGTGTGTGTGTGTGTGTGTGTGTGTGTGTGTGTGTGTGTACGTGTACGTACTTACCATCGGATACATTATTTTCAGTTAAGCAATCATTGTAATGTTCATTGACAGATCCTATCTTCGTCGAGGCAACAGTAAAAGACTAAAATGACATTTTATTTTATTCATTATTTCAATTAAATTTGTTTCCACATGCAATATATAAACACATAGATACGATTAATTATATGTACATGTAACAATATAATATAATATAATATAATATAATTTATAATTTATAATTTATAATTTATAATTTATTTATTAATTGAATTGCAAATAAACTTTTATTATAAGAAAATTTCTTTTTTTTTATTAATACTTAATTTTTGACAGAAAGATACTTACAATGAGCATAAAAGTGCAAATATAAAATGCGAACTTCTTCATCTTATTGATGCAATTATTCTACTATCTTTAAACGTATACTCATACAATAACTTACTGAAGCCTAACGTATGAAAGTATCGTATTTATACTGTCTGTGATGCATAAAATGCATAGATTAGAGATTGCGAAACCATAAAACATGAAAGATATATGCAGAAGAAAATATAATGATAAATCACTAATACAAACTCTCATAGTTACAAACATAAGTTGCTGAGATATGATTTGTATGTGCAATTTACTCATATGTTTGTAATTATCTCATATATTATCTATAAATGACTAAGTTCTTTATAATTATTTTTTATGTTCATGTTGTGTTAGTTAATCAAGCGTTTGTTTATCTCTACTGAATATTCTATAGTATCCCCAGTGTTCTGACGATTAATCATAAATGAAGAATAATCTCGGAATGTGTGTGAATTTACATAGAAATTTTTGACTAAATTAATTAGAATTAAGAGTAAAAATTCTATTCGTAACTTTAAACTTGACTAATTATGCAACTATAAAAATTAAAACAGCTGTATTTTACTTGCATTTTTTATTGTTTATAACTATGTACATTAATACGCACTTATGTACATACATATGTACATATATCACAATATGTATATAAATACATTAATAGAGAATAATGTGTGTGCGTGTATATATACAACTATGAAGAAATTATGTGCATTTATGCGAATTATGTACTCATAGATGAATACATAATAATACTATACATACTATTTTCTAATTTTCTTTTTAGATAAATATTATTTTAACAATAAGATATATCAGACCGATATATGAATAATACAATTCAATAATCAAATAATACTATTTTCTGCCAAAGCGGATCTTGATGCTTAATAAATATTTTTATATAAATTATTATATTACTTTTCAGTTTTTTTTAACTGCTCACTCTGATTTGTCAGACTTAAAGCGCAATCATAAATTGAAGCTGGAAGTAATATCCCAAATTAAGTTGTTTTCAGTTTAATAATTATTCTAATTCATCTTAAAATCACTGCAAAGAATCACTTATTACGAAAAATATCATCTCAACCAAAACTTAAATCTTGGATTTCCTAGCATCCCGCATATCTTATCAATTCAACCACCAGCATATATTATTATTATTATTATTATTATATATATAATATTATTCGTTTAATGAGATAAAGATATAGTATTTATTATTATATGTTTATGTTAAAAAGAGTTTTATAATGATAACAACATTGAAACAAAACGTATATACATATATTTGTGTGTGTATATATATATATATATATATATATATATATATATATATTCAACAAAAAATATATATATACGTCTTTTTTTATTATTTAAAAATTTATTGTAATAAGAAGCATAATTTTTATATTTGCTGCACTTTATTAAATTAAAAATTTTTTAATGATGTATAAGAAATTACATATATATTCTTATTTAATGTACATTAGATTGTTTTGTATGTATACTATAGATTTACATTAATAATTATAAGATGATGTTCATTTTTGCATTTAATTGTATTTATTAAGCTTGTTCTATTTCTGCTTCTCCTTCTGTTTCTTGTATTTCAAATCCTCCGTTTTCCTCTATTTTATGCATAATTTTCACAGCGCAAGTGAACAGAGAGAAACATTTATCACATTCTTGTGCAATACTTTTCACTATGTAAAAAAAATTTAATTAAAAGATGTTAAAATATACTCTGGTTACTGTATTTTAAGAGCAAATAAATTTTTCCAAAACTGGCATTACACACAAGTGCATATACAAAAAAACATAATTTTTTTTTTAGTGTTTTATTTCTTAATAACTATAATAACTATTATATATATATATATATATATATATATTATAATAGTATATATATATATATATAGAGTGTAATTTTTTATACTTATAATAATTATAATACAATAAGATATAGCTTACCTTCTTTCAGACATTTACGAGCAATTTTGTGTACTAAGCCTTTCATAGGACTGTCTTTATCAATCAGTTCATTTAGTCTTTCATGAATTTGTCCTTCTTTCATGTTTGATCCTTCCATCTAATATTATTAAAAAGAAATTATAAATAATAAAAAATAGTAAAATAAATTTATTTTAATTATTTTAAGTGTCATATAATTTAAAACATTTTTATTACAAATTAATTAGCATAATTATATTTTTATTAACAGCATGTAATAATTTCAATTTCTGTGTTAATTCGCCATCAACTATATATATGTTTTATTAATAATTATTATATTACGTTTTTAATAATTCAAAATTTTATTATTTATTATAAAAGACAGATTAATCTTACGTTGAACATTATATATAAAAGACGTACAGCATATTTGTGAACACTTACTAAATTCTGTTTTTTCAAAATACATGCAATCCAGCAACCCATTTTTTTCGTTTTTTCTTCATTTTCGGGTTCAGCATATAAGTTATTTATTATGTCTATCCCTTGGTACAAATCAGCTAAGAAATAAAATGCAAAGAAAAGTGTGTTTTTTGCAAAAATATTATTTTAAATAGAACATTGTAAGATTATTAAAAAAATATCTAATTAAATTTGATAAAACAAAATTAATTTAAAATTGATTACAAAAATTTAAACGAGAAATTTGCAATAATGTATATAATTATAATTTACCCGTAGTTAAATTATTTTCAATCAGGCAAGCTTTAAAATCATCTTCAATAGTTCTTATTGCATTTCGGACCTGTGCTTTTAGTTCTGTTGAGTTAGATGACTGAAACTTATGAAATACTATTATTTTAACGATAATAAGTGGAACTGAACTAATATATGAATGATAAATAAGTGAAAAGAACTTTATTCAGACAAAGCGGATCTTAATGACTATTAATATTTCTATGTAAATTTTAAGTATTTTTAAATTTAAATACATTTTTTAGTTTTAGTTTAGTTTAACTATCAATTATTATCGAACTTGAAACGCAATTCTAAAAGTTGGAATAATAATATTGTATCACAAATTAAATTGGTCGTCAATTTTAATAATAATGATGCTAATAAGTATCTTAATAGAGACATTTTAGATAGAAGAAAAATCTATGTTCGAACCTTGAAATAATATTTTAAGCAATAAATTCTTTGCAATGTTTTAAGATACTTATTAACATTATTATTATTAAAATTAATGATAAATTTAATTTGTGATATTATTCCAGCTTCAGTTTAGGATTGTTTCAAGTTCGACGATAATCGGCACACAAGTTATAGAGTTAAAAAATGTATTCAAAATTATACATAGAATAATACATAGAAATATTATTAAGCACTAAGATTCGCTTTGTTTCGAATAAGGCTGTTTTTGCTTACTTTTATTTTATCTATTTTATATGTAAATTTTTTAAATTTATATTATTTTAAATAATATTTTTATAGTTTGTTAGAATAGTAAAAGTAGTTTATTAAAAGAATACTTACAGCAAATATTAAGACACAAGCAAAAAGCACGAGATTTTTCATTTTGTGTAAATTGTATCTTTTCTGCAATAATTCTCGCAATTATTTAAAATAACCGCAGCTACACCTTATATATACTCTGACTTAAAATACAAAATACATAGGTTAAAGAAACAAGATAAAAGATCATATAAACATTAATTATGTAACATTAATAGAGATAATAAATGGAAATTTGTCGATTTAACAATGTTCCGATACTACCTTATAATGTAAATTTGCAAGATTAAGAAAATAAAATAAACAGTAAAATTAAATATATAAAATAAATAGTAATAATAAAATTAACAATAATAAAAATAATCAAATCATAGATATTGAAAGTATTTGTAAATATTGTAATATTTATTTGTTGTTTTAAAAATTAGATTGTAATTTAATTAAATAAAAGCTTATTTATATTAAAAAAATTTTTTTTTATTATTAATTTGCGATTAATTTTTTATTATTAATTATTATAATGTTAAAATTACAAAAATAAAAATATGTATTTTTATTGTGACTATTAGATATTGATATGTAAAATAAACAAATATTAAAGGAGTTTAATTTAAATATATTTTTAGTCTATTTTCTTACAGAATATTTAACTTATTTATTAAATTAAAGATCAGATTGAGATGCAGAAAGAATTATATTTTTATTAAAGTTCTGAGATTCTTACAAAATTTAATTATTGTATATATAATTTGTATAGATATTTGTATAGATATTTAAATATATGAATTATGGGAAAATTAAAATTTTTTTTCTTCATCCTTTTCATGTTCATCTTCATTTTCATCTTTATTTAGTGAAGAAGGAAACAATCTGTATATATTTTTCGTACTACATTTCATTGCTACAACTCCTCTCTGACATCTCTCTTCCGTGGTATGTTTTACTAAAATATATATAAGCACATGTAAGTAATGATCTTATATTAAATTCAATGAAAATATTAGAAAGGATGTAACATGTCAATGTAAATATATCGATAATCATATATTTATTTATATTTATCTTATATTAATCTTTATAAAAAGCACACACACACACACACACACACACACACACACACACACACACACACACACACACACACTCACACACATGCGCGCGCACGTACGCGCATGTAATAAAATAATATTAAATAAAATATATAATTGCATAAATAAATATTACAATAATTGCAGTAACTTTAATGTTAAGAGTAAAAAGGATGCTTAATCAAAAGTGTAAATTAAAAATTATTTATTTTGCTTATATAATATAATGTGCTTATTATATAATCAATTAATTTTTAAATTTTATAACTATTACAGATATAGTAATTTACCTTTTCCAGCACAATCCCTTATAAATTCAATTATTTGGATTTTTAAAGTATGATTTGCAAATATCTTGTTTATATCCGCATAAAGGATCTCTTCCTTAAGTTCTGATCCTTCCATCTGATATTGATAAAAAAAATAAATTATTTTTTGTAAAATTGAAATATTATTTATAATGTATTTGTCGAATATGTAAATATATCGAGTACATATATATAGAAATCCATTCTTCGTTTATATAAATGCCATATATATAATGCTTTCTAAAGATATTAATTTTTAACATCCACATCAATGAAATAATCTTAACAGTATTTATTAATAAATTTTCACAATTAAAAAAAATTATTATACTTTAATAATTTAAAATTTGATCAGAATTCATCGCACTTTGCACTTAACATCTCAAACATAATAATATAAAATTTTACATTTATCTTTTAATAGCTCTCTTTTACCCAATTCATTTTTCTTAAAAGGCACTCTATAAAACAGCCATGCTTTTGTGTTCTTTCTTCCAATTCAGGCTTGTCAATAGCATCATTTATAATATCCCTTACATCGTAATCTTCGTCTGGGAAATAAATTGCAATATTAAAAAAAATTTTTCATATTTCTTGTGGTACTTTAGATATTTAAAGGAAAAATTTAAAACAAATTAATTGATTTTTCTAATAAATTGTAAATAAAAGAAATAAAATTAGATTTATTTATTTTGTTATTTTGTATACTTAATTATTAATATAATTACAGATTTAAAGAATGTCAAATTTCTGGAAAGATGATGTTTAAATATGCAGAAAAAAATTTATATTTAATCTATAATTGATTAAATATAAATGAATAAAATATATTGTACTTACCGTAAGTCATACCAGCTTCAATAATGCAGTTATTCATAAATTCATTTCCGTTTGGCTCTATTTTATTCATTATGGTCATAGATGAAATAAGAGACTAAAACATAGATTTTACAATGTTTTGTTTTTTGGATATTATTATAATCAATTATAATTAATTTTTTAAAATAAATTTTTACATATAAAAATGTGATAATATTTTAATATAATATTTACTGTTTATAATTAGATATATTAAAAATTATTGTATTAAAAGTAAAAATGGAACATTGTGTCTATTGCTTATGTTTCAATTAATTTTTTAATAAAAAATAACTTACAATATACGTTAAAGCGCAGATACAAAGCTCAAAAGCTTTCATCCTGCTTATTATTCTTGAGTAAATGTTCTATGAAATCTTCGTCATAATTATTGAAAGATGTTGTATTTATACTAATTGCAAATATATAGTGCATAGGTCAAAGATACGAAATCACAGTGCAAGAATCGTGATTCTTGGATTTCATTTTTTATCATAGTCAATTTATCGTATTTATGAACTAAGCGAACTGTTGATTAATGATAATAAGATCATAAAGTTCAAAAATACATTAGATACATTAGATATTAAACTCATCAGATCACTAAATATAAGTTTTTTTATGAATTATTATTTATAGAGTATTATTATTTTATTTATAGAATTATAATAAAAAAAATAATTAAGAGTATTATTTCAATACACAGCTGTTCAAAACTTTAATTACGAGTTAAACGCTTTTACTTCATCTCGTTTATCTTCGTCTTGTTGAGTGGGATAAAGAGAAAACAAATAAGAATGGAATCGTTTATTTATATATTGATAATAGCTATATGTCTTGTAAAAATTACGAATTTTGTGTATTATATGCATTTTGCATATGAAATATTTCATAAGTATATAAAAATATATAAGCAATTTTATTTTGTATTGAATCATATTTTTAATTATTAAATATTAAATATAATTATATATTTTATATTTTGATATTAAAATACATTACATAAATAATAATAAATGTAAACATAAAAATGCACGTCCAAAAAAAAGAGGATCGCCAATTAAAATTGACAGTAACAGTAGAGAATCTCCATAGATTGTTTACCATATTAAACTTTATTTAAAATTAAAAAAATGTATATTATAATAAAATTATATAGTTTATACAGTTTGGTTTTTACCGCCAATTTATCATTAGAGCTGCGCATATCTTGCCACTAAGATGTCATTGCTGTGTAACATTCGATCGATAAAAAAGTTTTACTCTGTCAGTTTAGTAGATTTCTAAAGAATATATTTTACATACATTCTTATGAATAACGTAGAGTTAAAAATATATCATACTTAGATAATGTTAAAAATTAAATGTTGAATGTTAAAAATCAATAATTTAATTTACATTATAAATTTTTAATGTAAGTAATAGGAAACAAATTAATGATAATGTACAAATAAACATGCCAAAAGATTCTTCCTAAATTATCTTCATTCAGAATAAAAATATCTTTATAAAAAGTTTTTTCAATTAAATCGATAACAAAATTTAATTTAAATGTTTGATATTGTTTGCGAGCTTACTAAAGAGCTGATTTATGAGTGTGCAAGAAACTAAATAACCAAACGTTAAAATTAATAAAAATGTTATTAAGAGACCAACTATGTGAATTAAAGTAACTGGCACAGAAAGCGCAAATTCTGACGTTTTATAACATAACATTTTTAGATGGTTTACAAAATTCTTGCAAGATGTCAATGCTTTTATAAACATGATTTTATAATCACAAAAATAATTAGTTATTTAATTAAAACATAAAAATTTATTTTCGTTGATTAATTTTCTCTTGATTTTAGATGTTTATAAAACGCATTATAAATGTCAAGATAATGCAAATATAAACAATTAACCTTATTATGCAATTATACAATGATCAATAATGAGTGTAAATAACGTTGAAATTTCTAATAATGTATGCTCTTTAAATAATAGAAATAAAATAGAAATAATAGAGTAAAGAAAGAAAAATTTTTATATTTTATTAGTACATAAGACAGAATTTCTTTAATTACGTGTATAATGTAATTATGAATACGTTTTACGTTCAATTTTCATATGTTTAATTTTTACGTAGAGCTATTAATAATAAAATATCGGTTAAATTTCATAAGCATATACATTTTTGTTTAATAGCGTTCATATATTTCGAGAATTTGTTACATTATATAAACATAGACATTTTGCTTTTACGCTAATAATCTAATTTAATGTACCTACAGTATAGAGCTAGTACTTCTAGGCATGCAGTATTCCATTGTTATTTGGTAAAACGTGTTTGCGCATTAAACACATTTATACTCATTACCTTGCGCACTCCGTTATACCTCGACGTATTCATTCGAAACATCTTTCAAACAGCATATCGTACTCATTGACGTTTACACTTGCTCGCTATCTCTTTCACACAATTTATTTATTTTTGTTAATTCATGTTTTCAGATTATTCGAAATGATGTTATTTGTTAAAAAAGAAGAATTGTTAAACTTTTATTGCGTCATTGTGTTATAGCGTAATTTTGAAGATCGAAAACTTAATATTGTAATATGTTCAAAAATATATCGCTGATAATTTTCAAAATTCACAAAACCGATAAGATTAAATTTGAGATACGCGTAATAAAAGCATAATTTTTACAAAAAATATTTTTAATATTCATAAAATTAGAATATATTTAAAATATATTTTTACGTTGTTAATATATATATAGATTTAAAATAAATTATAATTTTGGTATTATATCAAATTGAAAAAAAATATCTTTTACATATAATTGTTCTACAAATTTATATCATGCGTTTTGTTCAGATTATATTAGTTAAATTTTTTTCGTTGTTGATATTTAGATAGAATAACATTCCCTTTAATTAACTAGTTTGTATGGAATGTTGCCAATTTCTATTCACATAAGTTCCCTAAATAAAAACATTCGAGAACTAATCGAATTTATTAAAAAGATAAAAGAGGATTTATATATATATAATTTCTAAAACAAAATTTATTTTAAAATATATCCATGATGCAAAAAACATAGCTATACTTGTTCGATTCAAATTATTACAATTATCTAATGCTGACTAAACGTAGCATTAAATATAATTATACCATTATCATTATATATTTAATCTTTCTGCACTCATTGAATTACACATGTGAAAGCAGATACGTATTTAGCATGAAAATATATTGAAAATTCGATTCACATAATCCAATTCGACATAGATTTTAATTTTACCAGAAATAAATAATATAATTTTATTTTAATAAACTAACGTTAAATAAATTGACGATAAATATTAAACGTTAGTGTTATTTGCAGATTTATCCAGTTCCGAAACAGCTTAGTAATATCCTTCTTTTATGTGATTCTCGTTTCCCTAATAGCTTTCCTTTGATCACGCATGCAACATGATTAAATTCTCGTAGTGGCTTTACGGACGATAAAATAGTATTCTCGATTTTGCCGATTATTACAAGGTATCAAAGAATCTCGACACTTTCATTTCCTTTGTAATCGTTAGATGTTACGCGACAAAAATGTCTTCATTTTATATAAGCAATGCAATGCGCGACAAAAAGAATAAAATGCAGAAAAAAATCACAACTGAATCGAAGAGAGGCTTTTCTCAACAGACTTCCCTCTGTAAAATCAAGTGAAAGATTTCACTTCAGCTGCTAATGTCTAGCAAAGTTGAAGCATGTATGTGCATCAAAGCGTATGATTCGATAACTCAAGGTAAAAGTGTTCGCCATGTCCTGCGAGAGAATAAAAGCCAAATGGTATGTGTTTCGGTCGCATGCGCCAGCACATTGATCACGAAATATGTTAAACATTTATATCAAATAAATACACAAATACGAATTACAGGAATTCCGGACGGCACGAAAATATATTACGATATTACATTCTGTTTTATTGTCCAATATAAATGCACAATTCGTGATAGATGTCATATATTTCTCTGAATGATAATTTTGTGAGATATTAATATGCTATGCATACGAATTTGCCATAAATAATATCATAATAATAATTTTGCTTTAAATCATGGATATTATTTCTCAATTGGTAGATAATATTGTTTATTTATACAAATAAAAAAACGTATTTATATATAATCTGTGTTTAGAGTAAAATACACTCATATAATTTTTAATCCGTAATAACATTGATTAGTCATGTTTTTGCAACTCTGCACTTTAATGCTAAATGCGAAATGCGCATCAAAGGCGGAATGAATGATTAAATCATGTATTGCGATGGATTAGCGATACGACGAATAAACGTATGCTGGCTTGCGTATGTTTATTTGTATTTCGTTGGATCAAATGTACACAGTCGTAATACAAAATCTGTTCTCCGACAGACGCTAGTTTCAAATGTTTCGCAAATATTCGTTCGAATGCGATTGATAAAACATCGACAATCAAGTCGTTTATAAACATAAAAAAATGGCGTAGGGAACTTATGTGACTATTAATACTAGTAAATCATATTTTATATTATATCGTATTTATATGATCATGGTACATCTATTTTTCCGTTTACAATACGTAAAAAAGAAAAATATGAAGACAAATAACAAAAATCCTCGGTCCTGACTATCAATAGGATGCCATGGTGTGCACATTTACAATTTAAATATTTTTCACTATTTGTCCATACTTTTGCTATGAATCAAAATAAAAATTACTTCAGTTTCACCTTCAGTGTAAAACTAAAGTAAAGTCAATTGTAAAGCTAAGTAAAAAATAATATGTCAAAAATCTTGTATTTCAGTAGATAGATATCTTTTCCGTCATACTCTTGTATGACCAGAAACTGGTTAGTAGCGTGACAATCGTCAAACATGGCAGTTATGTGATGGCAGTAAATATCAAGACAAAATTCTAAAAGATACGTTTCAGTCACGTGATAGCAATGAATTTCGAGATAATATTCTAAAAAATATACTTCAGTCATGTGATGAATTCAGTCATGTGATAAAACAGTGAATTTCGATTTTATAGCTTCAATCGTTTTACCGTTGAATGTTTAGTGGTCAGAAGTTATGTTTATGTAAATCTTACAATTGATACTTTCTCGCGAGGCGCACGCTAAGCGGCAAAATCGTATTGAAATTCAGAATGACGATAGCGAAGCACGTCGAGAGATATTTGTTCGTCTTCTAAGTGAATGTATATATTAAAGAAACAGTTTAATATGAGGTGTCAATGAAACAAGGAAACGGAATAAATACATATAAATACTGGCAGTGGAAGATGCGATGCAATTATCCAGGGGTAAAAATATATATGCATAAATAGATGTAGAGTAGGTACGTACATCATACATTAATAGAGGCTTAAGTAGTACGAACAAATTACGCTGCTTGATTAAACTAATAGCAAATTAGCTTAGATATATAAATAATGCGCTTATACAAAAATAATTACGCGGTTTTATATCGGCGAATTCCTTGTTCCGGATTATCGACGATTTCATCGACCTATATAGTTACATCCATTTCGCGATCAACTGATCGAACATTAACGCGCGTTGCTCCGTTCCTTCATAATTCGTTTTCCTATATTATTATCCGCTGCATCTTGCATCTCGAAACGTAATATTAGGCCGTAAAGTAAAATTTCCGAAGCGCGCCCTCCGAAACTCGCGACGCAGTCCATTCCGACGATGTCGATCGCGCGGTGCGATTTCTTGGCTTTTTCAAAAATGAAGCTACATTCCCACTGCTGCTGTCGGTGAGGTGAAGTAAGAAGACGTTGACGCCTTACTTTCAATTAAATTTCTTCTATGCTTAAAATATATTTTACATTTAGTTAAACACTTACCTGTGATCTATTCACATATTTGTGATTCTATATGTCTCTTTAACGACACACCCAGACAACACAAAGTCCAAAATCGGGACATAAGACATCTTAAAATGTCCTTTAAGACGTCTTTCAGATGTCTCTCGCAAATATGCCCATAAAGCGTCTTTTTGACGTCTTACATCCCGATTTTGGACTTCGTGTTGTTTAGGTAATTGTTTTTTTCCTTCTTATCGCGTTTATTACGATTCACAAGCGACCTAATATCCATCTAGCTAAAGATTGTGCAGTTAAAGTGATAGCTGAAACACTAAATTGGCAGCACTGCAACTAAACTGATGAAAAAGGCAAGAAACACACCGCCGTTCTCTTCCGTTTGCCTCCGTTTTGTTCAGATTTATTGGCTACGACGACATTGCGCGCGCGCGTGTGTATGTGTGTGTGTGTAGCCAAGCGAAGTGTATCGAAATCAAACAATCTGCGAAAAAGTACTGTAGCCATTCACGCTATTTTCACAAACATCTCTCTCTCTCTCTCTCTCTCTCTCTCTCTCTCTCTCTCTCTCTCTCTCTCTCTCTCTCATTCGCTATTTTCGTATTTGTAGATCTTCTTTTGCAAAAATTCAAAGATTGCTCAGTGGGTAGAAATAGCTATGCGATCGAAGATTCGCGTTTAGTGTAAAAATTCGCTGGAGGAAAAATGGACCTAACGTGGATTTAAGTTTCGCGGTCGATTTATGAATCTTGTTCAAGAAATTACAATTGTCATTATAATTTACTACGTAATAACTTTATATAAATACTTTCGAGCAATAAACTTAATTTGAAAAATTACGTGAAGATTACGCGGCAAACATTAATTTTATAACTAGCGTGATGACGTGCTGCTTTACGAGTATAATTCAAGTAAAATTGCTTAGATAAAACTTGCGATATTGCAATATTTTCCATAAATATCTTTGTTGTAATAAGGACAATTAATACGTCTCTAAATGATAATTTTCGAAAGATAGATAATGAATCACATCGAGATGCTTGCATCGAAGTCTCAATGGAGATTACAATCGCCATCGACCGAAACGTATTAAGCAAAAAGCAGCCCGTATATATCCTATAAGAAGATTACGGAAGCCTGTTTGCACGTAGCCGCGAATCCCCCATTACCAGTTAGGTCCATTCCGCGCTAAATCAACGACGTAATCGTACGCACTCGTGCGTAACGTTACGAACACGCAAGCGCCCGCGTACGTGGTCCGCGATCGCAAATATACGTACACATTGTCCGCGCGCGCTCGCGCCCACCCTTCCTTCCGCCCGCGTTTTCGTCGTTATATACCTATATCGGGTCATTATATATACGAATAATACCTAGTATATGTTTAACTGCTTCGATATCGATAGTCCGTAGCTATATATTACGTACAATATACTCTTGCTTCTTCTTTCTTTCTCTCGCGCTCTCTTTTTTTCTCTTTTTAATAATACATATCACACTGAGCCGGCTATGTGTGTGTCCATCTAGTTTTGGCCTGCACTTCCTCACGCACTTTCTCGTTCGCGTCTCGCGAAGGTGGTCTCGCATAGGGATGCCGAGGGCACATCGTAGCTCTTGCCCTCGTCGTCCCGTTGCCGTTCCCTTCGTCATCTCCGAGGACACGTGGAAGTACGCGCGGGGGTGCTGCTTCGGATCCAGGGGTTTCTTCTCGGTCTCGTTTTACGTCTCGATGCGCGCCGACGAGATTCGGGCCGCGATGCGTCGACTGGCTAGTAACATTTACGAGTACACGTGCACTTACGCACCAGGTCAACGTCCTTAGTGTACCGCATGCCGTCCGCGCAAATTAATCGGACCTGAAATTAATATACAATTGTTTATAATGGCCGCATGTACGATCATTATCGGCAAATAACGGCGCGGAAGTCACCGGAACTTAATGCAACATAATTGCAGTAATTGACGCGGTTGCTTCGAGCGATTCATGCGCGATCGAAGCACTTTGAAAGATGAAATTCACCTTGCTTCATCCGATCGTAATCGACACGGAATTTAATGCTAATTAACAAGAACAAGAGCGATATAGGCTTTAATATTCATTTCTATGCGCTGTCAACCGTAAATAGCACAGATTTCTCATAACATGTAAATGTTGATGTAACATTACAGTTTACTCCAAAATTTGACTGAAAGTTACTGAAAAAATATTATGTATCCACAATTGAAAATATAATAGAATCAACGCATTGTTCCGTCAAAAATCGGATCATTGGCGAATTCTAATCGATATACAAACATCTCCTACGTACCTTGCGTCGCTTAGTCTTCCGCGGTAAACAGCAGGAATTGCCGCAACTTCCCCAACATTTAGCAAGTTTCACGGGTCGTCGACTCCGACATCCATTCTCGCTGTAGTACTCCCTGGTATGTTCCTTGCGACAGGTTGGTGCTGCGACATTGACGTTAACTTTTTTATCAAAAGCGATTGAGCAGACGCGCAAGATATTACGAATTAAATACATATATATCGCAACGCTTTGGTAATAGAAAAATGTCTTAAGAAAAATACTTTACATTATTTTATAATTTACATTATTTTACAGTAAATATTCGTGGCCCATATCGTATGCGAGCATATGATAATACTAAAGGAAGAATCACCTTTTTCGCAGTATCGTCCTTGCCAGCCAGTTTGACATCGACAAGAATAGCCGTTGCCATACGGCGACGGTATGCATTGAGATCCTTTTTTGCATTCATGTCCGATACATGCATGCGAAGACACCAATCCAGTTACCGACATGATGACATCTATAATTAATACATATCATTTTTTTTCAAAAATATGTTTTGTAAAGATTTTGGATTAATTTAAAACAATATTTTACAAATAATTAAACAATATTTTTTATATTTTTTTATAAATTTTTATAATTGTTTAATCCAATTTGACGTGCGATTTCGTATTATACACAGTACAATTTAATGTATTTTTACTTCATAAACGTGACACGTTGAGTCGTTATGTTATTACGTTATTCATGTTAATTACAATTAAAATTGTTATTAATTGTTAAATAAATAGATAAAACTTTTTCTTTAAATTTCAAATATTATTTGTGGCTTTAAGTATTTTTAATTCTAAAAATTCAAATGTGAAAAAATTCTTAACTTAACAATGCATAGGCAGCAACTACAGACATTAACATACCAGAATGTTCGCGAGGTATGTGTTCTTGTGGCATGGACTCCTCGCCACTATTGTTAATTCCTTCAGCTTCAACAATATCTCTCGCTTCGTCGGCTTCCTCCTCGCTAGTAACACATCCGGGAGTAACGCGATGCATCTTTGCGGCGTTGCTGAAGTCTACCAACTTATGATTGATCCACATCTCGGAGATGCAGCCTGAGATAAAGCAAGGAAACTTTTAATGGATCTGGCGAGGAAGAAACTTTTGCTCTATCTTATATAAAGAGAGACGCGGGAATGTGTACCGAACGTTACGATGCAATTGAGTAAGGGCGTAAGTGGTGCGAGCACGCATTCGCGCCTGCATGCATAAATTCTCATAAGAGCGTACGTTACGCGCAACTTCAGTGATTGACGTCAATGATATACTTTCACAATTAAAAATAGTTTTTCTATCTTATAACACAGAAAGTGCAGACGCAACTATAATACAAATTATGCTGTATAATGCAATCCGATCACGAATTTTCGTGTGTTATATTGTCGCGAAACTTTTCAAATCTAGTTTCTCTTGGCTACATACTACGTTACATATTATTTCGTACACTATATGCAAACGTAGTAAATCAGTATTGCGCCGGGGGACATCAAAAATGTAACCGAATATTAAATGAGGTCTCCGCAAGTTGCAAATTTGCGGCTGATATTCCGAGTTTGCGACAACTATCGTTTCCCAGAGGTACCGCAGGGTATCGGTGTTGGAACTAGAAGTGGTGGAGAGCACAAATCATCCGTGAAATCTTTGAAATGTTCCCAACCGAACGGTTTCGGTATAATATTCGTTATATTATTATGACAATTTTTTTTTATAATTAGCTATAAATGTAATTTAAAATAAATAATTACATCATAAAAGTTATTAATTATTATTTTTTACTATCTCTTATTATGTGATATGTTCGAAGATAAGTTAACATGATGCGACTCCATCATTTCAGAAAAACGATGCGAGTACCTGACGAATCTGAGCTTCGTGGACAATAGCTCGCTGGTCGAGATTTATTATAATAGATTATTATTAAAATAATCAATTAAAATGAAGACTCAAATATTCAATTTATCTCTATACTATGGTATAACAAGAACACGTTTCTATAAAATTCACGTTTCTTTGCAATTTTGTTAAAACTATTCTACTTTTTCATAATTGCGACACTTCTCCGTCAGTGACTTACCGAAGCTATAAAGATAATATAAGAATGTCAATTAATCTTAACGATATTTCTCAGTGTCGCAATAGAAACTTACCTTGGAAGCTCGTAATGTTTCTAAGGTGAAACTCGGTAAATGCGACTTTAGCAACTTCTGGCGCTACGCCACCGACGAACATTGGCGTGACAAGCTTGAGATACTCTTTCGGACCCTCGTTGATGATGCTTCTGGCGGAGCCTCGGTCGACCCTCATTGTGAAATTTTTCTTGATCGCCAGAAGCTCCGCCATATGAGGCTTGCCATCGGCCACCATCTCGTAGCTGTACATCGTTGAGGTAGGATAATTACCCACATCATACGAAATCCTGATCCGCCCATTAAAGAGCTCGACGGCGATGTGCCCGTCGCTTTGCCCATCATAGAGAAGAACCCCGTTTTCCTGCGTAGTCGTGAATATGATGGTCACGTTCGCCTCAGGCCTCGTGCGTAGCGGTTCTAGCTCGACCAGCGAGCTATTGTCCACGAAGCTCAGACTCGTCAGGTACTCGCATCGTTTTCCTGAAATGATGGAGTCGCATCATGTTAACTTATCTTTGAACATATCACATAATAAGAGATAATAAAAAATTCTCAAATTATGAAATAAAATTGGTCGGTGGGAAAGATGTCTTTGAATAATTATTAAAGATGTTTAACAGAAAACAAGGTTTTTTTTTTTTACTTACCGGTATAGCCGGGATGGCACTGGCAAAGATAGTCCGCGGCGGAGGCAGGAGCAGGCTGGAAGCAAGCACCGTGCTGACAATCGTGGTGGGCACACGGACTTGTCTGTGGATACAGCATGGCTGTCGAAGGTGCAGCCTCGCAGTATCTCCCTGTATACTCCGCCGCGCACTTACACTCGTAATTGTTTATGCCGTCAATGCAAGTAGCACCGTTCTGCGAAGCAAATAAGTTACAATTTGTAAAAGTGTTTGTCAATTTCAATTTTAGATCAAAAGTAAAAAGAACGGTATTAATAATAAAAAAATCTTAGTCATATATTTACGTTTTCAACAGCAGGTTCTAATTAAGAAATCTTCTCTAAAAATTTTTTTTATAAGAAAATAAAATATCGGCGTTTTATATATATAATATTATTATAAAGAGTAAATTATAAAATATTTTTAATTATGTTACATTTTGTTATTAAATCTTAATTACGATCTAAAAAAAAAATTAAAATCTTAGAAATTTCTAAAAATCGTTACATGTGAAGTAAGATGTTACGAAAGTGAAGCTGAACTGAAGTAATAATTTTGATATTGATGCATTTCTAATGTAGTCGTCTAATTGATGTCAGTAAGTTTATAGATAAGATAGGAACGCGCACAAACTGTGGATGCAACTAACTACTAGCAGAGGGTTACAAATCATCGAGCGGTCCGCCAGTTTCACATGCCTGGTCTAGAGTCTCAAACTAAAGGCCATGTATTCTGGGGCTTAAGTCACATATGTGCAATAATATATCCCCCCTGCGAGTTACATGTGCTAATCTTATCAATGGTTGGTCCAAAATCCTGCTCGAATCAATAAAAGCAATTTAGTTTAACGTTGTTACGTAATATACGTAACGATTTAAATATATTAATCATAATTATTACAATTAAGATAGTAGACAATAGTACAATTAAGAAAATATAATGTAACAAGCCTTTCAATTAATTGACATGTAAAATGCAATGCAAAATGCATTTAGTTATTTTAACTGCATATAAAATATGCTCAGTGTATAGAAATGGAAGATATTCATAGAAAGATAGTCTCTGTAGGTCAATTCCGCGCCATTCATGGAAGCTTAGAAAGCTTGGAACATGATATACTATCATGGCTTACAGCCAGCACCACAAAGCCGAAAACTCCATACGAGCTTCCTGTACTCCGTGCAAACACTCAAATGAAATTTGACCGGCATATAATATCGCGAAGAAGAATCTTCGCGTAAAATTTCATACGCCAACTTTGCTTCTAGGTCGTAGCTCTTTGCGATTGTAAAGTTTCTTCCTCTCTCAGAAGATCATACCTACCTGGGCCGGGGTTCTATTTAAGAGTCGATAGTCAAATAAAAGTTTGGCTCTCATGCAAGTCAAGTTATGTCGCTGAGTTTGAGTTTTCATGTTAATACTGTACCGAATTAAATCAATACTACGTTAAGTGATTCAAGAGAAATACTTCTTGAAATGAAATGCAAAGATATCTGCGTTGAAACTGTCGATGAATGTAACGCATACACGATTAAAAAATAAGAATTATAAAATACGCTATGAAAATTAGGACATTCTGGAATGAAAAGAAAACACACTATTATTACAATTGTTATAAATGTAAAGGAGAACTGTTAACGCGGTAGCCAGAAATTAATTGCGATTGTTGCAACCGCAAGTGATACGAGAAAACAAATTTCTATGATATGACATAAATGTAATAGATACTATCAACTTCATGTAGATAGGTATGCCCATGCACGCGACTTCTACACACACAGTAACTGTGTAATTACTTATTTTAATGAATATTACACTCAACAATAGTACTGCAGATGTTGCGTATTTATAAGTGTTAGCTCATAGAATTTTAAAAGCGTATTATGAAAATCCTTATCGCGATGTCTACAGAGTTCATTGTTATAAAGTTTAAAAATATATTTAATTAATATTGTTTATCACGACAAATAAAGAAAAACAATATACAAAAGTATTGCGAAAAATAGAAATATAGAATTGCCGAGAAATAGAATGCTCAATATTTCAATAATTAAACATTAACGAAAATATATCAATTAATATAAAATTTATTTTGTCGACTTCGCGCACTTATCTAAAGTAAAAAAATTTATTTTAAATTTAATCTTACGTACAAAATTACATACTTTGTTAATCCTTCATTGCACATAATAAGACACAGAATATAACAATCGATACCGCGACAAAGCTTGTGTACCAGAGATATCTGCTATATTTGCTATGCGTAATAGCTTCGCTGCATGAGAAGATTAGAAATACCATCCTGGCGCAACGCATGATTTCACTCGGAAGAAACAAATCTACGCGTCTGCGATAAAATGCCGCTAAAATGTCACTCACGTACCTGGCACATATGATCGACACAGTCATCCAAGTTTGTGGAGCAATTGAGGCCGGTGAAGCCGACTGGGCATTCGCAGCTGTAGTGGGTCTTGTGGTCGACGCATCGGCCTCCGTTCTCGCAGGGGTCGTGACCCTTTGTGCAGAAGGGTATCTTCTCCTCGCAGTATTCTCCCATGAATCCTGGGGCGCAGTCGCATCGATAGGCCTGTACGAGGTCGACACAGGTTGCGTTGTTAGCGCACCTGTTGTTGGCACAGTCGTCGACGTTGCTCTCGCATCGAAGTCCCTTGTACCCGGGAGCGCAGTCGCAACTGTCACACACCGACTGAACGTCAATCGAGACATTGAGCCCGATATGCGATCGCGGTAGATTCGCCAAAGGTACCCTACCGCGAACGATAAACTGCCGACAATGCTTTTTTACTTTTTTTTTTCTTCCATGCGCTTATAGTGCGTCAAATTTGACAAGTAATGTTTTTACCATGAAATAGAAAAAAATTTCGAAAAACTTGATTGATGTACTGAGATCTTCAGAAAAAAGTTATAAGTTGCATATGCAGTTCTATTATTTAATTCAGACTAGATTAAGCTTATAATTCAATTGGAATAATTATATTATAAATAATTATATTATATTATTAATAACTATTCACACACATAATAGTTATTTTAAACTGCATTGTTATTATCGTCTTTATAAAAGTAATAAAGACAAAAATAAATCTTATACAAGATTCATTGCTAGAAATATATGAATTTTAGGCAGTGTTGTGCTTATCCAATGTTGTGCTTGTATCGATTTAATGTATATAGGCGCAAATAGCCAGCGCGTAAAATTTTTCAATTTTTTAATAGTCGTAATAGGCTTTTTGTTATGAGCAGATTATTGACAGCGTTGTCGGCAATTTATAGCCTGCAGTCGTCACTCCTCGGGGCTCACGTGCAGAGGGTCCCGTTTATTACGCGTGTAAGAGCTAGAATTTGACGAATGCTCCGATTGTGTTTCACTTCGGGCGTCACTTTAAGCAACACGCGTCGGAGTTGTCAAAATAGTATAACAACTTAGAAAGACGACTTTTTTATTCCATCTACAATTTATTGTCAAATTCAAGCTTCAAGATGCAATGTTCTATTCGTCTATACAAGCATCTTCTATCGTGCATATTTGTATCTACTTTGATGTTCAAACGAAGACTCAAAAGACTACTTGGCTCACGTGAAATGATTTTTGGTAACGTGCAATTTCTACTAATGTGATACCAATGATACTGTTATTATAATAATATCAATATTTTCCAATTATGTAATTATACCAATCTATATTTTAACGTGATTTGGTGACAATGCTTTAGTGAATCTGAGATTATTGTCTTAAGAATAAGTTGTCTTTATATAACTTTATACGAAAAATTTTATTGATGCAAATTAACACAGTATTTATTTCAATTCTTTCTTAAGACAATAATCAAATCAATTTAAAAATTAAAAGCTCGTTCAAATTATGAATTTGATCGCGCATTCGTAAATGTGCTACGTAATTTCGTAAGAAAATTCGCGAAAATTCAGGCAAGAGGCTGACGTAAAAAAAAAAGAATAAAAAAACTGCAAAAGAAAGGAATTTTATGTAAATACGATACGATGCTATCGCAAACGTTCTACGGGTTCCACTGAACGAGCAACTCTAAAGTCAGCCCGACGAGCCACTACTCTGATCAAGGTCAGACTGTCGCGTTTAATAAGTACCTGAATCTTCCTTCCTCCAATACTTTGCAAGTTCCGGAGTTCCTGCAAGGATTTCCATAGCACGCGTCAATTTTATGCTGACACCGGTCCCCGTGATATCCTGGCGTGCACTTGCAACGGAACTGCCTGTCCGGAAGCGCCTCGCAAAATCCTCCGTTTTCGCATGGCGAGGTGTAACACAGGTCGCACTTGGCCAAGACTTCGGCTGGCTGCTGCTTGGCTGCGCGGAAGAAAGGTCTACGATTAATGAGCAATTTTAGTACCCTACCGTGATGCTGGGCCAAAAAACCACGAACTAAACAGACTGCGTCGCGCTGTACTACGAAAAATCAAAAACACCGTCACGTGCGACAACCAGTATGCGATTGCGGATTAGCAATGGCCAAGCAACCGGAGAAATTCTTTCTGTTGCTTCTTACAAGAGGCTACGAATTGCGTACCAAACATTGTTAAAAAAGAACCAAAAATATTATACTTTTTATGTCTAATGGAAAAATCAATGTTCAATGACCTATTTTACAGCAAAGTCGTTATCAAGCAGGATAATGATCTGCATTTTCGATTTCAAAGATTCTATTGAGCGATACTAATGAATATTATGTTATATCTAAGAGTCAGAATCTAAGTTAGAATTGCGGATATATCGTAAATGGTCGCACGGTTCTATGTTATTGTATCAACAAAGCATTACCGCTGTATGACTCATGGAGTTAATTTACTTAGTAGCAGACGGAATCTCTTGGCCATTCTACCCGCAATCGAAATATACGCTTATGAGATATTTACTTTTGCATTGAAAGGCACTAGCCGGTGTCGTCAAAAGCAATTTGTCTCTCATCGCAGGAGGTTCCATGCACCTGGCTATGCCAGGCTCCACATAATCTTTCTTCACCCACTCGGCCAACCATCGCATGCTGCAATCGCAGTAAAGCGGGTTGGACCCCAGGGCACTGTAAACATTGTGATCGATAAATGGTTGGTATCGAAAATCGAGTGCACGTGGTTTAGAATAGAGTAATACTCACAGATGTGTTATAGACTTGAGATCCTCGAATGCTCCCTCTGGGATGACCGATATGTCGTTACCGTGTAGTGAACTGAGGATGAAATTATAACATATTTTTATGTTATTGACATAGAAGGACTGTTTTATTTGATTAAAAAAAGACTCAAATTAAGAATTTACACCTTTAATGATCGCGTTATGGAATCTTACTTTAATCTTCATTTCTAATTAATATCTCATTATGCTATAATTCAAATTAAATATTCATTTAATGTAAAAATTTAATTCGGTTTTTAATATATTGTTATTTTCATTCAATTGATAAATTTATTAAATGATTACGATTAAACAACTCAGTTTAGCAACATGAAATGTTGAGTGTCCAACAATCGCCGATCGTGTGAATTGTACATAAACGCGTGGAAAAGATATTTTTTCGAGGCAGTAAAAGAGGTGTGTCATGATAATAATGTTAGTCAAGTATTTACACACGTGACTCACATTATTCGAAGATTCTTCAATCCCGCGAGAGCATTTCGTTGCACGCACTGTAGCTTGTTGTAACTGATGATTCTGCAAAAAAGATTCGTATGTCGTACATTACTTAAACAGTTTCGCGAGTCTCTCCCGAGAGAGAACTCCCGGGGTAACGGAATAAATATCCGACTTACAGGTGCGACAACTTCGTGAGATTCTTGAAGGTATCGTTGGACAGCATTCCGATCTGGTTGTTGCTCAGATCCCTGAAAACGAAGCGGACGTTAAACATGGCGAAAGCCGCTTGAAAGATATACGAGAAGGTGCACGCGTATTTTATTTACAGTCTGGTGAGAATCCTCAGGTGGTTCAGCCTCTCTGGCTGGATCGTCTTGATGTCGTTCACGTCCAAATACAGCTCGGTGGTTTCCGGTGGAATCCCGCGTGGAATCTCTGTAAGCTGAGACCTCGAACATCTCACCACCGAACCCGCGCAATTACATTGAGGCGGGCAGTAATCGTCGCCTAGGCAACCCACGCTGTCGTCTGATGGGTAAAATAGTTGGTGTATCGTTAATAGGATTTGCAATTTAGATAAGCAAATATTATTTTATCGAAATGAATAAGGAAAGCAACTGACTTATTTATGAAATTTTTTTTTACGAGGCAATACGTAAATCGAAGGCACGAAACACGCGTAAATTCAGATTTAATTAATATGTTATATTGATATCCATTTTATACACATGCGAATCAGTTTGCATGCAAATCAACGCTATCAATTTCATGGGATGTCATATTTGTACTCTATTTTGAATTCATAGCGATCGACCACAAAACGCAATGATACAAATTGCGCGAGAGTAAGATATATCTATAGGTGCTACAGGTGACCAAAATCAATTGTACAATAATGCATTAAACGCACTGTTGCATTTGAATTCGTGGTGCGGAATGTCCTTGATGATGGCATCCTTTAATCGTGGTGGATCGTGACAACGGCCAGTGATTCCGGCTATATCTCGTTTCCTCAGCCATCCGGCGAACCACGCGAGATAGCAGTTGCACGATAGCGGGTTACCTTGCATGTTACTGCAGATACCGAAAAATATATCAAACGATACAGCAACAATAAGGAGGCAATAACACGAAGATTATACTCTGATTATTACAGTTGATATGTAATTATTTTAGAGATATAACAGCGTAAATTCTCCCGGCTATTTAACTGCTTGCATTTTTCATAAAAGATAATATCGAAGAATAAAAGAATATGACACAAAAAAATATGAGAAAATTTACAATTAAGTAACAGTAGATAACGATTTTTATGCAGCAATAATCTTGTTGTAATTTGATTCATTGATTACTCGCGAACTTACATGGCACGTATGTGCGGCATTCCGTCGAACGATCCCGGCATAACGCATGTAATGGAATTACCATGGAGATTCCTACGCAAAATGAATTATACGAATAATCATTTACCGTATGATAGCGTTTTATCAATACTAGATACATTTGCCTAATGCGGTACTTACAGTGTTTTAAGGCTCGGAAGGCCGGAGAACATCTTGTTGTGCACTTCTCGCAGCCTATTCTCGGACAAAAGCCTGCGAAAAGAAAATTCGTCACATCGTGAAACGCGCGACAAAAGTGGAAAAAAATTGCGTCGCGTTACAATTCGCTTTTTACGAGTCAATAAATATCACTTTTTGAGCCAACGAGCGTATAAACGTTACAAACGTTATAAACATTATGAAAGCACGAGAGGTTTTAAACATATTCCATTCAGTGTGTATAATACTTTTGTATTCTTTAAATTCTGGACATAACGCTCAAAAGTGTTGCTTTGAGGTGTCTTAAAAATATAGTTATTAACTATAAAGAATTTATGACCTATGTCATATATTGATATAAATCGTACGCAATAAATGGCGGTAAAATAAATGTAGCAAGTTTAAATTCCTGTATGTTATCTAATCTTTCATGATAAGAAATTTTCATGGAATAGATAAGCTATTGATAATAGCAGTTATATTTACAAGTATTTCTAATAATCACAATATGCAAATAAAAATTAATGTATCTGCAAATGAATTTGACAATCATGACACGCAATCAAACCAACGCTATACTGCTCGAGTCTTTGAACGAAAAATCGCCGGCATTGTTTTAATAATTGTCCTTGGAGACAATGCGGTCTTAGAAAATTCCCCGAGAGATTCTCTAAAGTTGGAAATATCGACTAGAAGGCCGCGCAAAGAAAACAATCCTGGCGTTACACAACGGTACTTCTAGAACTTCTATTGTGCCGGCAAAGGCGAAGTTTTCCGGAAAGACAACGACGACAACAATGTCGCAAAGAAGAAACAGGTTGTGCTGAGCTATGAAAGCGGTATAATTCGGAACTCGTGTTGTGACTTACAGGTCGGTGAGGTTGTGAGCCCCTTGAAAGGCGGATGCCTCGATGCGGGAAATTTTATTTTTCCTGAGATCCAGATGCTGCAGCTCCGGCAGCTTCTCAAAAAGGCCGTCCGCTTTGATCTTGTCCAGTTCATTGTTGCTCAACAATCTAGCGCGAACACACAAGTGAAAAGGAATGCATATAGAACGAAACAGTCGCGATTGTCGTACCGTCGAAACATGTATGCGTGTTTGCGATGTGTATAGTTAGTTCGTTATTCAACAACGTAAAAAAAGAGTGAAATTGGTACTTTCCGTTCGTTACTCCATCACTTGTTTTCGACTACCCGCCGAACAATTTATTCGCTACCGCGTTATAACAATGCATCGCTCAATAAATTTTGCGAATTGCGCGTTGGAATAACTCTCGTACAGAAATTGGTTGTAGGATGTTCGTAGGATATATCGAGCAATAGTGTAACTTGCAGTTGATTGTTTTGCTTCGTTCGTAATTAATACGCTCTAACGTTCTGATCAAACTATTAACCTGGGCTATGTTGGAATACAAAAATATACGTTCCGCGCATGAAATAGAATGAAATAATAAATTGCTATAGCAATTATTAACTCCCGTTGTTTTAGTTTCGTATCAGATAGTTTCAAAATTCTTAAAAAAGAAGATTTGATCGCAAGAGAATAGATAAATTTTACATTAACATTTATAACTGATATGCTGATAATGAAATTTGAATGTAAAATAAGTAGCAATAAAGTAGCAAAGATAAAAATCACGTATATCGTAATATAAAAACATTAATTTTTTGCATACATATAGATATATATATATATATATATATATATATATATTTCTTTGTAAAAGCTGTTATATTGATTATTGAATGATATAGAAAAATTAATTTTTTTTCATAAAGCCGATCCATTGAAGGAACCAGATGCGTAATTTACTGCGAATAATAGTCCAATCTTCATTGTTCTTTTCCCATTGCATTCCACGATTTAATCAGGTGATTATCTGGTTCAACGATCGAATTAATATTCGAACGGAGCAACGAGAATTCTCTACAGACGAATGATATTCATCCTAACCACTCGTCTGGACTATCCCAATCGATCGATCGGCTTGCCCGATACTCGATAATTTGAAACGAACATTTCCTCACAGAGAAGTAATAATTTAGAATGCTTGTTATTTAGTGACATGTTATGTTAAATTAAACTAATTGTAAAGTAATTGTAAACCAGAAACGTAACTAATTGCAAGCCAAAAATACAAATCAAAATGACGTATCTGTTCGTAATGGATCAATGAACTTTATTGTAATTACTTTCAGCATGGTTACCCATTTTGGTTATACAGGCAATTTAATTGTTTTTCAAAATTATTTAAAATTATCTTTTGGCATTACATCATTTTACAATTTCAATTTGTATTCATTCACTAACGATTATTAATTAATTCATGTATATATATATATATATATATATATATATATATATATATATATATATATATATCTATGTTTATCATGCTACTGTCGCTATTAGCTGAAAATAATTATGACTTGCGCTAATGTTATTATCATATTTATTGTTATCAATTGTTTTCATAATTTCATTCTTAATAATATTTCCACTTAATATAGATATCTATTGCATTATTATTTAGAATATTTATTATTTAGATGAGTGAAAATGATTTTTACAACTTGCGAACATTATTGAAAGTTGCATAATTATTATTAAATTATAATGTATAATTATTACCCATTATTTATTAAAAACGCCTCGTTATATCTTTAATTAGAAAGCAACGCACTGGCAAAGTGAACGCTATTGTTTAGTATTCAAATATCGAAAGCTTAAATATTTTGGTGGAAAGGTTTTCCTTATTTTAGACTGACTATCTCTTCATCAGATGTCACACAGTATTTTGGGAGACACTAAAAATGTTCGCGGTACAAGTGCGTTCAGCATGACAAACATAACTGCACGAAAATATATTGCGGATGCTGCTACATCCTGTATGACATAAATTGAGTTTGTCCTTAGTTTTCTCATTTTGCACGCCCACATACGTCGCTTAGCAACGTAACGATAAGTACATATTTAAAGGAAGCTTTTTAACAGAGGGTACGTCTTTTGCCCGTCAAGTCAATAACTTACTCATCAATGAAAAAATTTACAAAGTTTATCCGACAGGACTTTGATAGCATCTGTGATTAATATCGGGATTAACGGCGTGTTTTTTTTCTAGATTTCATGCGTAGTAGTTTAACACGCCAATTAAGAGAAGTATATACTTACAAAGTCGACGTGTAAAGCGGCAAATCTTTCGGTATCGCAGTTAATCTCTTGTTAGAGCAATCGACCGTCGCGCCGTTGCATGTGCACGGCGCGGGGCAAGCGCCAGGCAGAATGCACTCGCCAGCCCTTTTTGTTAACAGCTCCTCGTCACCTGCGGACAAAATTTCTGGATAGAGTCGAATTCTAACAATCACGCCTGAGCAACACTTCCGCACTCGATCACGATTCTGATCCGGCATACGATGGGAATAATGTGTGAGCAGAGCAGTCGCGTGATATCCCGGCCACAAATGCTGTGTTTCTTCGTGAAAATTGTGATTGGACATAATTATATGGTAAACGTAATGATGATGATGTCGATTCATTAATGATAAATTTTGATAATGAACAGTGTAATTAATGGCGTCGTTAAACGAAACTACCACGCGTGATGCCATATGTACTTGCACGTTAATCGAGTGTTTAATGTCGTGCGTTAGTGTTGAGGGCTAAATATGTTTATGTATGAGTGCGGCTACGGCAGAAATGATTTATCATCGTATTATACACCACATTACAAATTGCCGGGTGTACGCATACGTAATTATATCGACGATCCACATTGCAATGCCAACATCTCGCATAGCGCCTGTGCTTTCTTCACGGTGATCGAAATACAATAGCGGTTTTAATTCGTTGATCGTTGAGATCAAAGAGATCAAAGCGAGAAAATTAAATGTCATCGAGAACTGATTCTTTTTTCTTTTCCGATGTAAATGTGCGCGCGTTCATTTCTTCACCGTTTTCACAAATGAATAAAACTATTAAAAGCTTGCTGATGTCAATTAGAAGAAAAATGTCCATCGTTTTTGTATTGGAGAATAATGTAACAAATGAAAAACGGAATCCTACAGAAGTACAATACTATTGTCGTGCAATATTTATATATTATATAAATATAAAATTGACGAGAAGTTTTGCTCAAGGCAAATAATAAAATGACAAAGATAAATAATAAAACAAATTTGCGTAATTTGTTAACAAAGTTAAAAATGATCAATTATTCTCCATTGTCTCTTTCACTATCTGCTTCACCAATACTCTTACGTACTCGGATGGAAGTGCTGCTTAAGGAGCAACATTTGTTTCCTTTTACGAAAACTAGAAGTACTGTCCTCCTAATTCTCGCAAAATCCTTCGTAATGTAGAAGCAAGGGTATCGTGTAAATTTTTGCCGTGACCGGGCGTACAAGTTGCGAAAGTTGTCTACAAGTTTAACCCTCGTGACATAAGTTCCTCTTTGCGAAACACGTAGTGGTTATACGCACGTTTATACCGACATAAGTGCACATGTACTACCAAGATATTTTTTTCTTAAGTCTGAATTAAGTTTCATATAGCCTAAGTCGCAAGAATGGATTGAACGGTATCTTTTTTCAGTGATATGTATAATTGTATTCGTGCTGCCTGCATATGCAATATATAACTTTCTTATTTTTTCTTGAAAACGTAAATTAATCAATGTAACACATTGTACATAGTTTAAAAGAAATTTTTTATCTCTAACAATATCAATATTTAAGTATAGTCTCTGCTAATAACTTGTGATGTAATTATACAAACAAGCTAAATTAATTTTTAAAAAATACTCATAAATTGATTAATATAGTCCGAAGAGAATTTCTTCTTTACATAAAATTTGCTTGTGACTATTTGACATTCAAGATGTTAACAAGCAAGATGTTACGCGACTGGATTTTTGCGTCTCCTATACAACCGCGTGTACATGTATATAGTACATACGCTTTCGGAATAGTATGACATACAAGGAGAGTGTATCCGGGTGAAACTTGAAGCTGCATAAAGGAAGGTAGAGACTTCTGAGCATTATTCTCAAACGGATACGACAAACATGGATCGCTCCGCAAAAAATGTGTCGTAAAAGATGCATTCTACAGAGGGAACATTCGTACGCTTGCAATAAATTTCTCTAGAATTAGTCGCAAAAAGGAGTCGCAAAAAGACAAGGCAAATGCAAATAACCGCGATGAAAATAAAGGAGTCGTAGAATTCTTGTAATTCCGGAAGCCGCGTATCAAATTTACGGACTGTAATATAATAAACATGCTACGAGTGTATCCGCATAAAGCGTAATATATTCATCGAAAGACTGCCTTTAATTACAAAAAATATAAATTTATTGTAATATTATTACGACATAATTAAAACACTTTTAACTAACTTTTTTCTAAAATTTAAAAAATATCAAAATAACGATGTTTATTAAAGTTTCAAATAAATCATAATTCCTCTGTCTTTATCCAATATTTTTATATGTTCATATCTTAACGGTATCTTATAATGTGCTCGACTATTTTCTTACGATTTTTTTTCGTGAACATAAAATTTAAACGAAAATTTCATAAATCGACAGAAGTATGAGATTTCAAAAAATGCATCCTTTTAAGGCACGACCTCTATCTACGTGAATCGTCTGTATGCAGTTTCGATAAATGATTATCATTATGCGAGCATGAACGAGTTTGCAAGCGTGTCTGCGAATGTACATAATAACATCGGCTGACATTAATGCATACCGGGCGGTATTACGGTTAACAAGATACATCCATCGACAATTACACACGCCCGGCAAAGTGACCAGCATTTATCCTATCGTGCGAGAGCACCTATATAGATCGTCTGGTCACCTATTCCGGACGTGTCGACAAGAACGAAGAAGAATCGAGACAGAGAGAAAGGAGAAGACATACGTGTCTGGATATGTGATGCAAGAAGCATTGGAAGCACCGGGAACGGTGGTGGGTGATTTCACACGAGTGAAAATGGAAACCGTGAATCGGTTCGGATGTGGCACGCCGTACGCCATTACGTGTGATTGATAATAAAGTGACACGATCAATCAATTTCAATGACTTGGCATCGACTTTCGATATATCCTTTCTTAGCGAAAGAACGAATATTAATTTATAAATGGTAATATAATCCGATTTCCATTCTGCTTATTCGCTTTCTCTTACTTTCCATATGTAAGGTAAGCGCTTTCAATATTTAGCATTTTAAAAGCCGAGGTAAGACAGATGATAAAATCTAATTATTTATCTAAATTATATTGATGCAAGGGTAGATGATTAATTTCATAAAGATATGAATATGAATGTAAATACATAATACAAAGATTTGAAGATGTTGTGAAATGAAAATGCAAGTCATAATAAGGGCCTATTTACATTCATCGTGCAATATATCTTCCTCCACATAGACTACCGACCTGTATATTACCCTGCCGAAGTGTTAAGAAGAGATATACCGGAAAAGTCGAATTGTGCTTACCCTTACATTTGAACTTGTCGTCCCGCATCGAATCGATCTTCCGTTTCTGCGCTCTTTTTGGCGTTTCGCATTTAGCACCGGATGTCTCTATAGGATGCGCGTGAAGGTACACGCTCAGCCAGCGTAGATTGCAATCGCAGATGAATGGATTCCTCGCCAAATGTCTGCGAAAAAAGAATCAACGTACTGGTTGGAGATTCTTTAAATGCGGCACGAAATATCTTCTTCGTTAATTATTTCAGTAACAAAAAATTTTTTATACACTCGCCCAAATTAGGAAATGTTTGTAAGAATCTTTGTATTAACAATACGAACAGTGTTTTAATGCTCCGCAGGTTGGCAAAAGTCCCATTAGCTAACGAACGTATATTGTTGTCGTACAAAGACAGCAAGGTGAGACTGGTTAAGTCTTTGAACAGGTCTGTTCGTATGCATGATATCTCATTGGCATTCAGTAACCTGAAACAATAAGTTTCGCCATAATTTCCAACAGTTGCCTCGTTGCATGCTTCACGGGAAAGCGAGAACAATACGTGAAGCCATGAATAAAAACATTTTCTTCAGTAGTTCTAATATGAATTATTAATTTTCGCCTTCTTAAAGTCGACCTCGCATCATGCAATAGAAAACTATACCTACTTCAATTTATTAACTTTAATAGAACTGACTTCCGTGCAATTATTCGTTTTAGTTTTAAACATTATTCATTAAATTTATCGCTTTTTCTGTTTTTATTTACTCACAATAACTGCAGATTTGTCAAGCCTTGGAAAAGACCAGCTGGCAGCTCAGTGATTTTGTTGCCGTACAGAACTCTGCAATCAAATATATTTTTATTTATCGTTGTCGTCAAATGGAATAGAATATTATTTAAAATGTATCAGCGAAGAAAAAAAGACGCATACAAGGATTCGAGAGACTTCAATCCATGAAAAGCATCCGCCGCTACCTTTTTTATCTGGTTGTTGCTCAGGTCACTGTGGGTGAAAAACCGGAAACATGTAAAAGTATTAAAAGTTGCGGTCGACGTGCGCAATATGTATTAAAGTAAAGTAGTCGCAAACATCACTCACATTCTTCGCAATTTTCTGTACGGCGAGAAAGCCTTTGGTGGAATTTCCGTAATGCCGTTTTGTTCCAGCCGCCTGCAGGCAATTAATATATAGAAAAACAAGTTACACAAATAAGTTAGCTAATCTGCACATTTATGCTAATAGCCGCTTTATAAAGCTCCAAGCTATCGATCGCTTTCTGCTCGTTTGTATTTCGTGTTCAGTTTCACTACTCTCTTCCGCTTTCTATATAAATATATTATCCTATTTCACATATTATGTATATATTATTATCTTGATAGATTTTGTAAAATTATTTGTGATTGTCAGCTTTATATAGGATTATTACAATTTGAAAAATTATTGATAAAAATTATTAATAAAATCATAAATTTGTAAAAATAAATTGAATTTAATTAAAAAGATTTAAATAGTGACTTTACTTATATATGCTGTGCAACAACTGCAAGTACCAAAAAGAGAAGAGATAAGCGTATTTGAGAGAGCAACGTATCTCAGTCAATCCATGTTATCGATAATACTTGCGAACGAGAAATAAATCTCAGACGAAGAACAGATACACAATGCGCGAACATGGCGCGACGGTTTTACTTACAACTCAGTGGTGTCCTCGGGAAGGTGGGTTGGCACTTTCGTCAAGGAGTTCTCTCTGCAATCAACGATCCCATCAGCGCATTTACAAGGATGCGGGCATTGGGGCTCAGCGCTGCATTCCGATCCCGTTCGCTCGACCAAACCTGAACACTTGAACTCGTGCTCCTGCAAACAATGGGTTTAGAAGACGTATTAGACACGAAGTAGGTTAACATATCGTGATATCGATAAAATTAACGATCATAGAAATATTCTATAAAAATCCTTCTTCTCATACAATGTTCAGTTCACAATTGAAATAATACTAAAGTCTATTAAAAGGTTTAATAACCAGATTATAAGAATTATAACATACGTAATATATTTATATACGTATTATGCAAATGTCTATATAGATTCTGATGAGAAATAAACTATTGTGGGTTTTGCACCGAAATTCAATAAACGGTAACATAACTCTGGTCAGACTCACCTGTACATCGGCGAGATTACGATCCTTGAGATGAGCCGGAGATGCGCATCGTGTATGTTGCCCTAGGCGAGGATAAGTCCTCAAATGACGCGATAACCATGCTAAATGGCAATCGCAAGCGAAAGCGTTATCCGCAAGCTTCAAAGTTCGCAAATGCGACAAGCCGTTCAACATCTCCTTGCCGAGCGTTACAAGTTTGTTATTATTCAGCATTCTAAAATGAATAATTGATTTGACACGTTTATATCCTCTCGCTGAAATAACTTTAATGTGAAACACATAATCTGAAGAATCTTAACGAATTTGTGTACTTACAATATTTCCAAGTCTTTCAATTCTCGTATCGAAGCCTCGTCCACACAAGTCAGTACGTTATTGTCAAGTAATCTATAAAGAGAGAAAAAATAAAATTTATAATTTCCTAATAAAATATTCAATTTTTTAAATTTCTTATAAATAAAATAATTGCAAGAAAGAGAGAGAGAGAGAGAGAGAGAGAGAGAGAGAGAGAGAGAGAGAGAGAGATATGAATTTTATATATATATATATCGGAAAAATTTCATAAGCGTTTAAATATTAAAATTGTCTGACCACGCGAAATTTTACTACTTAAACTGATAGGACATAGAAAAAGATGGGTATAACGCGAACAATTATAATATATATTACAGTAGAAACTACAAACTCAGTCGTGAAAAAAATCGTTTTATCTGAAATTTTATCAGAGTTTTATCTGTAATGCGAGTAGAATTGTTATATGTAAAACATCTTGAGCATAGTTTATAATAGGCTACTAGACTGTGACTAAATGCCTCGAGAGAGATTGTTACGGAACAATCTGTCTTTGTAACAAGCACATCCGATAAGATACTTACAAATGTCTGAGAGCGGACACTCCTCTGAGAGTCTTCGGTCCTATGGTGGCGATCTGATTGTGGCTAAGATCTCTGTAAAACAGAATACAATAATTTTTTCAAAATGTTCGATTGTGATTTATTAAATTATTATTTATTTTTACAACAATCGTAATTATTATCTCAAAAATTAATATGACTCGTATAAAGTCATAAAATCATATTATCTGTAATACGATTTTGTAACTTTATATGAGATTATATGTAATATAATTAAAGAAGACTCAAATCAATTATAAAATGTAATTCCATTACGTCCAATTTTTCAAGGCATATAGATACTAAATTTTTTTTAAAAAAAGCTTTTCTTTTTTTTCTTTAATTTCCATTATTATTTTGAAAAAGAGATTAATGACACTAAAAATATTTTACGTTTAGAAGATATTTTTTATATAAAAATACTCATTAGTTGGCGATGTGAGGAGTCAGTTTCTTTTATAACTTAATTTGTAAAACGAAATTCATCAAATTAAATTTTCCAATCATATTTGAAATCAATAGTGTTTTATCCCAATTTTCCACATATGTTGCAAGCGTGTATTCGAAAACTATCAGAGCACATCGGCGTCACGTTCGCCAGAGTCGCGTTAACTCGTGACTGTCCATTGACCTTTCAACTTTTACGTTCTCGAAGGCAGATGACCACGTTCACCATCATTGGTGCAACACCCGCTCGTTCCACTTTATTGCGGCCTTTAGTCGCGAGTTCGTCCTACATTTTCGATCAATTATTCAAGAGCGTCGAATGCCGCGGTAAGTACCTCCTCGGCGTGCACGATTATTCTCCAGAAAGTTGCCGTTCGTGCGTGTGACCGGTCACACATGCACCAGCCCATCACGTGAGTGGCTATAGACTTCGCAAGTACTCCTCATCGTAGTCGGGATCGTTACCCACGTAACGAGTGACCATTTCCACGGGTCTCACGCGACAGTGAGTTACTTACGAATTATCTTAACGTACTCACTAAAATTTCGAAGCTTGTCCCAAGCCAAAATCGATTCGCGACAATATGCCTAAACAGACACTTATTATGAATGTGTACTTGACGTTGATTTTCCTTTTCAAGAGATAAATATTAAAAATTTAATATTTGTTATATCTAATTTTTTTTTACATCTAATTACACTGTATTAATTATACTGCATTTTAAAATTCATTTTCAAATATCAAGTGACATATCATGTATAAATAATATCAGGTATAAATAATAATAACATTTATCATCAATCTGCTTCGCGTATGAAATTTACTATATAATTAAATACGTTAATGAAAGAACAAATGAGGATTAGCAAATAATTGAATCGTTTTTTATTGATATGGAAAGACACCTTCGAATGATCGAGAGTTAGACAAATGACGCGGTTGGAGCCCTTCGAAAAGCATGCAGATATCGTGGAACCTCGAAACCTCTTCTCGAGGTCTGAGTTAACCAAAGGCTTGTGATGATAGGTTGGGGTCTCGAAGTACGGCTTGCCATTGACTATCCATTGGCTTGGATCTCGCAATCCGTAATTATGTTCGCGAGAGAACGCGAGAGAGGGTCGTAGTGGGCGAGAGAAGAACAACAAAAACGCGAAACGGAGAATGAGGCAGAAGGAATGGGGAAAAAGAGAGAAAGACGACAAGGGATGTAAGGTGAGAGTGCGAGGTTGGGAGATTGAACTCCCAGTTCGCTCGAGCCAATCCAGAAAGTAATTACCGAATTTCGACGCGCGGCCACGTCTGCACCGAACGTACAAAGGGAACTCGCGTCATTCGCGTTCGAGTTGGTCGGCGCGAAATATTATTGTCCCCGTAGAGTTTGATCGTGCCATCGAATAAACGTTTGTCACACGCCGCGCAATAAAAGTTCATCTCTCTAGAGTACTTTTGCGGAACTATGAAACGAATTAAAAACGGTTTTATAACTATCGATTATTGATCAAAAACTTCGTGCAACAATCCTACTTGTTACTTGTCGGCAAAATTATTCTTAAAAATTATGTCAGAGAAACGAATACATCTGGTAATAATGAGATATATTTCACTCTATTTTAAATTTAATAAATTAGGAGGATGTGCAACAAGAAATGTATACGAGAAATATGAGAATGGATAAGGTGGAATTGAGTACTTTCATATAGAGGGAAATTTGGAATAAATTAAATTCCCACTGCGTCCGATCCAATCGCAAAAAGCAATTTCTGAAATTTCCAAGTGCCTATATTGATTCATTGAAAGGAACATATTAAAGCCTGTTTCGAAATATCGCTCATTATCTCAAGCGATTGATTACGAAAATCAACGAATCGCTATTGCGATATAATCAAATACGAATAAAATAGAAACGCGCGTTAAAAAATTTAATTAAACATAAATTAATTCGCATTCGCGAAAATAATATAATACAGAATTAATCAATTAATGAAAAATAGAATTAATAGACAAAAATGTGAAATTATAAAGTTAATAAAATGTTTCACACCGCACGTTTGAAATTCACGAGGACCAGACATTCAATATAAAAGACATTCACGATGCATGACGTCGCATTGTCAGAATCGGTAAGCTAGACAGAGCTCGAAGAATAGACGACGATAATGAGTTGCGACAATAATCAACAGGGAAAACGAGCATATCGAGCGTTTGCTTTATGTGCTTTCGGATCGAGGTATGCAAGTCGGGGGACCCGAGAAATCTCTCTCGGATCGCTCGGGCCAATCCAGAAAGCAATTACCGAATTTCGTCGTGAGCGCGCCCGCGCAAAACTAACAAAAGGACTCGGTGGTCCTCGCTTCTCGCGAGCAGGCCATCCAATTCCGAATGTTACCGGCGTCGCTAACTGCGTTACCGCGATAAGGACGGGACGAAACGAGATCCGACGTATCGTCCGCCTCTGTTTATCAGAAACTCCCGCGCCTTACGATCTTTTCCATCCCGGTAGCACGATCGCGCTGCCACAAGGGATTGTGAAACTTCAGGGAGAGAAGTCCACGCTGCGACGTCGAGAATTGCAATCTCGCTCGCGCATTCTTCGAACGCAACTGCTCAGGATGGTACGCAGGAACATTCGTAACAACGCTTCTGCGTATGCGGTAAACTGGTTTTAATAGCTTCTACGACGCCCTTCGTCGAGATTCCTGGCATTTTTCGCTTAGCATACTTGCGACATGAGTTGGAAAACTGCGGCTGTCTGAAAACTTCGCGTGTTCTCGAGTAGACATTCTCTCGTCTAATCATTTCTATCGTTTATAAAATTTATTAAAAATTAATTTTTTTTTTTAAATAAATGTGAAAGGGCACGTTAAGAGCGATAGATATATCTAGTCATGTTTGAATGCACGAAAATGTCAAATGTTATTATGAAACGTGATTTTACATCCGGGTGGCAAGGTGACGTAACGCCATAACGAGGATGAGAAGGATTTACTGCAAGGGCCGCGAAAGCTGTATAATACAGTGTATTACGATCGTCGGGATACACGATACAACTGCACGATAATTATTACAGCCGCTCTCTCGAGCGATAAACCGAGATTGTACGCGCAGCTCCTTGTATGACGGGCCTATAATTTGTTGACGTCCAAAAATCACCGTGGCCTCCTCCGTGATTCTCGAATTTTGTCTCCCTAAATCATTTACGCGACCGCGCGGGTTCGGTTCGGCGGACATTTGTCCTGGTTATTATCAGCTTAAACGTACAGGCGGACAAATGCTGCAGCGTCGTAAAATACCAGTTTGCACATTGCTGTCCTACGTATCGCGTTACAAGCGCCGCAATATGGCCGCACGTTGGAGTGATACTAATCAACGGAGCGTCCGCGCCCCTTTCCATTGTGTCAAACCATTTATTATCACGTAGGTTTCATCCTCTTACCGCGTGGAATACCGTACCTTTCTACGTTTGCGCGATGAGTTAATCATACGTTACGTGCACCGCGACCTGCCCACACCCCAGCGTGCCCGCGTCGAATTTACGAGACGAGCACGTAATTAAGTCCATGTAGCTTTTGGCTGTGTGTTAAGGAGAGCCTGATTAATCGCTCGTCCACTTATCGCTCAATTATCAGGCGCACGATCCTATATTGGAGGTAACTTTCTGAATCATGCTTGTTTGGCGATTCATTTAATTGTGTATGCCAGGAAGATATGTACACGAAAGGAACGATTTTGCTGAAGTATTTAAAAATTTGACTGGATACAGATTTAAAAATAATTTTGTTTAGACCATCAAAATAATTATGTAGGATGCTCAAACTGGTCGCTCGAATGTTAAAATATTTTATGGCATCATCAAAAATGTTTAAGCGTTTTACATAATCATTTTGACGATCTAACAAAATTATTTTCAGAGATCTGTAGCCAGCTAAATTTTTAGATACTTCAACAAAACCATTCTTTCCGTGTATAAACGGATTTATGCAATGATCATTATATGTAGCGAGTTTTACTGTAATTTTACGAAAAAGAGAGAATTAAATGTTGCTATATAGAAAAAACTTACTAAAATAATTCTGAGATATAATGCCATTTTGTTCTACTGTTGGCTACTTTGAACAAAGAACAAAATCCGACATCTGGCATCTTTGCAGAAAGAGAAAATAAAGACTTTTGTAACGCGGAGTCTGATTTAATATATAAATTAAAGAGAAACATCTTGGAAGAGAACTGCAGAATAAGCTGCCGCTGGAATTACGAGTTTCCGAGAGTTTCGGAATAACGGCCGGCTCAGCGCGCGAATTAGCATCTTCCACTTCGCGATTTTAACGCTGGTTTATCCGCGCCGGATGAAGGATTATCGCGCATCCGAACGCCCGTGAGAATCTCGCCGTAAGGTCGCAACATAATACATCCTTTTGTAAGGTGGCTGATCCAGCCTTATCGTCAGAAACTGTAGGTTGTGCCCGAGCGCGGAGCCTCGAGACGGGAAGTTTCGAGTCCCGTCCATCTTGCCCACTTTGCAGGATGATAGATGGACGATCTCCTCCTCCTTCTCTGCTTTCTCCTTTTTTCCCCCTTTTCTTTTTTGCTCTCTGCCGCTCCTCTTGTCTCTCTTTTTCTGCCTCGCCTCTCTCCCTGGTTCCCGCCATCCTGTCATCCACGAAGCAAGGAGGAGGCTCGTGCACTTTTCGACCGCGCGGCTGGCAGCTGCCGGGAACACCAGGAACCTCCGAACGGAAACGGTTCGTGCCCACTCAATCGCGATAAAGACACGATATCGCCGCTCGTCAGGCCGGCCTGTCTCTATTTTGTTTTTCTCTGCAACCGTGGTAGCGCGTCGTGCCGCGTTTGATTGAGATTCCGGATCGAAAAGAATCTTACGGCGCGCGTTCGGAGGAAAAGCAATGAGCGAACGGACGGACGAGTCGGGACGGCGTAATCACGGGATCGGAATTTCTTATGACATCAAGGTGGCTCTTCTCGTTAGCGAGAGGCGAACCGTATGTTGGATACGGAGAAAACCAGTCATGTCGCCGAGAAGAGGTCGGTTCGTTCTCGACGGATGGCTTATGGATGAGCATAATTTGTGTATACCGAACGGCCCGCGATGGCTACGTGTTCTTTCGATACTATCGCTCTCTGAGATCGCGCAGCCGTGGTCAGAAGTACTCTATACTCAGAAATATCTTCAATAAATTGTAGCAAGTAAAACCGGTCAGTGATTACGAATCAAATATCGTAATAACTTCTTTGAACATTCGTAATTATTTCTTGGTATTCATTAGAGAATCTAATAATACAGAATTGACTTTTGCATTCGAGAGCATTTTTTCGAGAATATTGATGCAGGCGACTGGTTTTTCGCTTTATTAAAGATTCATGTATAATATAATGCGAAGTACTGATTTTATCATTTTTAAGTAATGACTTTATCGATCTTTGTACCCGGCAAATGTCTGAAATCGTACATTCCCCGCCTATTCGTTTCACCTTCACCGTTACTAAATCAGGACTCGCTAATAAGACAGCAAGCGATAAGCGCGCCCGTATTCAAGCAGTTTGATCACGTAAGATAGGAAATATTTTGCTGTGGGTCGTGTGCACAGAGGCGAATGCAAACGTCTGTGGCATCGACGTTGCACATCGAACGATCGCCTTTAAGAAGCTAAAGCCCGGGGTGAAAAGTCGCGTATGCAACGGCGCGTACATTCGATCGAGGCGTTTCGCGTGGTAGGTTATACAAGTCCCCGGTTTGCGTTGCCCCCCTCGCAGTACATACGTACATATGGTAGATATGTAGGCCGTCGTCTGAAAAGTTTATACAATATAAATTCCCTCCCTCTCCTTGTCGCCGCGCTTGACACAATGATGAGGAAGAGAGAGAAAGAGGCAGAGACGAATGTGAAGGTCGCAATACACGTGCGTATTATGCGTGTCTGGAATCTGACATTCGGACTGATCTCACGTGTAATTATTCTCCCGAGATTTCGCTTACCGAGAAAACCGTGATCCCCCTCGTGTGCGAAATACCGGCGCGTGGATGTTGCTACGATATTGCAAACTTTCATGATGTTGTAGACTCGTTGCAACATCGCTCGTATCTCGCAATGCCGTTGCGCCATTTACCCGCGCGCGTTATGTACCGTATACTGCTGACAGATCGCATAAATCCCATGGCATAATACGCTCGCGGCTCTTAACGAATTCTGTTCTTACGCTCGTCGATATCTTGCTACGGCGATGAAATATTTCAAATTCGCAATATCGCCCGTCAAACCTGTTAGCGAGACGCTAATACGTAACGCTAATGGTCATGAATGTCGGAAGATATTTATCCGCAATGTTGCGTAAATGAAGTTCGATTGTCGACAAATCTATTCAGAATTGCTCATTCTCCGGTCGATTTGTAATATCGTAATAACAATTTGCATGATAATACATTCAATCGTACTCACAGGCGTTTCAAATTCATCATATTGCTGAAGAGAAGATCGGGCAAGTGACGTATTTGATTGTTGTTTAATCGTAGCTTTTCCACTGCCACTAAATCTTGGAAAGCCCCTCTTTCGATGGTGTGTATTTGATTGTTTGATAGCAACCTGTAAATGAAAACATTTTTTTATACAGTAAAAAAATGTTATAATAATCAACACAAATGATTTTAATATATATTAATCAAAATATGGTTGATATATACATAAAAGTTGTATATGTGACTATTACATAACTGACATAATTAAAATTCCTATGTTTTTAGACAAGATTTTTATCGATTTAAATGCAACCAAGAAGAGAATTATAAAAATTAATGTAACTTAATCAATAATATGTATTTGTTATCTACAATTAACTAAATTTGAATTAAAAGAATTAAGAGAATATACTTACAAGACGTGAAGCGTTGCCATATCTTCAAAATCGGTCTTGAATATCACTGATACATTATTTCCTTGAAGATCTCTATAACAAAAAGAACAAAATCATGTTAATATTTTTCTTAAATAAAAAATGAATTAGTAACTCTATTATACATCGCTAAATTATAATAATCTTACAAATGGAGTATACATGTTACTTCGCGAGTAACTATATCGTGCAGATAAAGGTACTTAAAAAATATTTTGTTCCTGACGTAAGGTAATTTAAACGCCACAAGATTTGTTGACATACAACTCTATCGGTTCAGCAAAGTTTAGTTTAATTAGTTTACTTCTGTATCCACTCTTGACGCAGAATAAAGGCTGAACAATCGTACTACGCGAAGAGTGAAAATGACGAGCGCGCGGTATCGTTGTTCTGCCAATAAAGGGTTATACCACTCTGTTACGAGGAAGCATGAATTTACTCTTCACGTCGAAAAAGGAGAAGACCGTGAAGTAGCCGTCAAACACAGCCGTACGGCAAGCGTCTGCCTCGAGGAAGTTATTAAGGCCTTATTAAATTGGTTCCTTTTTCCCGTGGAAACTTTTTACCTGACAAAAAGCTTGGGGTAAGAGCGAGTAACAAAGTCAGCCTACGAGCGCTTTCTCCTTTCAGCGCGGATTTCTCCTTTCTGGCCCGACGACCGGCGTAAATTATTCCCTCGTTTTCGTCTACTGACGTGTAATTCACCACCGACGACAAAGTGACGGAGTTATATTTCCGAAATCCACGTCTTGTAATGGGTTTTGATGCTTGTACAGATACTTGATATTTGATAAAATATGATTTTTTTCAAATTATTTTTTATCAGTAGATTTTTTTTTATAAATGTAATGTTACAAAATCGTAATTTGTAATTTCATATACATTCTCTGATTACACGATTTTTTTATCTCAATAAATATTCTATTTTATTTGTTTTCTTAATAAATATTTTTTTATTAAATTTTAATTCAATTTTTATTTACATATATATATACATAGAATTTTACGAATACTCATAATGTGCTCGTAAATATTTGTCAAATGATGCGACAATAATAATAATTTAAAAAACTCTTGCAAAGATATTTTAAGAAAAAAGTTTGAAAAAAGTAGAAAAATCACTCCCGCTGAGTCAGTTGCGAGCTAGTTAATTATGCTACCCCACGGTAACGACTATGAATACTTCCCGCTAACTCTATTAAGATATTAAGCGCCCTCCTTAATACGTTGCAGGTAATATCTAATTACGAATCATTATACTTGAAGGAAGCTGAAAATACCTCCCACGGGAGGAGCATGGCCAATCGCATTATGGAATCGAGGCCCATCGAACCTCGACGCATAATCCACTTTATCGCCGATTCGATTAATTCTCGACGGGATAAAACGGTGACGGCTACCCAGCGTCTAACGAGAGCTTTAGGAGCTACCTAACGAACGATGTCACTTTTCCTGTTATCGTTGTCACTACTTCCCATGGTTCTTTTGTCGAACGAGAGCGATGAACATCATTATGATGAACAAACAATGTCATCGCTAGAATAGCATTGTAATAATTTAGTTTCCGTTTTCACGTTATATAAAGATAGATGGCTAAAATTATTTTTACAATATACGTTACAAAATGCTTGATTTTAATTTATAAATTAATTTATTTTATGTTGTGTCTTTTAAAAAATTGTTTTTTGTGATAACGCGAGCTCATTTTATTATCTTTTTTAAACATCAAATGCGAGCGCGACAGTTCAAACCGCGCTGCCTTTTCCTCATAATTACCGCGATCATTCATTGACGACATCTTCCATAGTGAAATATCGCGGTTCATGAACCAACCGCCAACTCGTAGAATAAGACAGAAACTTGGCGCGTGCTGTTTGCACGACGGATTTGCGCTTCTAGGAACATTAATATAGCCTTTCGCGGGGACCCCGTCATCTTATGTGGTGTTACGCTCAATTAAAATAGCGCGGCGTCTTCTCGGAAAGTAATAACGGCAATCGTTCGGGTAATCGTCTTGTATAGGGAACCTTTGCCCAGCGAACTGAACGGAGGATTGTCTGAACGGTGCAAAGGATCGGTCGCCCGAAGCGATTCGTCGTTACGAGACAAAATTTTGCCGATGTTTATAGTGTTTATTCTGTAAATATCCGCGTTCTATCGTTCTTTCAGCAAGGAGTATTTGCTAGCCTAAGTCGAGGTTAATTTATGCAACTATCTTGAGGTAAAGCAAAAAAATCATCTCTCTTTCTATACAGCGATAGTCATTTAAAATTAGTGTTTACGCGTAATTAAAGTTTAATAGTGTAATTAAAAAAACTTTTGAACTCGAGCATCAAAAATCCATTTGAAATATAGCGACTTAAAATTGATACAGTTTCGAATTGCTGAATAGCTAAGATAAGAATGCATGCTGATAATATATTACAGCAAAGGTCACTAAATGACACGTAGTAAAATAGATATCATCGGTGAAATGAATTCTAAATCATTAAAATAAAAATTATTGTCTTGAATTCACAAATAGTGATGGCAGTAACATTCGTTGTAGAGCTCAATTGATGCAACAAATAATTACGATTTAAGAAAAAACTTGACTAAGTCTGACAGATCTACAGCTGCAACTATCGACGCATTTTCGCAATTCAAACTATAAATCTTGATTCGATTCGATAGCTACAATGACGCCCTTCGGAAGTCCAATAACATTCAAGGCGCAATTTTCATCTTGCACTTTTACTAGGCGACTCACGTAGCGGCTAACGAAATTACATTTCGCGTCGCCAACCGGGACATCCGCTAAATACGTTTCCATGGGTTTTCGCGAAGGTGGGAGCAGAAGGGACGCGAGATGGGAGGTAGGGTACTTGACGGTGGTAAATCCGATGGAACGGACGATGGTGAAGAGAATTTGAGGGAACAGAAAGGACAGTCAGGGTGTGACGACTACGGTAGACAACGTTCAAGAATAAGGTGTTGGTAGTGCGTGTCTATATTTGAGTTGCGGTGGGATGAGAAGACAGGGGAGGATAGGCTGCTGGCAGATGTAATCAAAGTTTGCAGACAACCGCCCCGAACGAGAATCTCTGCGAGAAACACCAGGGGGAGGAACACAGGGGATACCGCTGCGAGATCGACCGGATATCCGGTCGTATCTCACACGCAGCGCTGCGCGCCGCGGCGTGTCGATACGCCTGCTTAATGTCGTAGAAATGTCTCCGGCGGAGATAAGGGAGAGAATCGAGCCGCGACAAGGTGAGACGAGTTTATGGAGAGGATACTGGCGCGAGTCTCGATTTTCTCGCGAGCTGTTCGTTCCGCCTTCCCGCCGGGGATCTGGGAGAATCGAATGATTTATGGGTAGTGATTATATTCAGACTTTACGTGCGCGCACTGGCATCATGTCTGTACGTGTAACTACTAGGAAATCCCGCTACGTAATCCGCCATTTACCATACACACGCCGGATGTTTAATAAATGCAAAGTAATTCATCGATCGCGACGTGATATTGACAGTTAACGATGATAGTTTGCCACGCGCAAAGTCTTATTAGTTTTCAATTCTAGTTTATCTGATTTCAGTTTGATTTCAGTATGATTATGAATAATATGCGATATTTATGCTAAGGAAATGATTAACACATTCGCTACCACGTGTCTCGTATGTGACTCATAATTATGATTTAGAATATAAAGTATGGATCTAGTGAATAAAATTATTAAAAGATAGTCTGGTCTCGTGACAAATGTTTTACAAATTTTTATTGTACTGGCGAAGATTAAATTAAACCAAATGAAATTAAACTTCTCTCAATTTGTTTCAATTCTAATCTTTTTTTATATCATTTTTATATAACATTAAACATTAAAAAATATTGATAGCAAAGATTTTCTTCTCATTATTTTAATACATGCTGCAGGATGATATGAAGGTTCTCGCAAAGTACGCGCAATAATATGCTTCAGATAAACTGAATATATGTCGCACAATTTTTTTTTTTTTTATGAAATTACAAATTCGACGCGTAATAATGCACTTTGTGACAATAATATCCGTTTGCAGATTGATTTATTTTCTCGGGAATATATAGTATTCGCCTGATAGATCGTATTCTAGATTTCTAGCGTTCGTAGCATCTGAAATCGCGAATTCAGATAAGTTGAATATTATATTCAGAGTGACTGTTCGTTCCTGCGATTGGATCTCTGCTTTCGTAAAAATTTCACAACGAGTACAATGAAGAATGAACAGAGTTGTATAGCGAAAATATCATGTCAGACAAGAAAGAGAGCCGCTACTCTTGGAGAGAAAATATAGTCTTCTGCGTGTCGGGGCAGAAATGCAAATGGATGGAATCTCTTGATTGAGTTTACCGGCGAGGCATCGACTTGATGTCTCTAGATCGGTGAAGATGAAAAAAAAAAGGCAAAAGAGCATCGAGTCGATTTGATCAACGGCTTTCCGCTCGACTCGTTATTTTTGAATAATCGTGACAGACGGAACGGAAAGAATGTGATCGGCGCATTTCATAAGTGAATAATTGAACGGTTTACAAAAACTAGATACCATTTATAATTGAAACCTCACTCTGCTATTTTTTAAGTTTTATTAAATTACAAGCGTTTAAATGTCAAAAATAGACATTACGTTTACTTATAGACTTTCTAACATACGAACTACAATTTACATTACTGTCTCGTTGGATAATAGATGACACAAACTTCTGTGCATATTACGAGACAATAATAGTATAATTGTGAGTGAAAAATGAGGACCGTTGATTCACAGCATAATAGTTTGGCGCGGAAAGCGGATGGCATTTACTGACTGTCGTTTTGTGCTTCGTCTCAGAACAATGCAATTAACATGGTGTTTAAACTTAAGCTTTGGTCGCATTACCGTGGAAACTTATTGCGGCAAGAGAACTCGAAGCGCAATAAACACACGTTGACTTCTGAAATATTCAGACGGAGATTCTACGCTATAACGTAGCATCGCCGTTTGAATTTATCGAGCTGGCATGTTTCCAGATGAAATTTCTTTTTTGTCTCATATCGGTCATTTCTCAACATGCGCCGCGCGCGCGTAAAACCGCGCGAGTAAAACCAAATATTAACGTCCGGATGTAAAATTGCGCTCGTATGCCTGTATTTACAGTGTGATATGGCGACGTATCAACCGTGATGTATTAGCTACGTAGCATTTTATGTATGTGAAAAAAAAATAAAAGACAAAGGAACTCCGGCAAACGGGAAATGCTCGGGAACTCGAGAATCAATAAAAACATGACATTTGTCATAACGATACCGAGAGAGAGCTGCCTCCCACATGAATTTCTTATGATTGCGTCGTAACGACAATTGCGAGGAAGTCCGTAAAGATGGAAAAAATATTGCATGTCTCGAATCAAATTGTTTCTCATTATTATATCGAGAAATTAATAAAATGAATCGTTTTCGTTGTTCCACATACAATATTCATCGAGAAAAAGATTAAATAACGGATTTAATATTAATGTTATTTCAACAATTATAATATTCGAATAATTTAAAGATAATAATTTTTTAAATATTTTTTTTAGATTTATTCTATTATTATTATTCTATTTTGTATTATTTTTATATATTTTTTATTATATCAACATTCGTATTTTATATTACATCATATATAATACATTACACAATTAGTCTCAAATTATATATCGCACATTTGGAAAATAAGATATTTGTATCGTATTATTTAAATCAATAAATTTTTCAACCTCTAACTTGATCAATATTCTCGTGGTCAATAGCACTGTGGTCAATAGCATTGCCCGTGACATCAATTTACAAACGACCATTGTCTTCAACAAGGGAATCATTCGATCCGTCTCTGAGCAGTGCCATTCAAGGCGAACGTCATGTTTCTTAGACGCAGTCCAGAGCAGCAATAACAATCGTTGTTTGTGGCGCAGAAATGCGGCCCGTCACTAATTTGCCCGCATGCATTTTAACATTTCTCCACCAACTGCGTACGACGCGACGCTTGTTAGCGTTCACCTAACAGCAGAATCGATGCTAAACCTCCCTGGTTATGTATATAAGCGAAATGGCGGAGGAAAGTCAAACTATTGTTCCACTTCCGCGGCCGTCACGCCGGTGCGATATGCAATTCGTTTGTGGATGCAAGTAGTTCAGCAAAGATAAATGTGGGGTCATGATATAAAAGGGGCCACGCGACTGACCTAAAATACGACGAAAAAAGTAGAATTTTTAGAATTTGCACTAAACATGATAGTTGATCGAGCGATTTAACATTCGAGCAATAAATAACTTCATTTGTTTTTGTACTCAAAGTTTCTGGAGAAAAATAATAGCGCGAATATTTCTTAGGGATTATAAATGCTTTCCTCGCTTAAATTACAGGAAACAAGTATTGTTATTTCGTTTACGTAGAGATAAATAAATTACAATTATAATTACAATTGCAAATATATCTTGCAAACGTAACGCCGCTACGTGCGTTATAAAATATGTAAATATATTATTTATCCATTATTCTGACTGCAGAATACGTTATTATAATTACATTTTGTATTAATGTATAATTTTTAATGATATGATTTAATGATGTCTTTTCTCTGCAAGAGACAGTCATATTGTAATTAAAAATTTAATCCAAAGCAACTTTTCATATTATTTACAACAACATTTGACGTCTTGTAAACGACAAGGTGTACTTTGCGACCGACAGAGTACTCGCGCCCCATTATTTTAAGTGGCGATGCCTGTAATGTAACCGAGAGCAGTAAAATATCGTTTCGCCCGGAGGATATATTACACTTTTAAGAATTTCCAACGGTGTGGGTGGTTCGTTAGCGGGTGTAACTAGTCAAGCAAAAATAAATATTCGCCCACGTAGCGGCGGTGCAATACTGTCTGACCCGAACTACGGAGCATGGAAATAACCCGTCTTTTTACAATTTAGATAAGCGCTCGCGTTATATTCGAATCGTCGATCAGCCGTAAATCCAGCTATGCCCAACTAAAATTTATTCAACAACATTAAATATTACGTATATCTCATAAATATTCAGCATGGAACATATGAGCGATTATTTCATCATAAAATTAACCGACTTGTGTTGGACTTGGTTAACACACGTTCTAGAAACGAATGCAGGCCATCGATCAGATTCTTCGCGTATATGGTAAATTTATCTAAACATTGATTTCTTTCAAATAAAAATATACGAGCCATGACAGTGTTGAGTCTGAAAATACTTCTATTGTTATACTAAAGACCATAATCATGTAGATGACAATTTTGTTTTTTCATTTGTAACATACAAATATTTTTAGATTTGAATTTGCTCAAAACTTCAATATACTTAAATATACTTTTATAATAACAATGAATTTGTACCATTCGCAGATACAAAGGATAACAAATAAAAAAACAAGTATGTTAATTTGCATGCGGCGAATTAGTGACCGGCCCCATTTCTGCGTCACAATTAATATTTGAAATACCTTATAAAAATTCATACTTTTTTGTTGACAGATAAGGAATTGTCTCAGCGATTAATCTCATTAACAGACATTGTACAGGAAATTGATTGACGATAAAACATTCAAGCAACAAGATACGTCGTGTATCCCGTTTAATATCACTTTCGCGACCTCGAAGCGCCCCAAAGCAGCAATTTGTAACGTTTTATCCAGCGGAAACGCATGCATCTCCCTCAAGGTTTCCTGACAGTCGTACACTGGTCGCTGCAACTAGTTCAGAAAAGACAAATGCGCCGGTTACGTATAACGACCGACGTGGACTCGGCCATAATACGGAGGGAAACGACGTAGAGTCTCTTAGATTTCAGATAGTCCTTGTAGCCGCGTGATTTTTCCATGTTCTTATCCTCCAAGTGGACCGACCCCATATCGCGAGAACATAAAGTGAGCGCGATGACCCACGCGAGCTTTATCGCGATAGCGTGCATCTCACGAGCTGGATATCCTCCCGCGCTGTAAAACAGGACATGCCGCGTCTATTACGCTCATCGTGTAATTCAGGAATGCGGCGGAATGCGTTAAGTGTTCAAGACTCGAGATGAAATCTCTGTTTCGTGTCCCGGCCAAATGCAAGGCTGAATCTACCGTGTTATAGTACAATTAGGGAAGGAGAAAGAAAAGATGTGATAATTGTTGGGAGAACAAAGTTCCTCTTCCGGTGCCAACTTATTATTTTCTTTATTATTTTTTAATTAAAAAAATATAAAATAATTAAATAAAATAGAGATGACCATTTCTCTGAAAAATTGTTTACATACTTAATGAAAAGATATTTCTTGTGAGGATTATATTTAATGGGAAAAATTCGTGTACCTATTATCTATATTTGCACGTTGATTGAGAAAGATATTTTATTTCATTATATAAAATGTTTTGACTCATTATATATTTTAACAGCGTATTTTAATTTAATTTAATTTTAATCAAAGTCGAAAACCCTAGTAGGAAAAGAATAATTTTCGAGTTATCGCGAAACTGGTCAATGTTATTCAATAAATCTAATTTTTATATTTGAAATTGTAAGATTTTAATAAATTTGAAGAAAAATAATATTAAATTGCCATATTGTTTGTGGAAATTTAATTTAAAATTTCAAAATTTATTAAAATTATAACAACTTATTAAATATTCATTTAATATTTACTTAATTATTTTATATTTTTTAAATTAATAAATCATAAAGAGAAATAAATTGGTACTGGAGAATAAACATTGTTCTCTCGACTTAATTTATTAAAATTATGCTACAATATTTTACTGTTCAATATTGTTCAAGAGAGAGTATTCCAATTAAAACAATAACAATAAACGTATACTAATTCAAATACATTTATTGTTAGTACATTGATTCATAAATATTCTATCGATTTAAAACGAGAGTAAATTTTTATTCTTTGGTTAAATATTTTGCTCAGAGAGCAATAATTGTTCATTTGTTGAAATTGATTTGTAACACAAAGAACAGTACATTCGTTCTCACTTATATGTTTTATGGCGTCGCGACGAATTGTTGACACGTGATTCCGCGGCGTTTGTATTTTACCGCCCACGGTGCAGGAAAGCCGTGCGTGTAGCACTCGTGCGGTGCAACTCGAGCGGGCGGACGGTGTCGCGAGCCGTTCCGCGTCTCGTGCGAATTTATCTCTTGAAATACGGTCGTTCCTCCACGAACAATTGGCAATTATCGATATGCACGATTAGTTATCTTCCGTGATCACGAGTCAGAAGCGACGGCTGTTTGTCAAGAGATACTTCGCGCAACCTTCGCGCGCGCTCGAGGTGGAAATGGAGATTCGAGGTTGCGACACATTACGAACGGTAATCTTTTGAAGGTATCCGGATATACATACGTTCACGCTTTGAGGTTTCGATCTAAACGTAATTTGCGGATCCATCGCTTCCGGATCAAAAGCGCGGGACAATGCGCGAGTCTCCTCGCGATCGGACGATACGGAGCGACGGAAAGCGACATGTCCGCCGTTTACCGTAGCGATCAGTCTGGCACGCGTAAAGTTATTCGGTGCATGTTGCGATATAATTCGGGGGCGCATTTCCACAAACTGGCGAACACACGACGTTGTTGTCGCGACACACGGTATCAATATTTACAGTGGGTCGCCGCGAGGCGAGCGGGCGGTTAGCGACGGCGGAATGCCGCACGTCCGTCCGTCGGAGATAGCGGTCGAATGAGCGTAATTCCTACGATCAATTCACAATTGTCGAACGTCGCTCGCACAATAAGCAAACATCGAGTGGTTACTGATACGCGATATAATTAGCCTCGACGCTGGAATCCGAACGTATCTCGCGGTTCTCGGTCGATTTTCATGTAATTCGTTATTTTTGTGACGCGCGAATCACCGGAGTGCAAGTGACAAAAATACATATCGACTGTTTACTGGTCCGTCTCGTGGAATCTTTACGTTCCAAGTGCATCGCGCGCGTGTGCCGTCGCATCCCGATTACGTCGAATCGCACGATACAAGGTTGAGTTTGTCGCTCGGCAATTAACTTCGGGAGTGCCGTGCAAATTGCCGCGATCGTCTTCCGATCGTACTCTGCTAATTAATTCGTGCGCGATCGTAATTAACGTGCGTTTTCGCGAGTGCTGCGTTGTGTGAATGCGGCGAACCCAACGATCCCGAGGCAATCTGTGAGGAGGAGGCCTGGGGGCCGTCGGGCGACGGCGGAGCAACCATGAGGTGAATACATTTATAATTCATTATTCATATACGATAATATGTCATCAATCATCGTTTATTTTTCTCTTTCATTTATTTGAATCGTTTTTTTTTTTTTGTTTAAATGAGAAAATTGGAAAAATTTATTTACGAAATTATATAAAGGTTTAGGAAAATCATGATTGTTTAATTAACGTTTATTTAGTTAACGAATATAAAAATTGATATGTCAATATTTTTGCTTATTTTTTAAAATAATAATAATTTTGAATACTGTTGTATATGTAATATTATATATGGATATTTTATTTTTATGTTACAGATCAACGTGGTCGACGATTCCGCTGTTGCGCATCGGTGAGAGAAAAAATAATTTTTTTATATTGAGGTCATGGATCTATGAAAAAAAATGTCAATCGTATACAGTGTATTTAGATGCGTATTTTAGTTAGCGGCAATATATAAAAATATTAGAGAGAAATATATGATATTTTATCTGCTGTGTTTTAATATGAATGAACTAACAGATTTAAATATTTAATCCTGAATGTATGATTCGTCGACTTATTGTGTGTATGGGAATACACTTGCATGCAGAGCTTCAAAAAAGAAATTAGAAATTCTCATATATCAAAGTATTATTCTGAGATTTTATTCAGAAACATTATTTATGCGAGATACTCACTCGAAATTTATGTGGCCGTTTTACAATAAATAAAAATTTTCAGTAAAAGCAACTGAGAGAACATTATGAAAATTCTTATAATAATACTATTTTATCTATCTTGTAATAATGTCAAAGTCACGTACGTCAATAATATACATTAGCATTTAGCATTATATATTATAATTAATTATATTTTTTGATTTTTTTAGAAAGAAGGGTTAAAATTAAAGAAAAACATGAAGAAGTAAAATTAAACATTATAGAATAAAAAACAAATATAGTAATTGATATTTTTAAGAATAAATTTTTATCTAAGTTTTTCTTCATGGTGCTTTAATTTTTTAGACAAAATGGAAATCAGAACAAGATATTTATAAATTTTCTTTTTTTAATATTATTCATTTAATATAATCTAATAGATTAATAATTTGGCTTTATATTAAGTAAAGCAAAGAAAAATGTGACGTGAGATTCAACAATATTTTATTGCATAACAGAGAAAATTTCTTATATTGGTTATTTTAGAGTTTTACGTACATGTCAATTATATTAAAATACTTCAGTGTCTTATAATTAATTATATTTAAAAAATGATTTTGACTGTCAATGTTTATGTCGAAATGAAACTTAATGAAGATATATATTAAAACGTAAAAAATTGTCATGCTTGATAGCAATATTGATTGGGCGGTCCAATCGTTCTTTCGGATCTCATGTCATCTCTTGCTGAACCAATGGCATGTTGAACTTTGGGATTTACGGCGAAAAAGGAGAAAGTTTCTTCGTGATACGTGTATGTACATATATGCATACACATATGTACACGTGCATTATTAAACTTAAGATTGATAATTTATTTCCATGTAGTAATTTTACATTTTTTAAATTATGCAAAAGTGTCTTATTCGATTATGGCGCAATAAAATGTTAAAGGGAAGGGAAGCGCGTAGTGAGTTTTATATTTAAAAGGAAATCTTTTTATATCCTCTATATTACCGTATAAAACCGTACTTGAGTATATTACACTGGAGTTGTAATAAAATACGATGTATTATAAAATCCACCTACGCGCGGATGAAGAATTTCTCAGGTTAACTTGCATAATCGCGGCAGGATAGCATGCGGCGGATAATCGTGAAGCGGTCGGATAAATCGTGGCGAGACACCGTTTGCTCGGACGCGATCTCCCGAAAGAAACAGCGGAAAAATAATTAAGAACTTCGGCGCGAAGATCAAAGGGCCAAGTTCGTTAGACGGGCCCGACGGTACTTTTACGTCCGCGCAATCAGCGGATCATGGAGCGGCATTGTAATCAAGATAATTAAACAACGCTGTCCGTCCTCCGCAGCCTCGCTGAAATATTAAAATCGTTCGAGCTCGCTCTCTTTCTCCGGCGTTCAGAGCCCTTCGTTACATTGCACGGTATTCACGATAAACAGGTCGTCGTTTTTCTCCCGATGAGATGTAATTGTATCGATGTTTTTCGGGGATACTTCTTCGCGAATATTATTTTCTGCGTAGTACGTTTTGAAGTCGCTCGCAATCATTTCTGCCAGCCGTTACATTTCGCGAAACACCAACTGGCGTAGGTCATATATTCTCTAGTCATATATTCTCTCGTTTATTTCTCGATAATAAATAAAAGTATATTGATATATTGTGCAATATTATGCTTAGCAATATTTTTCTTTAAAAGTAGCATGAAATTGATTAAAATATATTAAATTTTCGGGATCATTAAATTCTGTGTGTGAACTCCACTCTATTTAATAAGTAAATAAAATTATAAAATTTTTAAGAAATGATATATAAAGTATTTTTCATTTTAATTGCATATTTCATGTACGTCAATATTTGTGCCATCCATTCGGGTATGAAACATATTTATTATATTTACATTTTATTCAATGATATAATAAATTGAAGCTGATGAAATTTACGCAAGATAGTTACAAGTCCTATTACGGACTAATATAACTGGAAACATAAATTCTCATTTATGATTATGAAATATCATGATATGTCCGTCAGCGAGTTGCACGCGTAGAATACCGTTAATTGCAATTTATGTGGCTGCGTCAGGTGAATCATGACTCGATAAAAACATGCTTTTCTCACAATATCTGTTAATGAATTATGAAAATTACGACAATGATTGAGAAATCTAGGCTTTGTCAGGTACAAGTGTTATATTCTCGGGCAAAATATACATGTTTCCATTTATTATGTAATTAAGATTTAACTGCACATGTCACGGATTATTTAGAAGATTGCTATTAAACTATTAATTTATTTATTTGGAAACTGCAAATTTGCTATTTCATTTTTATATTTTTAAATAATTTCAGTTTACTCTTAACTTTCACCATCACGAAAAGCTAATAAAGCGGAGATATTTTTGTATAAGATTAAATTAGGATATCGTGAATGAAAGCGGTCCGGAATTGTTGAAGCTTTTGATATAATGGTATTTAAAGCAAATATAGCTAAAGAATGTACTCTTTGTTATTGATTCCAAAAAATTTAATTTCGAAACATGATCCTCACAAAAAAGAATGTTGAGAGAGAGATCAAAGAGATATTTAAAAAATTCTCTTAAAAAGAAATTGGAAAACTTTTTTCCGAATTGTTTAAAAAAGCTTTTAATAGATGTTATTCAGATTAATTATACTTAAGTTAAACTATAACTGATAATATAAATAAAGTTGAATAAAATTGTTGTAATTCTAACAGATCAATATCCAATGATTATATTTAGAAAGAGTTATCATATTATTCATAACAAGAGACATAATTACTTATAATATCAAACATGACTGTGCATCTTTTTATCGCGTATAAATTACTATGTTCGAAAATATTGATAAAATATTTAATTTTAAATTAGTGTCGTTATCATCACCTTCTTGCGAGTTCTATAAATGTAGTAAATCATTTTTTAACTTTTGTTGTAAAAATAATCGCGGTATTGATGTTGAAATATAGTAGGAGTGCAATGGCAACCACTTTTTTGTTCTTTCCAATGTGCGCACAGCAATTAACGAAAAACTTCTCGAGGCGGAAGTGCCTGTCAGAGTCGTGCATTTTAGCGCTTCTGTTCGTGCTATTTTTTTCCGCGTGGAAAGAGCGCCTGGGAAAAAATGCTTTTGCCTTTACGTCATTTTTTCGTTTCTGCTCTTTCGTTGTCACGTCCTTCGTTAATCACGTCATACCGTCAGTCTACGCACTCATTATAAACGTGCACGCTGTTATGTTTGACTTTCTTGATTACAACGTCCAAATGCAATGCATCCTTTATGATTTTTCTTTTGCTTCAACGTGACAGAGATAGTATAGTTTTGATGATTATTTCAAAATAATTACAAATTTGTTACTTGATAAAATGTATGTACGTAAATGTAAATGGATATAAAATAAATTGTAAAATTATGTATATGACTTCCGCAATTTTTTAGCATATTTTCTTCTAAATAGAAAAGTAAAATTACGAAAGAAAAGGTCGTTTACACAAATATTTGCGATTTATTACTTTTACTTTACATTTATCGGCTTATTAAATTATTGTACATAACAGTATGTGTGTGCGCGTGCATGGAGTAAAAGGTAATTAACGTCCAGAAAAAATTACAATAAAATACGAGTGCGTAGTCTGTTACGTGTATAAATTCCCAGACGCTTTCGGCCCGGCTGTATATTTGCGAGGTAAATCACGGACGTTGTACATCGCTCGTCGAGGATGAAGTTACACGCATACTCACGCGTTCGGACACGAGCGTAGCGCGCACGTAACGCCGCGAGCGAAACTTGAAAGGGTGCGTGTTCGTTGCATAGAAAACAAAGGGAAAGAGAAAGAGAGAGTGCACGATGTGCTTTCATGCTCGGAAATCAGGCGTCTAAATCTAAACGGCGCCGCGACACGACGCTTCTCTCTCTCTCTTTCTCTCTCTCTCCCTCCCTCTCTCTCTCTCTCTCTCTCTCTCTCTCTCTCTCTCTCTCTCTCTCTNCTCTCTCTCTCTCTCTCTCTCTCTCTCTCTCTCTCTCTCTCTCTCTCTCTCTCTCTCTCTCTCTCTCTCTCTCTCTCTCTCTCTCTCTCTCTGGACGACGACTAATTACCGTTAACGCGAGTCGCTTAATTAGCGCCAACGTTAATGCTTCGCCGTTGATTTCTCACGGCTGGAAATCATAGGGCTCAAGGCCGCGGCGAATCGCTGTCTGCATTGCTCGAGAATTTATTTTCTCGATGTTTGAATCAGAATCCCAAATGAATCAGAAAAATCAAAGGCGAGAAATCGGAAGATTTCAATATCGGGTGATTTTAAATTTCGTTGCGTAAGTCGTTATAAAATGTAAATTATAACGGAGCTCACGCACTCCGTTCGTGATTTATCGACGAATATGCAGAATATGTCACGCAAATCATAATTGTGAAATATTTAGACATTTTTTTGAAGAGAATATTGAACGGAAATAGAAGAGGGAGAGAGAAGCACAATCCAATTGGTTACGTGAGCAGCGGGATTATTTCGCCAGTCGATTTCGCGATAAACCAAAAATTCAGCTCGCGAATAATTGAAACGCAGCGTCGAAGGCTTATGTATTTTTATGTTGTTAACGGCACCCGGGCAAAATTCCGCGCGCGAAGAAGCGTAGAGGGAAAATGCCCAGGATCAGTCAATAAATATGGACGTATCGGATTTTTGTACATTTTCACATGGGGAAAATCCGCTATCTCTGAAAATAAAAGAAGTGACAATGCCAGATTTTTTGCCGGAGGTTACGACGGATTTGTGTTTCAATTTAAAGTTGAAATTTCAATTTAGATGCCCGCGTATTGCTCGCAATAACGATACATTGCAACCTCGCGATGTCGTTCTCTCGACATGTAAGGCAAATCGAACATAAAGTTTATCACTTGGTATTGGCATCTTGTATTTTGAAAGAAATCTCTTGCGGTATCGATCTGATAACAAATTGAATAAATAATTCTAAAAACTCGGTATTCGTTGGCACGTTGGTACTATCCTTAGAGTAAACGATATATTTTCGTAGCATATACCTTTCAGACTTACATCCCGTCTTTTTCTTTCTGTATCTATATCGCATGAAATCCATATACGGAAAGAACGGTCATGTTGAAAGATCTAAAATTTTAGCTGGATACAGATTAGAAAAGTAATTTTGTTGAACTAAATCAAAATAATTCTGTAGAACGCTCAAACTAGTTACCAGAAAATCAAAATTTTTTACAGCATTGCTCATTATTTTTAAGATTCCAGCAAAAATTATTTTGATGGTCCAATAAAATTATCTTCAGATTTGTATCTCCGGCAAATTTTTAGATTCCTCAGCAAAATCGTTCTTTCCGTGCGGAATAACGTCATAATCTTTTCGCGCAATTGTGTGTACAATTTGAACAAGAAAGCGAAACTCACGTGCCTGAGTATAATCAAAGTCGGTATTGTGTAGAGGATTCAGTAATTAAGGAAAATCGTCCGCTACTACTTAAAATGCATGCTCGTGTAATTGAGCGTATGTTCACGTTTTTCTCCCGTCATGTGACGTTTCTCGACCATTATCAAGATGTTTTTCCAACATGAAAGAAGGATTAATGTCATTCACACCATATGAAAGGCTAAGCCCAGGAAAATGATACAGCTTTTCAAAAGAGAATCCTTCAGTCCTCTTTAAATAACGTTAATGAGTTATAATAATATTCTACAATTTTGATCCAAAAATTAACCAAATCTCGGATAATTTATATGTCACGAGAAGATAAATTAATGGTGTTTGAATTTTCCATATTATTGTAAATAACCAAAAACTGAAAAGGTATTTACATTAAATTTTAAATTTTTGAAATTATTGAAATTTTTCGATTTATGCATAATTTATTAATGCATAATTTATTGCAAATGTACATAATTATTAAAAATTATTTTATGAATAAAATATTATAAATGAATATTTTGTCAATTATACAATTCTTTTATGAATAAGTTTCGTGGACTCGGTTTGCGATAAGATAATTAGTGTAAAGAATTTTTGAATATACGTAGAAGCCTATAAATATGTGCACTAATTGCGCAATTTACTGCAAATCATCAGTTTCAATTAACATTTAATCTGTCGAGGCAGATAAAATATTTGAGAATAAACTTAATTAATTACGAATATCACGGATAATGTTCTTAATGATCGTTATTCGCCAGTCGAGTAGAGACTTGCATGTCATCCTATAATCTTTGATAAATGGAAAAGAAATGGACTAAAAACGATTTACTTGAAAATCTGTGAGGGTTTATTTAGTATGATTAAGGAACAAATAAAATTCTGCAATTACAATGTATCATCTTCGATGTAAAGGGGAGAAATAATTATTTAATAATATTAATTAATATCTTAGGATTAATATTATATCAGTTTTCCACAAAAGTTTAGTATAAATGCGAAAAGGAAAAGATATTTCTATATTATGTTTAAAAAATTTTCATGATTAATATAAAGACTTTGATTCCGTTTTGATGAAAAATTATGATTCAAAAATAATCAAGAATATATAATAGATATATGTAGAATGTATAATAAATATATATACTTGTAATCGTAAATAATGTTTGATAAAATCCAAAAGTACGTTGTTAATTTTGTCTTTTAATCTTTAGTAATTTATACTGAACCTAAAAATCTAAATTTGTACTAAAAATTTATATTATTTATATATAAACGTATGTATTTCTAACAATAAATGTGATATAATATTTCATGTGATATATCCAATTATATTACAAAAATATTGATCCTTTTAATAATTTGATGGTCTAAATCCAAAATATGTAATAATTGGATCATAAAATATTAATAGAATGTCGACTTACCGAAACTCAAAAGCGCAAACTCATTCGTTGCAGTATGCATTGCGGATGATGCGCGCTATCCTATTAATAGCTGTATTTATCGTTTGTATTACATATGATTCATGTAAATAAATCCATGCTGACCCGTGTTTGTAATATCGCAATTATGTTGCACTATAGTTAAAATGGTAATACCATGTTTTCGTAACATACACGATGCATACCGCGCACATTTCTCTAATACATTTAACGCATTATCATAAATATCATCACGACCGATCACATGATTGCAGTCGAATATTCGTTGCTGATAACCGCGGGCACTTTGCAATTTAGCATGACATTTATTTTAGCATTTATGCACATTTACGCCTATCTCTTTTATAAGCAACGCAATTATGGCCGCACATTTTATACAACTGTACAATCCCAAAAGTTCAATTGTTCAATTTGTTCAATATCTTTTTACTCATAAAGTAATTTATGATGTTATAAACTTTAATAACTGTTGCTTCAAAGCGCTGATTCGATAAATTTGCGAATGATATTTAATTATTATGACCAAGCGATACATAATCGACGTGTGTAAGACTAGAAACGTTGCACAAGAGAAAAACATATTGGGTAAATACGCTTTGATCATGTCGCGGTTCAAACATTTGGAACGCGTATTTGCGCACAAAGCGACAGTGACAGAATCGAGGCATGTACAATATACTTATTTTTCGCGCTGTTCGTATCGATTACTTTTTTCTTCTAACGCGTATATATGATATTGAATAAACTACGCTCATTTTGTGTTTGTTTTACGACGCGATATCGCGTCAGTTCACCTAATTGTTATTTTAGTAGCAATTAGAATTGATGTCTATAGCGTGTATGGTATAATAAAACGACTAGACGGATCTCTATTCATCGGATTAAAAACATCAGAAGGTATTTTAAGTTATGATAAAATTCAATATTGTTGTAGATGCTATCGTAGATACGTGACAACCTTATTTTAAGATTTAATATGTCTGCGGTGATAAAAATTCATTTTTTAAGCGTGACACTTTTACACTAAGCCATTTCTTCTGCTTAAGACCACCAGCACATTCATATTTATTTCAGAGCATCATAAATTACACGTACGTAAAGAGAAGATAATAGCTGACTGAAATACGGAACAGTTATTAACCAAATGCAATAAGCACAGCGCATTGTCCTTGGTAACCAAGTTTCGGTGGTTCTGCTATATAATGTTCCCCGCAACACAGTTGATATGTATTTCGCACAGGCGCCATTATTGAAATTGCGGTTTAATCCCGCATACCGCATTATATGTCGCATATCGCGAAAATTGAATTACGAGAAGAAAAAACATACATATATATATATATATACTATACATACATATATATATATATATACTATAAATATACACGAATATATATTTGCGCGGTTTGTTGTGCATTCCCTAGCAAATGCTAGATGCCGCATCGTTTTGTTATCGCTTTTAATTTTAAACTTCACCGTTTCGGAAGTTTTAAAGCGGATTTCGCGATTTATGAGTTTACGCGTACGCACCGAGCACGGTCCTCTGTACACGAGTCACCGGCTAACAGGTACACATTTTATCACTACACGGCGGGAAATAAATTCCACGGCACGCAACAGGAAAATTTGGCTTTTTAAACGCGTCAAGTATTTATGGTTAATAAAATTTTCCGGGCTGCCGGATTTTCCGTGCGCGCGCGTGCGCGCAAGTACAACTTGCCTGCATTTTTCATTTTATGCGTTACTACCGAAGCACGTCACTCTATTAATTCCGGTCCTTTGTGTGAGACGGATCATTTGTTTGCTGCTCGTGTAATTAAAGTAAACGAGTCGTTGGCTGCACGCGTCGGGCCGATGCGATGGCGAGACGGGAGCAGCCGGAATAGGGCGACGCCCGTTGTTTTCTCCGAGAAATCGCGAGCGCTAACGAGCTGGGAATGTCTTCAATAAATATCAACGTTTTAATTAACATAATGCGGCGGCTTTATTGCCCGACGTTTATCGTTGTCGCGTAACTCTCGCGCACGGGTGAAACACGTCGCGCTTTAATTGCACGGTGCCATTATAAAAACCGCCGTGATATAATGCTAGTGAGATTATCGACTGATAGCGAAGGTTCGGAAATACCTGCGAAGAACCGATCGTAAAAGAGCCGGTCTTCGCTCTTCTTTTTTTTTGTGTCTCTCGAACTGATGTCACTTAAAAATCCAAGGTCCAAGAATCGGAATAACTATTTTTGCAGCGAGAGCGGGAAGATTGGGAAAATTCATCTCCGCGTATGCAAAAAAACTTTAATATAGATTGGAATATATACTGTCAATTTATACATGTTTAAGGCGAAGAAAATTGGAAGCTGTTCGATAACTTTGTGAAAAATGTCAGTCTTAATTTTTCAATTATGTCTCATTTTCCAACGCGAAGATTATAATATAGAAGAAATCGAAGAAATGCATTAACTCACTACGTTCACAATAGGCTGCAGTTTGCATTGTAAAAGGTACAAAGTGACGGAGTCCATTAGTAACATTAAGAAGTATTTCGGCCTCATCTAGCCATTTCCCGCTAATGGATTCATAATCTTAATACCACTGAGCTCGAGTAAGCTCGCGTGTCTATGCTCGATTCGATATTACCTTGCCGCAACTGCGGCGGTCGCTTTCCATCCATTTTTTTCTTACCCTCGCGAGTTTCAACCCCTCCCTTCGTCGCTTTAAGATACTGCTGGGAATTAATCGCGATGGACCGAGCACTCACGTCCAACGATGGATAAAACCTTTTTCCACGCGCGTGACGCGACTGTTACCATTGGCTCGAATCCACTCGTAACGAATGTTCCGGAATTAATAATACATGCACACGTAGCATGAAAAGTCAAGGGAGAACGCAGAAAAGCCATCTATTTCGAATTCCCTCGAGTCTAGTGCATTTTCGTAACGCGAAAGGACAGGAGTGTGTCTCCAGGACTGTTTATAAAAATTGATGAAAAATGTCTATAATTATCATTTAATAATAAACTAATTAAGTATAATGTAAACTGTTCGATATTAGACGAATAATAAATATAACGAAAAAATATTATATTGTAAAATATAAATTTACAAATGTTCAATATTTAAGAAAACACCGATAGAAATAATCAGGAGAAAATAAAGAATTGTCGATCTAATTTATTCGCAGCCATATTATAAAACTACGGTATTGCGGCAATTGTTTTACCCTTCAGTTTTCATTACGTACGTTTTTAAAGGATTTTCATTTTTCACAAGCCCGTTGTGCACGGATATTGCGAGGACAGAGTCGATTAAAGGTTTTACACCCTGCATGCAATAAACCCGCAATATCGGATTGATATTAATTAGCCGCGAGGAAGTACCATAAAGACATTACGATGGTGCACCGCGGATAATTATTAGCGATTTAATGCCCCATCGACCGAGAACCCCATAGAATACTGACGCGAGAGCCTGTTGTCTCCCAGCAACGGAAACTATGAGGACATCGTTGCATGCTTTATCGCCGCTTTTTATGCCTTTTTCCTTTCGTCAAATTGCATTCACTATACATTATTTTAACGGGCAGCACCGGCATGCAGCATCGATTTCGCTGCAACATCCTGCGGACTGAAAATTTCCCGAACCTTTTTGCATTTAATAATTTTGTCGCAAAATATCAGCATTGTTGAAATTCTTCGAGTTCTATCAATGCTTGTATCTCAACGAACAGATTGCGATGTTAGATGGAATTTTTGCTGAGCTGCATTCGATATTAATCACGAAAGATCGAATCTCTTACGTAAATACTTTTGCTTCTACTGTTCATTATTTTTGCGAAAGGTTATTCCTGTAAAATTTTATAAAAAATATTTAAATAAACTTATATTTATATCAAATATATGTTGACGTTGAGAAATTTAATATTGAATAACATAATTGCAAAAGTTCATACTAAACCAGTTTCTTTTAAAATTCTTACTTAAACATATTTGTGAAGCAATTAAATTGAATTATCATTAGATGAATTTTGAGAAGATTTGAAATCTTTATTTCCTCTAATTTGATTCAAATTGTTTCTTGTTTCTGTAGAATATCTGATTTATTTCTAACAGAAAAATAAATATTTATTAAATATATTCTAGTAAAAATATTATGAATCAAATATCAATAATAAATTATCTTCATAATTTAAAATAAATATCACTTTCTAGCGAACTTTCTAACATAAAAAGCAAACATTATATTTTTAATGTTAAACATTTTCTTTGTTTTGAAATTACAAAATAATATCCCTCGTTGAAAAATATTAGTAGACATGAATATATTTGATTGAATAGAATTGAAATGATGTATCATTAATGTTCACATTGTTCGAAAAGTTTATGAAATAATATATATCTGCTTTAAGATTTATATTTTATCTGTATATTTATATTAATCAATACTCCTCTATTAATAATTTTGTTCAGAAAGTAGTTTACGCTAAATCCACAAACGTGACAAAAAGCCACCGTTTTGCTTTTTATCATTGGTCACGTAATTATGGTAACAGAGCCAGCGGGCAGTCCATTAGCCGTAATAATTCCATAAAATCTGTTTCGCTAGCAAGCGAAAAAAGTAAAGCCCTGTTCGTTGCGCGTTTTATCGCCGGCTGTTTTCTGCCTTTCCTCCTTTTTTTCGGACTTCCCTCTTCCACGTCGAGAAATTCGCGGCCCGTATATCGCGTTCTCGTATCAAACGTGACGCATTGGTTTTATGGTGTCTGTTAAAACAGACAGTGGTTGTTATACCAGTGAATGCCATATCAGTTCCTATAGTCGCAATTACGCTACAGCACATGAAAATCCGATATCCACTGCTTTTGTACTTGATCCATATGCGTAACATGCAGGACATTGCGGCTGCAAGTCTTTTGTCGCATTCGCTTTCGTCTTTCCGCTGCTAATATCAAAGGCATTACTGGATTTATATATGGATATGGATTTATGTTACATACCCGCATTTTTCAAGTATAATATGGTGCGGAAATTACATTGACACGTATATTAAATCGAAATGGAATAAAAAGGTATCGCATGAAGCGATCAAAAAATATTTTTTGACAAATACAAGATTAGCCACATCATGGCGATCGATTTCTATGCTCGTTTGGGATATCGCGTGAACACACATGGACATGGTGCGTAGAAACCGCATGTTCGGATATCCTTGCCTTAGTACGCGATAATATTGACTCGCATGGAGAGTTTGATACGGTTTCGGGAGCAACCCCAGGGACACGCTATTACGGTCTGGTACACCGTAATAATTTAATGACGCGAATTAGGTCAATGCCGGTGAGAGACGGCAATATTACTTTTATAGCCGTGCTTTCGTGCGGGTTTCATGAGCGCTCGCCATCTTAGCCGAAGAGATTTGCATTACAAAAGAGAAATCTGTTTTGGGCTTATCGCAAGCTTGAGAAAATCGGAGTACCGCGTGCTAAATCGTTTTATGGAACGGGAGACCACTTTTGTACAGTATGGCTTCACATTCAGATTGAAATTAATTTGTTTCCTTTTTTTTTTTTATCGGAATCTCGACTTGAGTTTACGAGCGATAATTTTTTAAAAAAAGGTTTGCAAGTGAAATTTGCAAAGTGAAACTTGCAATCGCTCGGAGTCGCTCGATAAACCGAGCAAATTACATTCATGCATTTGCGTGCTATGGGGACTTAGGACGATAATGTGATAAGACACATGATAAAAAGCTTAGTGTGCGACTTTGGACTACATTTATTTACAACTTTAGTACATAGCTTCTATCTGAAAAAAAATCTTGCGTTCTTTACGTATATAATTTATTAAAGAATAAGTTTGAAAACTGTAGTTAGAAATATTAAATTTCAATAATAATTTGATGGACCCATTTTATCGACTTTAAAATTAGATAATAAATTGTATAAGTCGCATAGTTTTTTTTCTTGTATTGAAATTATATTGCGTCCCGTATCTTTTGAGGAGCGCAAAAAAATGTCTCCATCGAACGTTTTCAGAAATAACGCGCTCTATCGACTCCAGTTTTTCGCACTTAAACGGCTAAAGGAAGCTCTCTGGTCTCGTTAAGTGCCGATTTTATGGTTTCTACGAATCGCATACACGTGCAAAAGACGCGACTCCTCAGTCCAGGCCGAACCGACCAAGGCGAGGGCGTCGTTTTAAATATAGCGTCTCCACGTCTCGTTGCATCTCCTTTTCTATTCCGCGATATCCTCGAGGTGACATCCGCGCGCGCCCGGGGTGGGATAAGCGCGACTGAACCGCGGCGCGGTTATGGCGTTATGTCACGTTAATAACATCCCACAGTGCAGTCGTCCCGTTCTTGATCTTTCCGCTATCCGCGGCATTCGCGACGTGGATGACTTTGAAGCTTTAATTAATGACGCACGGAGAGAGCGCAACCGAGCAGGCATGCCGAAATTGCGTCGGTCCTCCTCATTTGCACGACAGCGGCGGCACGTCAGAACGTACAACGATAAATAATCCTCGTGGTCGGCGTAATCGTTGTTACGCCGCCGCCGCTGCGTCGCCGGTTCCGCTACCGATCGCTACTGTCCAATCCTGGGATAACGAATGGCCATTTTCGCGATTTAGCGTGGCACACCGTTAACTCCGCGTTTGATTCACGATTATGTCTGTAGCTTGTAAATTCTCGAGGACAATTCACGATTTGATGGCTTTTTCAACGGCCCTGATACATAATAGTTATTGAATTCTCTAGTCGTCATATAGTCTGATTTTAATAACAATTAGGACGTAATTGCGCATATATATAAGATATTTTTTAAGTTTTTCATAATATTTTTCAACCAAGGAATTTTTAATCATTGGTCTTTTCATTTCCTTGATGAAAACTGAACGTTTTCTCTGCAAGTTTGTTAATAGCTTTCAATTTGAAATGTCTTTGAAACTAAGCTTCAATATAAAGGATAAGATTTTCTGCACTTAACTATTTCAATACTGTCTAACTTCAATACTGTCAATCTATACAAATCCCGATATCTTGTTAAATTTAGATCGTCCCCGTGTTAAAACACAGTCTATTTAAGTTCGATTTCGCACGTGGGCGCAAGAGTATTGCCAGGATTCTCAGGACATCCGGTAGATCTCGTGTGTAGCCAGACTCTCTCATGGCACGATAATCGATGGTGATCGACCTCGCACAGCCTCGAGAGCCGCCTTCTCAAGAGTTTAACGAGCCGGTTGTTCGTGGATACGAGGGACGAGGAGGAGCCACGTGCAATTCGCGAAAGATGGTCGGTATTTATAAACAGCGTTCTCGAGAACTTCCCATCCGACGCGAAAGATCGACCGACGAGTGGGTGAGAGAAGGACGAGGCGGATCGAGTCGGTGAGGAAAAATGAAGGAAAGAAACGGTCGGACGGGGAATCATCGACGTGCTCGAAATCGCGGCCGGATGCGCATGCAAATCTTTACCCGGGAGTCGAGCTGCCGAGTGAAGGAACCCGCAATTTGCACGGCGGTGCGGCCCGAGAACGGAGTAATTTCGCCATGGGATCGGCATTGTGTTCGGGAGATTAAAACTTTCCAATTTTCAACGGGAGTTCAGCGGCTGCCGTCGATCCCGGGGACTTTACGAGAGTATATCTCGTTATTGAATGGCTAGCTCACTCGGGTATATATCGTCGGTGCTCGTTGAACCGCCAATTAAAAAGTATTCGCTCTCCGAAGGGGCCGCGCGCGCGTCTGCAATTAGAATAAATCTGTTCTCTTCATAAATCTCATCACAGTGTCGCTTGATTTGTCCCCGCGGAATCGGGAATGATACGGCATGCCACTTTTTCACTCTAAAATGAATCTGGGAAATTCATGAGTCGGTAGTAATTTTCTCTTCTGATAAACGTTGTTATTGCACCGATATACATACGAACTTAGCAAATTTGGTTTTTCACACTTTTTCTAAATTTGTTTTCTTATTTTTACATCTTATATGTTTAGTCTAATCAGAGTTGAAAAGTGACTAATGTTGTGCGATATTCGCGAAGTATACCGCTGTAATAATTGTCGCTTATCCTTCCATATAGCTTCGCATTTGTTGCTTTCTCTCATAACAAACCGAGCGTTTCGCACGTGATTCCATCTACTGCCTTGAGATCAGCCGAAAACCACGTTCCACTATATCGAGCACGCGATTACAACGCGCGAATCGCTATAAGAATATGGCTTAACCGAGACGAAGGGATTCCATAATACCCTACTGTATGCTATGTAAACACGAATTACTGTTCCCCATCGGCAGGCGTGCGCCATTTTCACGGTTGCCGAAGATGAAATATAAATTGGATGCGGATATCGGTATTAAGAGATTTACAATGCTTAAAGGTACATTGAGAAGTTCGATTTGGCCGTGGAAAGCCCAATAAGCTCCAACAAAAGCGTTGAAACAACTCGTTCGTAATAATCGGAATGTTCAGGATTTAAAAAATGTATATAGTCAAATTTTATCGAATGAGACTTCAGATGTTTAATAGCCAAAACAACATGTATTAATTTAAACGTGAATATAAATTTAAGTTTAATGTGCAGCTTATAAACTGTGAATTATAAAATAATTTTAAACAACGTTTAAAAAAATAATTAGATTGTTTTCTTAATTAGCGTAATTAGCGTGTAAATACGTACTCATGTGAATAATGTGCATCGTTTAATCTAGATTTTTATACGTATTACAATTTAGCATTTCAGTTTCAATCATTTGTCACAAATAATACAAACACTCAAATATTCGGTATATAAAGTATTCATCGCCTTTTCATGCATTCTATAGGATTTACCGTTCTCAGCGGATTTAAACTTTATCCGTCTGCAGTTTGGAAGTAGATGTGCACGACTTTAATCGAGCATAAAGTTTAAACGGGGCATAAACTCGGCTGCTGTCAGGTCGATATTATATTTAAGCCGACAAAAAGGTACAATTCGCGTTTCTAAGTTATTTTCGGTCCCGACACACGCTGCGAGTCGGCAATCTGAATTATTATTATTTGCATGGCCTTGGAAGGAGAGCAAATTGAAACGCACTGGCCAGGTGGTTCGAATCTTCTTTCTCCAGCCGTTCGCTACTTATTTTCGAGCGGGAGATTTTTCTTTTCTGCGGGCATTACTTTCAAGCGTTAGCCTTCGCCTGTGCGAGAAGTAAAAGTTGGCTTCAACACTTCAGAATGGTAAAAAGTAAAAGGATGTGTCCAAATATTGATACTACGTCAGCTTTTAAAATCACCTTAGTACCTTCTCATCCGATTGTCAAATGAAGGAACTCGGCATCAACATGATAACTGACGTTCATATTGATATTTTTAAGTTGTTGAGCATCTTAAGTTATATCAAGAATCTTTCATATCTCTAGATTAACAAAAAAAAGTGTATGTTATTTTTTCATATAAAATATTTCTAACAAAGTATTCATGAATGAATTGTTGCGAGATCGGAGAGATATTTATATTAAAAGATAATCAATTTTATTTTATAACAAAGAAAATTATATGAATTGAAAAAGATTAAACATGCATTTTTCTCTTTGAGTTTAAAATCGCTTTATCAATAAATATTTATCATTAAAAATTCATTATCGTACGATATTTTTAATTAATTTGTAAATTTCATTATGTGATGACAAAGCATGGTAAAATTTACCAAGTACAGGCATACGCTGAATTCCATTCAGTAGCCGCATTGTCAGCAAGGTAAAACGCGTCTGGCTGTCATGCGTGTACGGGATCACGGCTTAATGATTTTATCGGCTAATGCAAATCATAAGGGACGATAATTTATTCGGTGGAAGTCGGTCACAGTGGCGTGGAAAGGAACGTAGTAGTCCGCACGTATGTGTATTTTTGTCCGCGCCTGTTAGTTGTTCAAGCCGTAACAAGTCATCCGGACGACAGTCCTGTCGGACGGGTGCAGCTTTTCAAAGTCAGCTGTCATACTATGAAACGACGAAGAATAGAAGGTCCGAGTCGTTGAGACCCACACATCGAGCGTGCGTGGTCGTTTCCTCCGTCTTAAGATCTTATCTTGGATTTTCTTCTGATCAACGTCGTGACGTAAGATTTAATTAGGACCTTGCAGATGAATACTAATTATGTATTATGTTTTTATTTGACGTGTTAATCGAATGCATTAATCGGTTCATGTAGAACGTCAGTATTTAAAAGCATCTTCTCTCGTGCAAAGATGAAATTATTTGATTATGCTCGATTAGTCAGAATTGAATTTTGGAGCTTTGGTAAATTATAAAAGTAATTAATTACATTATTTTGTGTTTGATTTAAATAAATATAATTTTAATACAAAAAAATAGAAAGTATTAAATTAATAAAAGAAACATGTTAAGGCGATATTAAAACAGTATGATGTAAATAATGAGTTATATATTTTTGTCAACATAAAATTTATATGAATTTGTAATAATATTTTATGTCAAACACACACACACACACACATATATATATATATATATATATATATATATATATATATGGCTTTGTTCTATAATTATGATATTTATTGCAGTTATTCTTTTTTCATATAATTGAAATGCTTTGAAATATAATATTATTCTTTTTAAGCCTATAACAAAGAATGATAGTTACTTTATTCAATCCTCTCTCTATGGAGAGGCTCTACGAATCTAACTTTTCAGCGAACCGTACGGCAACGATCGTTCGAAATTGAATTTTTTTTCGTACGTTTATCTTGCACGAACTGGCGATTGCGACTACGTAAATCAGTTTATAAAAGCACGACAGTTTCCGCAACAGTTAAAATAAATATTCTACCTCAAAAGTTGTGTGCGCAAAACAAGCGTAAAAACGTTCGGACGGTTTTAGCAAGGCCGAAACTTACTTTACGCAGGTTCTCTTTTTAGCAACGTTCCCCGCTTCGAAGTCGTTCAGTTAAGCGGGCTCATTTCATTCTGCCGGCTGATTAAAAATCACGATATTAATGACCCGCTTCGAGTTAATATACATGCCGGAGAATTCCCGCTGACGGGATCGCCCTCCAGCGAGTTGCGGGCAGACATCGCTTAATACAACATAGACGATACCAGTCGCGCACCACGTAAATCACTCCGATGATTGTTAATTACTCGATTAATCGGCTGTACTCGTTGAAACGTAATAATGCCCTTATTTAATTACGAGCGAAAATAGATCTTGTTTGCTTGTATATGCTCTGCATCCTCGCCATTTATAACTGCTAACATATTGTCGCTACTGCGTTTGTTAACTCGAGTATTCGATGCAGTTATAATACAGATTTCGCGTTACCGTGTGCTTTTGTCGTAACTATTAAAAAAGGAAATACTTTTTTGATTTGATCTAAACCAAGATATTTATTTTATTACGAAAATGGATTAAATTGATTGAATTAATATTGATTGCAAAGAGAGATGATTTCACTTTTTCATAACGTGTTTAAATGCCTCTAAACTAAACACAATGGATTTATGTAATCATTATATTGAGATTTTAGACAACTAAACCAATCCATTAAGTATCCCCCCGATGTATCTTTAATGACGTAACTTTTTCTTTTTTCCCCATCGAAGTGTAATCGCTTCTTACCTTCCTTTAAAAATTGAGATACTAATAACGTCCGCGTTGGCTGACGTAGATCCTATCGTATCCACTCCGACAGGATCGTCTTTCAATGCGCGCGAGACGAACTTTCTTAAATCTACATGCACCTAGTAGCGCATCGTGCAAACGAAGCAGTCTATAATGCCTCCAGGCAGCTACATTTTTTGCGTACTCGAGAAGGCAATCCTTTATCTTCAAAAGTTAGATTAAAGCAACGACTATCCTATGCAGCAAAATTTACAATCGCGAACACGTTATTTGTAAACGGTGACAGATAAAAATTTATCATCATGAATGTTTTGAGTCGACTTCTAGTAAAGAAATCTAACAAAAATATTTTTTATAATATTTAATATAACGAGAATAATAATAACAAAAATTTAATAAAAATGATAGATTGTGAAAAGAAGGCCTTGAAAATCTAACAGAAATATAAATTTTAATTATATTTTTTTTCAAAAAGTTACAACTGTTTGGTGCATAAAAGTATAAAAAACTATTTTAAAGATATTATACTATATAATTACCTACAATGAATCTTTGTATTATAGTATACATTGCATTCTCCAAGAATATGCGATACTGGAACACTCTATTGAAAAACGATATTACGTGTACAATAGTTTATAACGTGGAATCAGTATGAAATTGTAATCCATATGCTGTACAAATAAAAAAATATGAGAATGTAAAAGCAAACTTTACACATACTATCTAAAGCTAGAGAACATTTTGACATTCGTTTTATTTTATGATAAAAGTCCATTCTTTTTTTTGTCTCTATTTTATGTTTCATATGAATATATTTATAATGTTCTAATTTTCATAAGATAAAATATAATTATATTTTATTATATGTTTTATTATATATATTATATATATATATATATATATTTTATTATATATTTGATTAAATGTATAATTTACTATATATGTGTATTTATCTTATATAAAAATAATAAATAATGAAATATTAGTTATAATAACCTATTGACAGTTAACATTTTAATATGTTAAAATTAATTGTAAAAGATAAAATTTTTTTATATATTAAATGACGTTTTAATTGAAATAATTGTGTAAAAATTTTTTTACGTTTTAAATTATTAATAATATATTTTAAAATAATAGCTGAATTGCCAAGATAATTTCTGGACTTTTCATAATCGAATGTGAGTTCTTTCGCTGCGAAAATACTTGGGTCTTGTCTGTTCCGGTCAGAGGTAATCCGACCATACCCGAGAGATACGGAAGTCGGTCGGAGGAAACCAGAAGTCGATAGTTTCCGCGAGTAACGTTTCCATGCACTCACCGCGTATTAACCGTTGAGCTGAACGAGAGCATTCGCTGCAATCGTAACTTCGAAATACCGGGATAGCACGTCGGCAATAAATGCCGGCCGCAATTACGGTCCGACGGATCGTATTTTTATAGATTTTCGCGAGCGCGTTCGTTGTTGGCAATCGTTACGAACGCTGCGTAATTCGGTGATTATCATCGCGATGTAATATGTCATGCACGATGGCAAAGCCAGCTGGATCCCTCGTTTAGTAAATTCATCTGGTAATGGACCGATTATCGCAGCTACTTTCGGTGGGAGAGCTCGTTGGGATTGATCTGTCACAATGGAGTCGATCGACGGGCAAATTCACAGAGCGATTGATGCGCCCTTTGTTTCGTAATGCGCGCGCCATAGTGGCTGCCAGATTGTTGTGAATCAATGATAAGGGACATTGAGAATTGAGTAATTATCTATCGCGCAACAGCGGGAATTTTCTTTTATTTGCACTCGGTATCATAATTCTGCGAACTGTACATGTCACGAATATCTGAAATTATATCAAACGCCAATTATAGAAAGAATATGAGTGATAATATGAAATAAGACATAAACCAGATTGTCTTACTTTAATTTCAATAACATTAAATTAACAATTAAATTTTAATGGCATAGAATTCCTTAAAGATATAATTTCCAATAGATATATTTAAATCTGCATATTTAAAAAGATTACAAAATATATAATGAGTTCTTATTCTCTCTTTTTACGAAGGAAAATTGACATAAAATTCCTAAAAAAAATGTCGAAGAGTTGAAGAATGGCAAGCCAAAATAGTTTATTAAAACATTATATAAGATACGTGCAACATAAGAGCGAACAAGTTGGCTAGGATAAGCTCCATCTTGCTTCTATAAAGACGAATGTGCAAGCCGAGATTTGAATATACATGAAGTATAAAACGAGCCCGAAAAGCGTCAAAGAGACTTTCCACGACCGGAATAAAACCGAGATTGCCGAAGGTGAACTCGTTCGATCGGCCGATCTGGTAGCACAAAGTGTCGTAAATTTTATTAAAACCGTTTTGTTCTCTTTAGGTGAGATTGTTAACGAGGACAGTGACAATAACTTAATGTATTTTTGTCTCCGAAAAATCAGATAAATACGTATAAGGTAGGAACGAGGTGCCATGTAAACCGCGAATTTATCGCGGATTTATGTCGAGCAATGATTTATACGCTTTGCATAATAAACAGCTTGATTTGGTCGTACAATGGAAGCGTGTGCTCGTGATGGATGCATTAAATTCCACGAATTGTCACGATAAAAATGATATATGATTGCAAAAAATTAAATCCGCTTTATTGCAGCTTCGATTTTTAAGATAATATTTCTCGTACAAAATGTATATAAATTTCATGCGAGAAATTAATATTTTATATTTAATATAAACGTATATATTATCAAGAGTTACGCATTTATTTTTAAACAAAATAACGTCTCATTTCGATGTCAATTTATAGATTTCTATAGATTATAAAATTTTACAGTAAAAAAATTTTATTAAAAGCAAGAAAATATTTTACTGATTCCGGTGAATCTATCCTCGAATCGAAAATACATTGGGATTATTTGCTTGAGAGGATTCGGGGTTGAAATGACGAGGGTTTCGCTGTAGGGTGCGAACCAATGCGAGAAAAGTGATAACAATATGTAGATCAGTTACCTTTTCCCAGATCCCCGATTAAGTGCTATTAATCGAACCGATAGTGCAATAAATCTTGTTGTCTAGACAAACTGACTTTAGCGTACTTGCTAGTAATTGAACTTTGTTTTATGATGGTATAAATCTAATTAATTTAAGTGTTTGACAAATTTCTTTTCGATAATGCGCAAGTTCCGGTCAATATTGCAATAGAATTTAACGACTGTATGCGCGGTGCGCGCAAATTTACTCTGTCAAACGATTTATTACGCTGGAAAGATAGTAGGTTTACTTTGAAATTACTTTTTGAAAGTAACCGCGCAATTAATTACGGGAAATCGATCGACTATAGAAACCGCGGTAACTCAGGTAAATTAACGATAGCTTTTGTAACAACTCTCCTCCGCGCAACTTCACTCACGTTTTGGAACACGATCCTTGGCCAGCACGCAATGCAGAAATTAATTTAATTAAACATCGCGAGGAAAATGTATTATAATGGGATTATGATTATATGATTTCTGTTATATTCTATCATGGAACAACTAGAATGTGAGGAAAACATGAGAACCACTGCTTAAGTAATGAGTATGGATAAAAGAGATTAGACGGCCGGGCGGTTCTATGCTTCGAAGGCATAACTAAGGTTTATTAACGGCCTCTCTTCCTTTTCCTACCGAGTTCCTTTCCATCCAGTTCATCGTATGATATTCATGCCTTCCTTGCCTTCCTCTCGCTGAGGAGCTGCCGCTCGCGCGACTTTTCGTCGTTCCTGTCCGACCTTTCTTCTATTTCTTCCCTTTGGAAGCAGTGACTCCGCTGCCAAAGGCCGGTCAACAAGATCGTTATATTACGATGTCATCGGTTTCCGGGCGTACGTTAAAACCGGGCGACACTGGCAATTTCGATGCAGATTTTGTGAGCTTCTTTTGACACGCGGCAAAAAAGAGCCCAAGATCGCATTGAGAATCATGATTTACGAGGAGGCTAGATACAATGTAATGTGTTTAATGGTTTTTAACTATTTCAAATACTTTTTTTACATAAATATCTATTTCGCTTTTATATAGATATAAGATAAATTCTTCAAAAGCAACTTTAACAAAAGAGTTAGATAATAAATATATATTTGTGACAAAGAAAGATATATATTTATAGGATAATAGGAAACTTACGTAGAAATGAAATTTAAGAGTTAGAGTATATCTTTCAACGCATTCGCTGCTAATATAAAAATGCATGAAAAGCTATCGGTGCGCTAAAAAACTATATTTATAAAACGAACAGAAAAATATACATATCAGTTAGGTCTATACGATAATAAAGTAATAGTGCTATGATATTATTTTTTAGTATACGACAATATTTAGGTGTGGATACGCTGCGCGTGTTCTGAGCATGAAGGAAATGTTCATATGGGCGTGTTCTCAGCATGGGATGTGTTAACATATAATATCATTGAAATGACACATATACAATGAGATAATTATTGAAATGCACTTTTACGAGAATGATAGATCTAATTACGTGTAAAGTTTATTACACGTATCATGGGATATAGCGAATTGATGTATCTCTAATGATCTATGATAGACATCACGTGACGGTATAAAGTATGAACGAAGGAAGCACGATAATCGGATTCTAGACATCTCAGGTTGATATCTTGGCAGACCGGAATATTGCGTCGTTCTTGGCAAGGTCTATGCGCGTAACAAGTAGTCGGTGCACGACTACTATGCCTGCCGTGGCATTGTGATGCGAATGACTCCGAAAGATTCTGATACATGTAAGCACGTAGCGGTGATGCACCTGCCGGGCAAAGGGAATCGCTGCCGAGCGAAGCCGAGGGCTAGCTCGTCTAACCGGTATTGCCCTGTAAAATTCTCAATTATGCACTTAGTATGGTCGGGAGATATGCGATGTACAGGATGGTTTAAAAATAAATTGTTGGCACATGAATCCGTAAACACATCTTCGCTATTCGTATCCGTTATGATATTCTGATTCAATTTTATCTTATCTGCTATGACAAAATAATATGAAAGATTTGCATCTTCGACTCGCGGTAAGCTTGAAGCTTCAGGTATCATGAGTCAATTTTATCTTGAAATAAACGATAGCGACGAGTGTCGACGAACGAAGACTTCTTCAGATCGTTTTAATCACTTTCTAGATTACTTTATCGAAGGAGTTGAAGAAACTTGCAATTGGAGAATGGGATTTAATTTGATACCAATTCAATAACAGTCCTCA